>CM023616.1:9753537-9876037 GCA_013358685.1 Antennarius maculatus | reverse complement strand
AAAGATTGTGGAATAAACTGGGTCTGGTCCAAAGAAAGAGCCAGACAGACGTGGAGGACATTACTTGAATTGAGGAGGATGAGCTCAGGCGACTACAGGACATCACTGGTTCCATTGTTGAGCTGCTATGACTTCAATCTTGCAAAATCACATTTATAGTCTTTTAATAATACAGAATTCCCCAAATAAAATATACATTTCATTTATATTATTTTCTCATTACATTTCAGATGTATTCTAAAATTGTTGATTAAATTACATTTTTATATCTTTAGGCTTCTTGTACATCTTCCTCCTTGAAATATATATATATATTTTTTTAAAGTTACCCTTGTAATATTGTAGTTTTTCACATCAAGTTGCTACTTACTTTTCTTTCATTTATGTTCCAACTTTTTTCTGTATTTATGTTTCCCAAAATATCTAAATTTTTCATTGTTTACAACTGACCTCGGATCTGTCAAAATGTTATTAATCCTATTTCAGCTGAGACTTGATTGAGAAAGACTCTCTCTAATGTGTTCACTGTATCAGAATGAGACCGTTTGATTGGCTCCTGAGTGTTTCACCCTGCTGTATTCCACACAGCATTCAGTCCATCTATGAGGGTGGAGAGCGGCCCTGATCCAGGTCAGTAAGGTCCCACCGCTGTCACAGCTGTCACACATACAATCAATCAACCTGTGTGTGTCTGTGTGTGTGTGTGTGTGTGTGTGTGTGTGTGTGTGTGTGTGTGTGTGTGTGTGTGTGTTGATTAGTGCACTCTATTAACTCTTATGAAATTCTGGTACCTGGGATCGGTGCCTGGGGAGCAGCACTTACGGAACGTAAGGCTGCTGGGTGAGTAATCGGTTTACCAGTGCCAGAGGGAGATAGCGAGGGGTGAGGGTGGGTGTGTGGGTAGGGGTGAATGGAATAGGATTTTCAAGCCCCACAGTACACAAGTAAACACCCACAGCAAGCGGTGTGCAATGAAGGAGAATACTAAAGCAAAGAGACTTCTGAGTGCGCAAACGCTGGACTTCCAAAGTCTTTGCCATGGAATTGAGAAGTGTGTCATTTGGCTGTCTGAGAAGTGCAACAGGCTGTTTCCACAGTCAAGTCAGAACATGGTGACATTATTCTATGATACTGAATACAAAATGCCCGGCTCAGCAGTTTGATGTCTCTCAATAACCTTCTGTCACACAGTTCAAACACTTGAAACCAGCCTCCAACTTTCCTTCTGCCCTGTCACACTGTGCATATCAGGTAAGGATACGGCTGACTTCAGCATCTCTCCTGGGAAAGATAAAGACCGAGCTGTCAGTTAGTGTCCCCCCATTGACAACCTGGCTTCAGGCTGACAGGGGACCCGTGATGAAGGCAGCCACTTTGAGGCTAGACTCAGGACAGGCTAGAGCCTGCCAGCGAGCTAATGATGCTCAACAATATCACATTATCCCAGATGTTTGAAAGAACAGATGTTTTTACAGCTTCTCTTTCGTCAGATGACAACACAATACAGCATATCAAACAGAGCAATTATACAATTATACTCTTCAAAAGTCCAATTGGATTCTCTGCTTTTCAGGATGTCATCCTATCAATATTCCAGTATTTTTATATATGTGTTTGTGTGTGTGTGTGTGTGTGTGTGTGTGTGTGTGTGTGTGTGTGTGTGTGTGTGTGTGTGTGTGTGTGTGTGTGTGTGTGTGTGTGTGTGTGTGTGTGTGTGTGTGTGTGGGTTCTTGCGTGCGTGCATGTGTGTGTTCTTTCTCATTGTGTTGGACTCCACTGAGACTGGTTCTGTTCCCGTTGCAGGATGTTAAATGTTGCCTTAATGGTCTCTTCACAGCTTTAGGATCATTTTTTGAGGCATAAAAATTAAAAACTTCAGATATCTAATTAAAAACTGTTGTTTTACCAGGGACAAGACCAGATGTTGTTGTTTTTTTCTCTTCAGTCCAGTTTAAACTCTCCTGATGTTTACAGCCATATGGCTGCAAATCAGTTTTCAACACTACCCACCAAAAACAGCAGACGGCATTCTCTATTAAATCTGTGCAGTGGGAAACAGTGAGTTTATTCCAAATACATTGTCTCACAGATACTGGTCAGGTTTTGCTCACTGATCATATTATAGCTGTACTTGCACATGTGTGTTTGTGCTATGTGAGTGTGTACGCCTGTTTATTGGCATCTTTTCCAATGTTCTATCAGGACTGACTGATTGTAAGACAAGCTGCAGAGTTCTCCTGAGCCGAGTCTCGCTTCAGTGTATACCCATGTGATAGACTTTTGTTTTGATGAGAACAAACACAAGGTTGTCTCTAATCACCTCCAGCTATCTCCTTACTTATGTTCTGTCAATGGAACTGAAGAATCATTGATGAATAAACGACCACAGCAGGTCTGCCCCAAGCTGAAATACCTTCACTGTTGTTGTTTGCTTGTTTTTTTTTCATTTTTTAAGTCATTCTTGCGGCGTTTGGCAAAGATTAGATCAAAAGATGGATTACACTCCAATCGCATGTAGTCCCACTGTAAAAGAGCATTGCGGTTAATCTTAATGGCATTTGTGTGATCTATTTATGAGCTTTATATCTTAATCATCATTACATCCACCAAAAGGCTTATGTGATTGGTTCAGATTGCGTATTCGTCAGCAGGATTGCACAAAAACTAATAAATGGATTTGGATGAAAATTTCATCAACGATGGACCCCCCTAGAATATCCTGGAGGTGCAACAATTTTGATAATGACCTGGATCAGGATCTGGTGAATGTTTGCATTCTTATATAAGAGTTTAAAGAGTTCGTACACTAAAAGCAGTGTACAAAGCAACCAGTGTATTTTACTCCCGCATTTCCAATGACGGCACAGAAATGGGATCCACACATCTCCCTTATTGCTGCTACATGTGCTCTTCAGACATCCTCGACACACCCAGTATATAAAGCCTCTCTCTCCTACAGTGATTCTATGGCCTGAAATATGTAAGCTGATGACTTTAGAGGACTCATATGCATAATGTGTTAAAGGCCACAGCGGAGGCGGGACAGGAGTGCGACCTACACAGTAACATTGTTTAGCTATTTGCTGATTTCTCCTCCTGCCCATATTGATGAGCTGCTGTCAGTTTAGAGGAGAATAGCTGACTGGATGATGAACACAAAATCCTCCTCTAATGCATGTCCGATGTCATGAGTGACAGATTACCTAAGTGACAGTGAGAGACAGCAACAAAATGAATGATTGATAATGATTTCTGACTTCTTCTTCTTTCGGTTTTTCCCTTCAGGGGTCGCCACAGCGACAGTTGCCTCCATCTAACCCTGTCTTCTGCATCCTCTTCTCTCACACCAACTACCTTCATGTCCTCTGATAATGATCTCTGACACGGAAACGCAATCAGACTCAGGCTGCAAACACAAAAAATGACTTGACACATTTGTAGCCCAAACAATCGGACAGGTGTTTCGGTTTTTACTCCCCATTTAATTCCTTCATTTTCGATCTGTGACTTTGACTTTTCCCAGCCAAATTTTGCTCCCAATCCCCTCACCTTTGTTCTCCACGTTCTCTTCTCCTCTTCTCCCAGCAGACATTCAGAAATGGGTGTGTTTTGCAGAGAAAGGGAGGAGGTCAGGAGAAGGGGGTGGGGTTGAGAGAGGGCAAGAGCGAGGTGAGCAAGTCTTATTTTAATTAACGATTGACTTGCCCTCAGTAGATTTGCTCCATGATTAAAACGTCATAAGATTGACTCTGCGTGTTAAGCTCGGATCCAAATCAGTGTGAAAGTAATGGAGGAGATGGAGGGAAGTGAGGGGTCAGGGAGGAAGTTTGGGTTTGTGTTAGCCGACGCCTTGCAGGGGAAAACGAAGGTATGTGAGCAAATGGAAGGAGGGATCATTGGAGGAGAGGCATGAAGAACTGAAGGCACTCCGTTGGAGACAGAAATATATATATGATGTTATTATATAATATGATTTGCGACAGTGGAAACAGTGAGGGGGAGTAGTGTGATAGAGTTAAAGAGAGAACCTGAGTGCATCTTAAGTGGGGACTGTCAGTCAGATTATTTAAAAATATAATGAGATCATTAGACAGAGGACAGTAGAGACAGGATGGGCGATTATGTGAGCTTCTTGATTTCTTAGAGCTGATATCAAATCCACTTCACCTTAGGAAGCACAACTTTGAATGTCAAAACCAGACTGAGGCCTCGGGTGGGCAGCCACCATATCATTAAAGGGCTACATTGATGGAGAAGAGATGGGCATGAGCCGGGTATGAGTGGCAGGACGAGCCTTTAGAAAAGAACAAACAACACCTACAGACTCCCAAAGAGCTGGGGTGTAGACGGTAAAGGCATTTCTGTCTGCAGTCCAAGTCAACTTCATGGGCTTTGCTACCGTCCTTCCTTTACCTCTTTCCTTGGTATCCTGTCTTTCATTGCTACCCTTTCCTTCCTTCCCTCAATGATGTAACCAATTTGACAGATAAGCCTAAGTGAACCGCTACGAGCATTCCTCCATGTAGGATTCCAGTCGTTTCAAATCAGCATTTATGGCACTTACAGGGAAGAATAGGGGCCAAGGATCCCATCGAGGGTCCCCGACGAGCCAGCCTGTGTAGCACCCATCCTGGCACATCACACAACACATTAATTCAAGACTTTTAATTAGTGCCTGTGGCCATTATGATTCTAGCTATGGCAAGAACTGTCATGCCATGAAGGTGACTCGAAGCCAAATTCCCTCTGACAAGTTTGATTAGAAAGGCAATCTTAGCCCTAGAATTGGCTCGGGCCAGCAGTGGTAAGCGGTTTCCACTTTAAATTACGTTAAGTAAGACTTAAATCTCAGGCATCCTTACAAGTCTGTCAGTGCAGCATCACCTACCTTGAATTTAATGAAGGGAACTGTAATTTGAACTGTGTGGAACAATCAGAAGCAAATGTTTTTCACATTTCAAAAATGGACCACAATCCTTTCCCTGTCCTCCACATATTTAACTTACCCAATGCACAACCACACAAATCAGACAGTTTGCACTGTATACTTTTTCTATTTAAGGGTGACTTTACTTTGTTCACAGATTTATAAATAATTCCCTTTTTTTTTGTAAATGCTTCATACGGTGCACTGCAGGTGTTTTCTATATCTCTAAATAAGATATGCTTTAATATGGAAAACATGACGCATGAACATTGCTCAGCTATTCCTATAAACAAAGATTATAATTTTAACTAAGAATAAAATTAGTTGATTTCTTTGTCCAGTAAAGAGCATAAAACTAATTAAAGAATGTCAAGTTTCTCAGAGATTTAGACAAGCAGCCAGTAAACCAAACATTCTTGAAGTAGAGTACAGCGTGGAGACCACAATCATTCATATGGGAGGACTCAGAGGTCATGGGGTCACCAGTGTGGTAGGTGCCCTATGCCCAGATCCTGCAACACAATGCAGACAAGTTTTAACATCTTTAATTAGCTTGGAAACACAATATAATTTAAATGAGCACTTTAGAACACAATGGAGTTGCTCTGCAGCTGAGGGGCTTATCCTGTGTGCTTGAGTTGTCTGTGATATTGTGTAGCACAAGCTCCTTGTTACTCATTGTCAATGTATTTCAGATATTAGCCTAAGGTCAAATTACTTACTTTATATCAGACAAAGAATGCAAGAATATATGTATGCATTATTGCACGAACAGATTAACGACAGCAACAGAAGTAAAAGATGAGCTTTATGTATACAGATACATGGTTTTTTTGCCTCAGTGCTTCTTGAGTGTAGTTTTCATTAGTTTCTGTGTGTGTGTGTGTGTGTGTGTGTGTGTGTGTGTGCGTGCGTGCGTGTGTGTGTGTGTGTGCACGTGTGTATAAGATGGTGCTGCAAAGAGTAAGAATATTAAATAGGGTTGGTGCTTCATTAATACATTCAGCAACAAATATCAAATCTCCTATATAGAAACTAATGTGTGTCTAAACTCAGGCCCTACTGTGCTTTCAGCAATAAGGGAAAAGTCACGTTCGGCTTTGCCTCTTTCACATTTATACATTTTAACTCAGTTCTTGTCCATATAAAAATCCAATCACTCGTTTCATGTCGGGGAGCTTCTGTTTGTCAGCTGTTAAAAACAGCATAAAAACACCTTTAGGTTCTCCTTCGCATTCAATATGACTGATTGTCCTCACACAACTCAACAAAAACTTTAAAAAAAAAGACAATTTAATAAAGACAACAACTGACAGAAGTTTTGTTAATTCTTTCCTTGGACTTTGTTGTTGTTGACAAGCAGGGACAGAGCCCATTTGGAGCTGGGAGGACAGAGTTGGACAAAAGTCTGATTCTGAAGAGGTGGATACACTGTGGACTGTTGGCTTGTCTCCAGAGGTAGGCAAACTAATTCATTTTTCATTTTTGCCCCTTAGGCAAACTGAGTCCAATACTTCTGGAATCCATTCATTTTTTGAATTGGTGCACTCGTATAACCAATTAATTTACTGTTTTTTTGCAGTTTAATTTTGTACAGATTGAGTCATCATTTCACATGTTCACACAAAATACTCCTTACAAAAGTGGTGGTGCTTTTTTTGTCCAGTCATTCTTATAGTTTTCTACTTAGACAGAACGAAAGTCTGGATTTGACAGGTAATCTGAACGTGACAAACAACTGGAGCATCAGAGTGGAGAGGCATGATGCAGTCCAAAATACAAAGCTAAAAGAAATACAGAAGTACATCTTAACGTGCATATACCTATATAAAAAACATTTTCTTCAGCAACTTGTGGGGTAATGCAACTTCCAGTATCAGACAAAAAAAGGGATGATTTTAAGAATGGCTAGACAATTACTCCTGATAGAGTGTGTGAGAGGAGGAAACGAGAAAAGTGTGAGATAATAGTGGCTTATGTATACATGAAACCAGTGTGTGTGTGTGTGTGTGTGTGTGTGTGTGTGTGTGTGTGTGTGTGTGTGTGTGTGTGTGTGTGTGTGTGTGTGTATGTGAGGTGAAGGAGGAGATTACTTCACCACGTTTCTATACTTACCTGTCATCTCTCAGCTGGTGCTCTGAAACTCAACGGGGAGCGTCAGGCTACCTCACACTCTGACACGGTGTTCCTTTCTGAGAGGGATTTATTTCTAGATGGTTACATGATTGAAGACCGCCCACATTACCTTTGAGCAAGGCAGGTCAGCTTCCCTTCAAGCGTGCACTGACACACACTCGCACACTCTCTTCTCTCACACAAGTTGCTTTAAGTAAAAAGAATGACTCACCTGTAACTCTCCTTCCCACACAAAGAAACCCACTTAAAAATCCATTCGCACAAAGACGTGCCCTCACATCACATCACATCACATCACACTCACATGCTTTTCTTTTGGGGGAGGAATAGGTAGAAAATCAGCCTTCACCTGGTCTCTCTCTCTCTCTCTCTCTCTCTGGATGTCACGCACACACACACGCAACTCTACAATAATTAATCACAGAATTCACAGTTTAGAATGTGTCATTAAAGAAGTAAATTGCTTCGTTACACTGAGTGGATTGTCTCCTTCTCTCTGAACTATTAAATACGGTTAAACACAGGGGGGAATGGGACTGATGGTGTGTGT
This sequence comes from Antennarius maculatus, assembly GCA_013358685.1. NCBI lineage: Eukaryota > Metazoa > Chordata > Actinopteri > Lophiiformes > Antennariidae > Antennarius > Antennarius maculatus. The sequence goes on along the minus strand of CM023616.1, from coordinate 9,868,424 downwards.
GGGTTCATAGTTCAATCTGCTCCACTGTCATTAAACATGCATCTCATTAACAGTCATCACGGAGGCCAAAGTAAAACTGCAAAGCAAAAAGAGCACCCAGGAGAAAAAACGCTCAAGTCAAACAGCTGGAGGGTCCTCACGGAGCTCCGTGGTGCGCGCAGCCCTGTGACTTGGATGACGCGCACAACGGGCAGTGGAAAACCCTAATGGATGCTTCTGAATTCAGCAGAACAAATTCCACATTTTTTTTTTTATTTTTTAAATCTCAAGGACGGACCGTAGGAAAGTGTGAACTCACCCACACACGTACCCGCACACACACTTCCATATTCACAGATTCTGCAAGATATATCGACAGTACAGTCCATTCTGCATGTCTGATGCACACACAGTCAACACCTTCCAACGATTTTTTAAATTGTTAATGCATGAACCGCTAATCGCTTTGCCGCTACTGCCTGCACAAGTACAAATGAGATTACAGCTCAAAGCAGACAGCTGTCTAGAAAGACGCATTTGCGCGCTGCAGGCCCAAGACTTTTTTTTTTTTTTTGGCACATGAGCAATAATTTTATTTAGGCAGTTTTTATTTAATAAGCTGACAAAGGCGGCAGGCTAAGAGCTCAAATGTGACATTAGGAGGCTGCAGTGACAAGAAAACACCTCAAGAGACAACCCGCGCTGAGCTCAGGTATGCGCAAAGGCATGCTGCTGCCACTCACTGGAGCGCTTCATCCTATTGTGATGAGGAACGCGTCGAGTGTCAGTGCGAAAGCAACGTGGAAGAACTGTCAGCTGTCCGCTCTCACATGGAGTCAGAACACAATATGAAATTAAGTTGTCTGTTTAATCCCCAAAGCACAAAAGCGCAATTTATATTCCTTAAACCCAGTTGGAAGAGGAAGTCAAGTGATGTGAGGTTAAAGTCATTCCCCTCAAAGCGGAGGAGACCTGATGATCGGACACCAGAGCCTCCAGAAAGGAGATCTGAACTTCCTTTTGACAACAACAGCCAACAATGAGGTGGCCTCCCATCGTAGAGCAAACCAGCACAACCACTGTCGTCTGCAAATTATTGAACTTAAACGGAGCTGTCGTTCACCAACATTACGCACAACATTACGTCACACATGAACATGCGACACTGACATTCAAAGATTCAATAAGCTGTGTACTTTTTTTTTAATGATGTTTGTAGAATTTCACCTCTTTACTTCTTTCTCTTTCCTTCTCATCAGAGAAAGAACTGATGCTCCACTACTTTGGGGGAGCCACACCGTTCCTGCTCGAATAAAAGAGGGGGAACGGTGTTCCCATGGAAAATAACGATTGCTATCAAGTAATAATAATTTAAAAGAGTTCTAAACGTGTTTCAAGTAAAATGTCGATTTTAACATAATTATTTTTTCAGGTGAAGAGACGAATGGCGGACAGCTTATGACATCTCAGAGCCTCCTGAAGTTCGCTGGGCCATGTGTTTTTTTTCTCAGATGATCAACTTTGCATATTGAATCTTTATTTTCAGCAGATAATTACAACATGCACCGGAGTCCCAGACGCCGAATTTCTCACCTGTAAGCTGGTCATAGGATCCGTCTAGCTCTCTGGAGTCCGACAAGCGCTGGTCACGGTTTTTCGCTTTCATTTTCCCCGTGTTCGACGGAATGTGGAACTGTTGGAAAAAGCTTAAATGTGGGCGATTCCCTCTTCTAAATAACAGTAATTTGTAAATCGCCTTAAAGAGGACGGTTACTAGTAAACTGACGTTAACAATTCACGTTTGATTTTCCGTGAATAAAAAAAAAAGAGAGCCGCGTAAGTTATTTCCCGTGTCTGTTTCTGCGTGCGCTTTCGGCACCAGGAGCTGAGTGAACCAAACGCGCTTCTCGGCGGCACTCTGTCACAGGGACGACCTACAGACAGACAGACAGACAGAACGGACACACACGGAGTCTCATTCTTTCCTTGAAATATTTATTTACATTAAATATGTATTAGATCTTGACACATTGGGCGTGTCATATAAATGTGACAATGGGATTCCCAAATTAATCGAGAAATATTGATTAATTGGTATCTCCCGGGGTGTTCTTTGTTTATTCATCGTTGTGCGTCATTCAGTCCGCAAATCAGAGTTATGCACAAGCTTATGACTATTTCATTGATTTCGAGGTCATCCCTTCACTCGTCACAAAAATCCCCCTCATTATACCTTATTGTTAATTGTGACCAGCCGAATATCTGGCTCCATTCATGCATAATCTCATTCAGTTGGTTGGTTTGTCAGAAATGTCTCTCTGTCATTAATATCACCATCACATCCTCTCCTAATGTTCTCCACTGAGTCAGAGGCATGTCGGATGTGTACAGAGACATCAACAAGCAGCATGCTGCTGCTGCCAGGCAGAGGTTCTGACTATATCTGATCTATAAATACTCACTGGCTGTGGGAAGCCTTGTGTCTATCCCTTTTCTCCCTCTCTCCCCTTTCAATGCCTCCACCTCTCTTCTTCTTACTCCTGTTTGCTTACTACAATGTGACATTTGATCACAATCTGTCCAGTGATCCTTTCTTTCTATATGTTAGTTGGCATCAATAACACTGTCCATCCTTCTATCAGTCATTCATCTTGTGTAAAAACTATTGTATTAGTCATTCTGTTTCTGTCAGGTGAAATTATTCTTCATTTTTTTGCCTCTCGCACTCCCACAGGTAAAAGGGAGTCATTTGGTGTGCTATAGGTGCTTATTCCTCCCTCATTTGCCTCTCTGCCCAGTCATCCATCCTCATCTCTGAGGAATCAATTGAAGTCTGGCAGGAAGACCTCATCTTCAGATGGGATTGCCTTAAGTGTCATATCTGTCAGTGAAATGACCATTCAAGCATGCATTTGTTTTATGTAAGTATCCCATATTGCCGACATGCAAATGCATATATCATGTAGCCCTTGAACTGGAGGTCCTCTTGTGTGTTTTCAATAAAATTGAATGGAGATGGATTCATAGCTTTGATGATGGTTTGGATTCTGAGAGAGATCACGTTGTGATTTTGCACGGAAGTCTCAGTGTGATGCCTCACCAAAATAAGTTTGAAAATGTCTTCAAAAACTTGTGTTTCATTTTGTGTGTCTTACATGTTGATTATAAAAGAAGTTAGGGGGTCTCAGTACTGTATGATTCACTTGTGTGTCCAGGGGTTCATCCCCCTCCCAGTGCAACTGTTGAAACAAGCAAAGCTGCAATAAGTTTTATGACATTACAAAACTATTTATCTGACAAGCCACTTTTTATAATTGTTACTTGTCAAAGATGCTGACATTTGTTTCCAGTTTTTTTAATCAACCATAACTGAAATAAATTGAAGTTGACCCTGCAGCTGTTCTTGAGACAGACAGAAGAGGAGAATCAATGTTCATCCTGGGTGGAAAACGCTGTCTTTGTAAGCATTAATGGTAATAGTTATCACCACACCTTTAAGTACTTTTACTTTCTACTCATCATACAGAAACATACAGTATATACTGTATTTGTTCTTGCCCATATCTGCTTTGTTTACCAGACAAACCTTTAGAGCATTAGTTCATTTAGGAGATATACATGAATGAAGTAAATATGATCATAATTTATTGAAGCAGATGATATGTGATAACAGGCACAGCAGAAAGCCTTTGGTGCTTAGATTCTTCAGGGAGATTGAAGGGAATGCACCCTGGGCAGCAGCGATATAAATGTACCATCAAAAAACCACACACTGTCGGTGATGACTCTGAAGAGGCTGAAGAAATGATACAGTCGACAAATTTGCTAAAACTTGGAGATTTTGGGAGATCGGGGATGTGCAACATAAAGTAGAGGTAGAAAGAGAAGCATGCTTCTCAAGAACATTCTCTAGTCAGTCTGAGATATTTGGATGAAGCATCTGACCAGATGTCTCCAAATTAACACTGCTCTCCAAACCCAGGCTGCTGAGGCCACCAGTTTGTTGCAGTGATCAGCAGATGGAGAGGAACTGCTCGTGTCCTCCACTGGCTGCTGGATTCTCACTGGATTATGTTTCAACAGCATTTGCAGAGCCACCAGAATTATTTGTTTGCTGTTTTTTTACAGCCCAAACTGTGAATCGCCCACTCTTTTGGACTTCTGTTGAAGTTGAAGTTGAAGTGTTGAAGTGAGGACTTCATTCTTCTGCTGCTTGTCCATGTGGACTGCTCTGGACTGGGACTCTGTGCCATTACCTGGCTGAAATGGATGAAGACTCTCCAGATCTGCTGATCTATATATTTTGATTGATTACTAGGAGAGGAGGATGGATGTAATGAGGAAGGACATGAAGGTAGTTGGTGTGAGAGAAGAGGATGCAAAGGACAGGGTTAGATGGAGGCAATTGATTCGCTGTGGCGACCCCTGAAGGGAAAAGCCGAAAGGAAAAGAAGACTAAGAATTTCACACTGTTAGCTGATCAAACAGGCTTAACCGCAGTAGGTCAAGTCTTGTATGCATATGATCAGAATCTTGGCAAATACAACATTTGCTGATATGATGATTCTAACCTTCCTGAATAAAATTCTGGTTGACTCGGCTGAATTAAATGATAAAGCTGTGATTATGAATCAACTGAATAATCATTCTTATCAGTGCAGGGTCAATGTTCAAAAGTGTATACATGAGAACCTTTGACCCCTGGTCAAACTCAGGGTTGCTGGATTTGGGTCTAAGGACCTTAAATGGTTTTAAAACTACTTAGCAGGTTGGACTCAATGTGTCCAAGCTGACGGCCACAATCTGGACATTCTGAAGATAACTAAAGGCGTGCCCCAAGGTTCCGTTGTGGCCCCGATCTTATTTTCAGTTTATATAAATGATATAGGTGCAGACATTCTAGCTAAATTGCATTTCTATGGAGAAGACACAACTCTCTATAGATGTGTTTCCTCTGCAGCACAGGCAAATGAAGAATGTCAGATACATTTCAGTTTTTACAAAGTATTGTGAAGGATCGAAAGTTAGATGCCCATAAAAGTTCACGATTTTATCAAAGACCCGACTGCAAAGCTTTGATAATCAAACAGTTTGTATGTCTGATGGAACATTGATTGCAATGGTGTCCTCCTACAAGAACTTGGGAGTATGGATTGATGAAAAGCTTTAATTTATGTATCACTAATTGAAGACCCTCTTACTGTTTTGGAATAAATTATGCTTTACATACTTTGTGAAGAAAAAAAAGTGGCGCTTTTCGATCTGTAATTTATTATGGTGATATACTCTACATGCATGCAGCCCTCGTCCTTAAAGAGACTCGGTTTAGTGTATCATGCTGCTCTATGTTTCATTTTAAATTCAAAATTTCTCACTCATCACTGAATTCCTTTTGATTTGGTTGGTTGGACATCACTAAGCATTTGTAGACAACAACACTGATATTTATTCATCTATAAAGCTCAACTGGGTAAACTCAGAATACCTGAGCAACCTTCTTCCTATCAGCTCTAGTAGTTTCCATCTGCCATACTCCAAGTGGCTGCTTTTGAATGTTCCACAGGTTTTGACATATCTGGCCAAGACTGCATTCTCCATTCAGGGTCATGGGATAACCTAAAAAACTGTCAGATTAAAAACATTTGTATCCTTTAAAGACTTTAAGAGTATCATGAAGTGTGCAGTGAAAGAGCAATGTCACTGCTTTTCTTGAGAGTTCACCGTCCAGAATAGCTGTCACTCTGTTCATTAATGTAATAGATAGACAGATAGACAGATAGACAGATAGACAGATAGACAGATAGATAGATAGACAGATAGATAGATAGATAGACAGACAGACAGACAGACAGACAGACAGACAGACAGACAGACAGATAGATAGGTGGGTGGGTAGGTAGGTAGGTAGGTAGAAAGTAGATGTCAGTGTTCAGCGATGTTTAACTGATTTGTGACCACACTACTTATGTTTTCGTTGGTGTATTTGTTGTTGAGCTGTATTCTTTGAGCTCTGTATGGTAGCACACCCATCAAAACTGTGTGTGTGTCGACACCAACATTTATGTTGCAAAACACAAATGAAATGGTTTGACATTAATGAGTGAGAAACTGCCAGATACATTCATACATTTTCTGAAGGTAGCGGAACACCGTTCATGGTCAGTACCATATAAAGACTTGTAAGGTCCATTTGTCTGAGGGCATTCACATTGTCAGTGTTAAGTACCTCAAAATACTCTAGATAAAAAGTGATTTAAGTTCGTGTGGGTTGGATGCTCCGCCTGCTAATTTGAACCCTGCATGCTTCCAATAAACAAAGGGAGGCCCATAATATCATCTAATACAAACAGAATATTTCACAGATATGGATGATTGGATAGTGATTGGAAGGCTGCATGTGGTAAATGAGAGATGGCAGGGAGGCACATTTCAGATGAAGGTGAAGAGGAGTGTACAAGAAAGACGAGAAAAGAAAACAGGGAGATAAATTCACGATGAGTTAGATGGAATTTAGTGAGTGAGAGCCAGAAAAAGGGACAATTACTGTTTAAGAGGCTGTTTGTGGCTGTGGTTAGTCAAGGAGTATGGCCTTCCTGTCAAACCCAGATGTGGACATACTTCATCAGGGTGCAGTGATCTCAGAACAAAACTGCATTTACCAGTACAGATATATTCCACAAAAGAAAATATGAGACCATCTCTGATTTGACAGTCTCTTGTGTGTGGATGTAAAATATGGCTGCGCAGTGCAAAGCAGAGAGGTCAAAGAAAGCCCAAATTAGCAGTTCAATCTAATGCAATCCATGAGCCTCCAACACCTTATAACAGGATTATTTACACCTCCGTGGCTACTTTCTCCCAGATAAACTGCAGTCTAACTATTAATAGCATGAAAAGAGAGATTGTGTATGTGTCTGAACACAGATAATTCCACCGTTCCAATATTCTTTAACATTTGTAGTTTCAGTGGCATCGTGATGGAGAAGGTTAAAGACTCTGGACCAATTCTGCTGTTAAACAGAAACAACAGGAATTAGAAGGCTGGACCAAAAAAAACCTGCCACTGAAGGAATATTGGAACGTTCAGATTCTCGAGGAAATAAAACTGTCCATGTTAAGCAGCATTAAAAACCACTAAGCACTTATAATCTCCAAATGACACTTTCCTTGTCCTCTAGAACTTGTTAAGTCTCCTGCATATAATTTGTTAGGCTCCTGTCTCTTTGGCCTCAACCACACACACGATACATGAACAAAGCATAAACGATCATCACTTGTCAGTTTCAAAGAATGTAACTGCAGATCTGCATTATTCTAAACATTTAAAATTGTGTATCAGTATATTATATTTCTTTCAAAATTGTTATATATATATATATATATATATATATATATATATATATATATATATATATATATATATATATATATATATATATATATATATATATTCTAAGTCACATTCTTTTTTTCTTACGGAGCTTCAATGAAGTTAACCATGGTTGAAATTGCAAAGATGTAACAAATGATAAATCTATATGCAAAAATGCAACTTTGGGAATATTTTTAATTACTGTTCATTATCGTCATACTCATGAACCCCTTTTAATGTATGAAATAAAGTGTTTTTAAATTTTGTTCCTGCATTATGGTGTCATACTCTTGAGAAGTCTGTGTCTTGTGGAACTGCATGAAATAGAGTAATATCATTAAAAAACTTTATTTATTTTGTATGCAGATTGAAAGGGATGCATGATAAGGAACACTTGATATGCAGAAAACAGCCACTTGCAGCATATTCTTTATATTCGTGTGAATGTTAGACTGGCAATGTAATGTGTAAGATATAATTTATAATAACTTTATGTACTAGATTAAAATCTTATTAAACAATGTATTTTACGTACTGGCAGTTTGGAAACCGATGAAACGGCCCACATCATCATAATTTCACAAAACCTAAATATTAGAACAAACTACTTTTTTTCCTCCACATTATTGATCATAAACAATACTTTCTTATATATAGTTTAAAGATCAACAGCTGCTCCACAGCACACTTTTTCCTCAAACTTTAAAAAGAGTGAGTGTCTGTTTATTCTCATCACAGAATGCCTGTCATTTCAGCCTTTTTCAATAAAACTCACATCTCTGTGGTGAGCTCCATCTCTCTGAAGCTTCCGTCCCTTTTTCTAGACAGATATGTGATGATGTCATCCAGAACTCGACATGTGTGCAACCTTCAGAAAACAGAAGCAGATTGTTTTGTTTTTTTGTCACGTCTCGTGATCAAGTTTTATTTGAATTGTTTTTACCTTCTCTCAGTGTGCTGCCTCTGGAAGAGATGGATAACTTAGCCCCAGCACACTGGTGCATTTGCTGTCTCAGCGAGCATTTAAAACCTGAGATAGATTTTGACAGATGTCATCTGGGCTGCTGCTACCGACGTCACCTCTTGCCTGAGGGAAGACACCCTCAGAGAGGGAGACACACACACACACACACACACACACACACACACACACACACACACACACACACACACACACACACACACACACACACACACACACACACACACACACACACACAAAAAGCAGTCATCAGGGTAGAGAGTTTGTGGCAGTGTGGGCTTTTTCTTGTTCTGCATCACAATGATGTACACAGCTTTTGTTGCAGGTGTAGTACGCTTCAGAGAACAGGTGAAAAATGTTCCATCTCTTCATGTTTACTGACCAAGAGAAAAAAAATCAAGCACAATGGAAATCTATTACCCACCCATGAGTGCAGATTGCATGATTTCTCTCTTCTGTAACTCGTTTGCACATTATTCGATTTCATTTTGCTTTCCTCTTGTTTCAGACCTTGTTTGTCTGCCGCGTGTCCTTGCAGTCTGTCCCAGACATGTCCAGACAGTTAGCTCATTTAAGCGGGGAAGAAGACAAACATCCTCACACACCCTCACGTAATTTGAAGCATATTATATGGAAGTGTCATCTATGATGGTTAATCAACAAACAACCAGTGCTGACATAAATCATCCGTCTGCTCTTCACCGCATTCCAGCTTGAATACTCTGGCAGTGGAAAACTGCTTTGGTTTATTGGGATGTCAGTTTAAAGCGTATTTAAGTCCTGGCGGTAAGTTTATACGAGGTTTTCACAGTGACATAAAACTGTTGTTGTATAACATTGTCATCATACGTGATGAAGGGAATACAGTACAGTAGGTTTATTAGGACATTGCATTGCTGTCTAAATTAGTGGTATATTGTTCCCCCTTTTTTTATAAAGAAGATTTATATTTTACATTGTGGCAAAGTGTTTGTTTTAATTCAGCAGAGGCAGAGATGTAAAACTGACAAAATACGAGATATTTTATTTCATTTATGTGTTGTTTTTAGGTCCTGTTATTGTTTCTGGTTAGTCTTTCTGCTCTAAAAAGACTAAAGGCTTTTAAATGACCTCAAATGGTGATTATAGGTTGAAATGTAATAAATAATGACTTACGAACAATTCAACTTACAAACAACCTCTCTGAATCAATCATGTTTGTATGCTGAGGACTAACTCTACAAAAAAAAGGTTTTTAAAACTGTATAAATTGTTTAAAGAAAACACTCAAGAATATGTGTTTTTTGCCAAATTGTTGCTGAATATTGAGTCAAATAGTTGAATATTTTTACTCAAAACACAGAAAATTAAAATGTTGAAAACCCCAAAATATCATCAGGCACCATTCTTACACATGATTGACCTTTTACAAAAAAGTAAAATAGTGACTGGATGCCGTAGCAATACGAGGGTGTTCTAGTTCCCTTAAGAGTCACATAGCATTAGGAGTTGTGCACACACAGGTCCATATTCACACATGGAGCAGCAAAATAAGGTGATGTTCAGTGGACCAAGAGGCTGGTACGCTTCAGTTCATTCCAATCAATTTGATTGGTTTATTCAACATCTGATTAGTGATTCAATCATTTGAGACGAGAACCCTAATGGAATTCAAAGATAATAAACATGACTGGAAACCAATAAACACCTGCCAAATTTTCCTAGATGGGTTTACGAGTTGATTTTTACATGATTTTTCATTGGCATTTAAAGGTTAAGAATGCCGCTCATGTTCTCAGAGCTGTGTTGGTAAATCTGTCTGCCTCATCATCGAGGCAACGCAAAGTGAGCTCTGAAGCGTTAACAGCAACCACGTGTGTAGAATCCAGTGGTTGTCTTCCACACATAAGCATGATCAACACAAAGAGAGAAAAAGAGAAAGACAAAGAGGTGAGGGTAGAGTCTGGACACTTTTGAGATATCATTGATTCAAAGGTGAATCTAGAGACATGTTGTTGAATCCCATTTATCTCAAAATCTCATCAGAGCTTTAATGTGATCGGTTACCTATTCAGTATCATTTCACAACAATTTCCTTATCACTTCCAATTTCCCTGGTGTGTCATCGATTTGCCGGCACAATGAATTGTCATGATGTTTCATAAAGCGCTCTCGTTTTTCAACGATGTACCATCAGAGCAAACAGCTTAAATTTGTTGGACAACTTGCAATAAAAAATTGTTCTGGGTTGGGCGAGGCCAGCTCAATAGCCGTCGGGGGAAAGCCCATAAAATCACCCTCTGATAGATCGCTGGGGTGTGCTTGACCGACACAAGCATGACAGGTTTTATATGAATGAGGGTGAAGGGAATAAAGCTGCTAAGGAGATGGATGGAGAGCAGAGGCTGTAGGTAGACGCAAAGAGATGGATTGGAAACAGCTCCAGCCTCCACCCACAAATGTGTCGCCCCATTAATGTCACCAACAGGTTGTTTTCATGCTCCATTGAAAACTGCATCGCTGAGATCATTGAAGAGGAGCAAGAGCGATGAAGGCAGAAGACATCTGAATTAATGCTGCATGATTTGATTTTTTCCTCTCCCATGATGCTCTTAAGCGTGTCCATTTTTTAAATCAGGATGCTCTTTACAACTCTACTCGCTCTTCTTTCACAAAACCCACTGTCAATGTAATTACTCTGTAAAGTGGTGATGTGATGGGTGTGTAATGACACTGCTGAGGCCATGATTGTGATAAATGCAAGATGCAGAAACTAGATTTTAGTGTCCGAGGCTAACCACAGCACGCTGCTGAACGCAGTGTTTCAAATGCATTGTATCAAATAAGACCATTGTGTGTGTGTGTGTGTGTGTGTGTGTGTGTGTGTGTGTGTGTGTGTGTGTGTGTGTGTGTGTGTGTGTGTGTGTGTGTGTGTGTGTGTGTGTGTGTGTGTGCGCGCGTGCCTGTGTGTGTATGTGTCTGTGGAAGGGGTTAAATGTGTGTGTGCTGGCACTTGTGAATGTACAAGTGGGACCCAGGGGTGTTGAATAAGTAATGCAGAGGCGCCTAATGAAAGATAATGTCTACTTAATGATCTGTCAAAATGAAGTGTTTGCTCATTGAAGAAGGGATCATCCCGGGCTTTAATTTCCACTCTGTGACTCACACTGGTGGATATTACTTCTTTGTACACAAAGTATAGTGTATACACACATTTATGCATACATATAGTACACCGATACGCAAACACAGACACACACCGATACAAAGCACAATAGCATTTAAATTGAGAGTGCATTCAGAGCTTGGGTGCCTGTTGATGTGATGGTTTGTTTGTGTGTAAACTGACAAGTGCTGAAGCATCTCATGAACCACTTCAGCTGCCTATGGATTAACAGGGAAGATGGAAACAGAGCACAACAGCCAAACCACCCATAAATGGCCATCTAGCCAGCAGCTATGGGGGGAGGATTAGTCTCAGCATTATTCACCACACATTGTCGTCACGAAGAGCTCTTACCGCTAATCTTGAAAACAGCTTTCCTCCTCGGCGGGGTCGAGCCGCTGCTGAATTATTCTGAATGCTCAAAGCAGTCAGCATTGATGTTGCTGTGATTTACTGAGTGGAGACGAGGATCTAAAGTAGAAGCACAACAACACAAAAAAATTTGTCAGAGAATTGAATGGAGAGAGGAAATTGAGTGCACACACACACACACACACACACACACACACACACAGAGAGAGAGAGAGAGAGGTTTCCTTTCATCTGAGATGGGCTTGTCGATAAGTACTGGAGAGTCTAGACTGAAACACAGGAACACTCTGCTCCAAGCAGGAATACGAATTGCAGATAGAGTTTGGACATAAAAGGTAATATCATAAACTACGCTTTATAAAGTTGGAGAAATAAATAAAGTAATAGAAAACATACAAATGACAAAAAGAAAAACCTTCAGGCCTCTATACCAAAGCCACTAGTCTGAAACACATAACAGTCATTGTCTGACTACACTCACTGATTGTAGCACTGTGTCTTTGACAGGGTTGCCTAATTCATTAAGTTTTTAAGTGAAATATAGGTGGGTAGGTAAGTATACTTTAATGATCCCAAACTAGGAAATTCACACTTTGCAGCAACATTCAGAAAAACAAAAATCCATATTAAATAGGAAATTATTATTATTATTATTATTATTATTATTATTATTATTATTATTATTATTATTATTAATAATAATAATAATAATAATGATAATGATAATGATAATAATAATAATAATAATAATAATAATAATAATAATAATAATAATAATGCTCTAGTATAAACATTGCAAATATAAAGTTATTAATAAGTGTGGAACTTGGAATACACAGAATTTCATGCTAAACCACATGTAAACTTCAGACTCTGGTGGGACTCTGTCTGAAATGTCAGAGCGATTGTACAGCTTGTGGCAGGAATGACCTCCTGTATCTGTCTGTTGGAGAAGGGGCTCTGCTGTCTGTCCAGTGTGTGGTGGAGAGGGTGATCGGGGTTGTTCATGATGGATAACAGTTTGTTCAGAGTCCTCCTCTCCACCACAGCCTCTGCAGTGAGGCTGCAGAGGCTGTGGCTACAGTTGTGGTTGATAGACCACACGGGGAGGGCACACTGTTTAAATAGTGTCTGACAGCAGCAGACATTTAGATGGACAGACAGGGCAACACACCGATGCACAAAAGGGAAACTCACAAGAGTTACGCACAAGATGAATGAAGGGTGTTTTTGAAGAGCAGCTGGTTGACTGAAGATTTTATTGTATTGCCTGCAGGAGGAAGCAGGATTTATTTTTCCCAAAGAAAGCAGCTCTGTATATAAATACACAGCAATATATTTAATTTTTACCTCCAAACACATTGCCAACAATAATTAGGTGGTCACTGAAGAGCCCCAACGGCCGCTGGTCTCTGAATTCAATGTCTGTATATTTACAGATATCTGAGAGGAGTTGTCTGATTATTTTAGTGAAAAAGGATGTTTTGCTTCTGTTTATATTTTATTTGTTTACATTTGTTTAGCAAACATTGTATGTATGTCTGTTGTTTAAAATACAACCACTATATACCGGTTTATTTTGTAGTCTATTCCATATATCTCTCCAGAGATTCGTAAATGCTCCAGTCTTCTTCTATTAAATTGTTCCGTTATTCATAAATGACACAAAACTTAAAACTTCTACGTTGTCTGTTGATTTAAATACACGTGTGCATAGTGTTCAGTCGGCTCTTCCATACATAAAGCCTCAGTCTGTGTGTCATCACACTTAAGACTTGGTATTTACTCTGTTTGGCCGATACTATTATAAACCTATGAAGTGTCATCAGTTTAATTCATGCAAATCATGTCCCTGTTCAAACCAAGGAATGAAAATAGATTCTCCATCTATTGTCTGAAAGCAATCATGAACCCCAGGGCTTCCATCTGTCTTTAAATGTCGACAGTGTGACTGTGGTAAGTAATGACCCAGGAACAAGAAATACACATGAAGTGTAGAATACCTTTGGCTATCTTCCAACATATATTATAAAGGTATCTATTAAGTGTCCAATAAATTCAGATTTGTTTGATTTCAGTCCCATAATGATTTAATTCCTGACAGATATTTGTCAGATGATTTGTTTTCACCTTTGCCTTGTACCTTTTGAGTGGGAAGCAAAGGAAAGCTACCACAGGTTCCTGCTGTTTCCTCCCATGGGGGGAAAGTAATCATCAAACGGACACTTCAATGGAGCTCACCCCCTCTGTCGCCTCGCTTCCAGCTCAGAGCAACATGCTGACACGGACTGAGCAGCAGGATAGTCCAGGTTTTGTCCAGATCCATGTGATCGTGATCCTTGTGTAGTGTCAATCAAAAACAAATGTTCATAAGATTGTACATATATTACGAGAAGAAAACACAGATCATTATCAGGTTTAATAATCCCTAAAAAACAGTTTGACAGCTGACTGGTGGATGTGATCAAATATCACAGCTTGACATGTGTCATAACTCTGTCTAGCTTACACAGGCCTTCATCTTTTCCTCAGTTGCTGATCAATAATTATTTATGATCAAGAAGTTGTATCCTGAGCTCCTTCTCTCTGTGTTGCTGATTGTGTGGACCCGCTTCCTGGTCCTTATACCTACATTAAATCAGGTTAATTTCTTGTCAGTCTTGTTTGTGCCCCAGTTTGTGGTACTACATCAGCAACTATGTTATCTTCAGCCACTATGAGTTTGTCAATCTAAATGTAAAAGTGCATTATGTTGGCTCTCCCTGCCCAGATCCAGTAGATTTTCCCTGATTGGTGTGTAACCCAACAATGTGATGTATTATTACGTTTAACAGGTAGCGGCTGTCCTGTGGTCCAGGGACATCTATTCTGTCATGTGTGGACTTCAATACATTTACTTTGTCACTGCTTTTATTTGGCTTTATTTTCCACACTGGTGTTAATCTTGCTTCATTCTTTCTTTTAAGTTCTCATCATCCATTTTACCATTTCCAACATTTGGTATCTATTGCAATTGTTCTATTTATTTTATTTGACTTGTGATTTGTGGCAGCCAGTTTCCTGCAAATATCAAAGATTCTGCCTCTGCTGTGTGTTTCTAACTGATATGCATGTGCATCCTATCACGATCCACACAAAAAACAAACATAAACCAAACATTAAGGCTTTGGTCACATGTCTATAAAGATTTCCTGCTTGATAGAACCACATTTCTGGCTTGAGTGAAGCTGTCAATTGTGATTTTTGATAACGTGACTGTTTTTATAATAAAGTGACTCAGTCAGAACCAAATCTGTGAAGCAGAAAACAAAACACTTAAAAATAGTGGACAGTTATTGAGATGCAGCCAAAGAAATAAGTCAGTGAAGAACAATAGCAACACAACTGTGGATAAATTGTGGATAATGCAGTCATAAGAAGTCTAATAAAACTCACTTATGGATATTTAGATGTCTGGAGATCCTCCAAGAGAAAGGGTGGCTCTGTCATTGCCGTTTTGGTGGCACTTTCTCAACAATATAGTAGCACAAGCAGTCTATGTTCTTCCCTACAGGCACATACTGTATTTACATTTGCATGAAATTGGTCAGTGCCAGATCCTTAATGAAGTGAGGAAGCTTCCATGATCAGCACATTGCTTCACTCAACCTTAAATTTGCATTTAGATATTTACTAATCTGAGCCTTTTAAACAGTTTTTTAGCTGGGGAAAAAAGGAGATGTCATGAAGCATGTCATGAAGAAAACAGTGTCAGTCTCAGTAAAGAAACTGCTACAAACAGGCCCTCATCACCTGCCACGAGGCTGACCTCCCAGACAGCATTTTCACTTGGCCCCAGAACCACCCTGGTTCCACCACCGGCCCCGCCACGGATCCACAAACCAGGCCTGGAACGGAGTCCACTTGCACATCGGGACCTAGAACGGACAAGGACCACGGACCCAAACCGGATCGGGCGTAGAGCCAATCTGGATCCGTTCATGAAGCGGCTAATCCGGCCCAGATCCTTTATTCAAAATGGCCCATTTGGCCATAACTAGCAACAGAAATATCCAAAATCTAGCTGACCAACATCAACGTTGTTCTGAAAAGGCTTGAATACTTCCCTTAACCAGTCTGCCTTTACTAATAGGAATAAATCATTCTATATATTCAAGACTTGAAATTATATTAGACTCTATCCTTTAGCCCACACTATGAGTCTCTGGTTAAATTGTCCAGTGTAGCAGTATAATAGCTTTGTTACAGCTGAGAGCTATCAATTATCAGTGAGCCTCGTCAGAAAAGAGGTCAAAACATATTGTAAATGGAAAAATGAAACACAACCATGAATTGTATCCGGACCATTTTACTGCCACGTCTCTCTGGGCAATTAATTACAAAAGAATATCATGAATGATAATAATCATGACAGAAAGACATGAAAACCCAACATGACAACATTGCTTTAACTTGGAACTATTGGGTCCTCATTTGAAGTACCACAATGCCTCCTGTAGGTCCCCCTGTCAGGTGCGAGGTTGAACCAGCAAGTCGCACGTCTGATTATGTCTTCTTCAGCCGTGTCTCTTTTACACCATCTGAAATCACACAAACAAATTTTCACACAAAATTCCATTAACTCCCACAGACACTAGTTGTAATGTTTTAAAAAAATGTAAAACAATTGGCTTTCAAAGTGGCATTTTGCTGCCTGACATTAGGTATCCCTATGTGCATTGTTGACAAAACTTGTGTCGTTTACTTGTTAGTTTAACTTGTTAGTTTAACTCAGTGGAAATGCTGAAAACATGTATAAACAGTGATCTCTATAACTAATATTATGTTGTTCTAATTTACTCTTGTTGCTACTGACGAATGACCAAATGACGAAACAGCAGCGCAGGCTAAACATCTGGGTACATCTGCTTTGCGGATCCGCCTGGCATTCGTACAGAGTCCGCTGTATGATGGTGCACTGACCGAAACCGGGCCGTTTCCTGTGAGCTTCCCCAAAGCAAGTGAGCTGCCGAGGCGGACCTGAGCATATTAAGGGCGGATCAGCCCTGGTGTCAGGTGCTATGTGAGCTGGCATAAAGCCTGACAAACACACAAAAACATATGTGTACACTGTGGCTAGAATGGCATGCTGAACCTTTGTCCCAACACTTCTTGCACTGTTTGGTTGTCTTCTTCAGAATAATTGTGTGCTTTCCAACATGACATGATAAGCAACAATCCTAGAGCCAGTAGTTTGGGGTAGAACACAGGGATCACGTCAAGGTTTTGTGATATTTGTGAGCTTTATCACAAATGTATTGGTATAATAAACCAAGCCTGCCCAAATTTTAAAATAACTACATATGGAAACACAGTTTAGAAAATGAAATGGTAATAAAAATGAATAAATTAGATGTATGTTCTATAAATTTCCATAGCACAAAGCAGATATGGTCTTTACAAACATGAAAGCAGCAGACAGGGGAAATACAGATGGCCCACACAGAGGAAGACAACCAGTAGACCTGTCATCAACAGCACAACCTCTGGACCTTGCTGTAGAAATGGAAACCACAACCCCGGCCTTGGAGAGATTTCATGGATTCCTACTTTGGTTGTCTCACGGTTGAATGCTTCTGAGAGAAACTAAAACGAAATAAACAGATCAAAGAAACCACAAGCCTCACGACCCTGATTTCACCTTTCTGACAGAGCACACAGATGTACAGAAAATAAGAAACAGAGAGAAGTAAAGAACAAAAGGCTAGAAAAGGATAGGAAGAAAGACAAAGAGTGGCACAGCAGTGGAAAAGCAACAGCAGTGGCAGGATTGGTACGTGAGGCTTGGATGACAGGCAATCACTCATGCACAATATGGTTTGACAGCACAAAAAAAATGTGTCAAAAAAAAAGATCCCCCACACAAACAAGCAACAGCATTCAAAGTGACACAGACTTGCAGGCAGTCCAACACACACTTGCTTGGAACAGTCATTACTGATTGGAAATTACAGACGTGGTTCTTGTGTTCTTGTTCTTGTTTAAGAGGTAAAAACACTTTCCCTTCACAGATTACTTGCAAATTCTGAGATAATTGTGAGGGTCCAAAGCCCCAATATCTGAACAGTTTGTGCCGGATTATGGCTTTATAATTCTACTGAAGGGAAACTGTGGAAATTCCGATTAAACAATAATATCAGACTTCATACCAAACATATGAAAACAAATTTATTGGTATTATAAACCAAGCGCACCCAACATCGTCAAAAATCAACATGGTAACGTAACAACTTTGTGTCGCTAAATCATGAGTTGCGCTGGGCGGGCATTGCTAAGCTGTAGATGAATGTTAGCAGGCTAACGGGAGAAAGAAAGATAACTAATGGTGAGGTTGGGAAAGGAGCGAACATTAAAGGAAAAGGCACCTGTCAAAAGAGCAAGTGGAAAATAAATTTTATAGAAGTGATAGTTCTGTCAGCTGACTACATGAACAGAACTGTATGTAGTTTCTTAAAGAGCGTTTTTGTCAGATGCCCGGAGAGCATTTTGGATATTACATCGATTGTCCCATTCCAAATGGAAAACATAGCTGGACAGACTGTTCATGCTAACCAGCTAGTTTCACTCAGAATTCGTTGCCGTTTTCTGTGTCGTTCCTGCTGTTTGGACTTCTTCTTCTTTTCCTTTCGGCTTTTCCCTTCAGGGGTCGCCACAGCGAATCAACCGCCTCCATCTAACCCTGTCCTTTGCATCCTCTTCTCTCACACCAACTACCTTCATGTCCTCTTTCACTACATCCATGAACCTCCTCTTTGGTCTTCCTCTAGGCCTCCTGCCTGGCAGTTCAAAACTCAGCATCCTTCTACCAATATATTCACTATCTCTCCTCTGGACATGTCCAAACCATCTCAGTCTGGCCTCTCTGACTTTATCTCCAAAACCTCTAACATGTGTTGTCCCTCTGATGTACTCATTCCTGATCCTATCCTTCCTGGTCACTCCCAGAGAGAACCTCAGCATCTTCATCTCTGCTACCTCCAGCTCTGTCTCCTGTCTTTTCCTCAGTGACACTGTCTCTAGACCAAACAACATCGCTGGTCTCACCACAGTTTTGTACACCTTTCCTTTCATTTTAGCTGAAACTCTTCTATCACACATCACACCTGACACTTTTCTCCACCCATTCCATCCTGCCTGCACACGTTTCTTCACCTCTTTTCCACACTCTCCATTGCTGCTCAAAAACATGAAAGTTGTTGGAACAGTTCTGACACTCTAAAATTATGTTAACTGGGAAGTCCATGTATAGTTATTTCTTCTAACATAGCAGATGCCTTACGCCATATTGTTCACGTGATTCCTTCTGCCAGATGCCCTATGATTGGTTGGGCGCTTGATTGACAGGACGTGGGTGGAGTTGGTGACAGCGTGAGATTTTTCAAGTGAGCTTATTCAAATACATAGATGGGGATATTTAATTGATAATGATGAGTTGAGTTCAATCTCAGCTATGTTGAAAGGTTTGAGGCAAGCTGGGCTGAGCTGCGGTTTATCAACATACCTGCAATTATAGTTAGACAGGGCTTAAACTCTTTACAGCCACTAATCATGCATACCCATTAGTGTTGCCTAGTGGAGGGCGAAAAAAAATCCAGGATGTGCGGCATGCCCTTGGCAGAGAAACAGATGTGCCATCCAGAAGATGAATCTATTCCACAAATAAATCAGAACATCACAGACTGTTCTCCAGAGGATTATCTCTGCGAGGGCACACCTGCGCACCTACGCATGCAGACACATCTAGTACAGTATTTAGGTAACGCTCACACTCAATGTTCAAAGACCTGTGCAAGACAATCACACACGTGCTGTCCTGAACATTTGCATACATGCACTCAAACAGCCAGGGACGCAGGGTATTACATAATGAAGCCTGTCCTTGTAATCCCAGAGTGGTCCTCGCCCCACAACTCAGCAACGGGGAAATGAGGGATGACTGCACGAAAGGCTGTAGTAGATGAAATTCTTTAATCTGATGTGAAATCAGTGATGAAGTGTGTAGATTAATGGACCCTGTGTCTGAGGGCAGGCACTACTACTTACCTGCTAGCAGTGGAGCTGAAGGTCAAACACAAACTGCACACAGCCATGTAGCAGAGACACGGCCACAGCCGAGAGATATGCATCTAACAGTCTGGGCTGATTGCTCAGACAAGCAATGGATCACAACCTGGTCCTGAAGACCTTAGTTCAAGTACAATATTTTATTTGCTGAAGAGAAAAAAATGGTCATGAATGTTGTTTTGTAAAGGGGTTAAATAAAAGAATTGTTTTTTTAAATTGTGGATATCACAGCCGCCAGCATACAACATCATTGAATATATGATTAGTAATCAACATTGAAAACATAAGGGGATAGCGACAGAGCTCTCAATCATACTCCAAACCCTCCGTAATCCAAACCCTCATACAGTGACAGGCATGAAACGAAGTTGTACCAGCAGATTTTTGTTGGAGTTAGTGAAGCCACAACTTAAGCGAGATGTGACAAATATCTACAGATACGATAGAAAAAAAAAATTGTCGTGCTTTAACATATATAATAGTTTCACAAACAGCCTACCTTGCTGCCTCTGATTACATCATCCCAAACTCTTCGACATCTCCGTTTTCACATTTGTCCAAACGTTTAACAATTCACTACTTGTGGATAGATCAAAGCCATTATAAAACATGCAAATATGTGATTGAAACAAATGAAACAAACAAATTTACATTGGAAGATCCTATAGGGCGCCCAGTGACCACACTTCAAGGGGCAGATGGAAGCCTGCTGTCAAGATAATAGTCATAATTAGGATGACAGTACACAGTTTTAGACACAATCTCATTCACAGCTAATCATGAAAATGCTTTTGTTCATAAAGAGTAAGATATAATTACAAAGAGAGAAGCGTTATGTAAATTTAATTTCATGACCCACAATGCAACAATAAGAAATAACAGGCTGAATTCAATAAGATAATTTCTTTATTGTCTTTCTTAAAATAAATCATAAGGGAAAACTGAAAAAAGTCTCAGGCTGGGACAGAACAAAGACAGAGATTGAACAGGCCACAGTCGATCTGAAACTGAATCCCTCAAAGCAAAGGGAAGACAGGACCCGACTCAAACAGGACGAGGCATCAGCTTCTCAGGGGGAAGCAGCTGAACACTTACCAACAAGAAACCAATGTCAAAAAAGCAAGAAGGACAGACTGACAAAAACAGGTAGCAAGACTCTCCTAATCTTTCTGAGGTCAGATGGTTTCCACAATGGGAATTGGATGATTTTATAAATCTTGGAAGTGAATCTGATCCTGAGACGACAGATGATTCCTGATGAGATGATGACCTGCAGGTGGACAATAATACTTGGAGAAACATTTGCCCCATCCTGGGTGAAAAGACAAAAATGTATATAATACATAAAATTAAAAATTAAATTAAATTAAATTAAATTAAATTAAATTAAATTAAATTAAATTAAATAATAAATAATAATAATAATAATAATAATAATAATAATAATAATAATAACAATAATAATAATAATAATAATAATAATAATAATAATAATAATAATAAGAGATGGAGGAAACTGAAAACCAGCACAGAGAGAGCTGACAGAGAAATTTGAATCATTGTTTAATAATATATGATAAACGTTCCTTGTGTTTGGCTATTAAATTAAAAGTAAATGTTTTATGCCAGTGCCCTCTATCTAGTAATATAAAAACAATGAGTGGTAAGAGACGAGTTTAATCATAGCTGGGAAAATGAAGCTGCCGTACTGCTGCGCTGTAGGCCTGTAACATTAATTGCTACTGACTTATCATGACTGACTAAACTGTATCTGTGGAGATTTCCGCAGTGGCTTTATTCAGTCTCTGATACAAGTACCCCTGAGGCTAAACCATCATGTTACCAATTTATTTCAAGGGGAATGATTTCCTGTGCCACAATGCATCAAGAGCATGATGACAAGAACTGAATAAAAAACACGACACAGATGAAGGTTAAAGAGTGGCACAGGTAGGGCAGAAATACAAAGACAGAAAGGCTGAACCCCATCATTGAGTTAGGTTTCCTCTATAGAAGCACCGTGTTGCCTTTGTCTCTGACCTGGTCTGAGGCTGGAGAACAGATGAGGAAATGGAGCCTAGGAATGAGCACACAAAAGAGAACAGCGATGTGTTACACCATATCTGATCCTTCAAACCTTTCCATACTCTACCCATCAACAGTTCCCCTCTCCTCCCCCTCTTCCCTTGGGAAGCCCATTGAGTTGAGGATTCCACCTCCTCTTGATAAACGAGCTGCAGGAGACAAAGGCTACATGTGTGGAAGAGAGGAGACGATTACACAGGGAGAGAATGGGGTCGTGAATGAAGAAGAGTGGAATGAGAGAACTGATAGCATGTGAAAGTGGTGGCTGGTCATTGGCCTGTGGAAAAACAGAGAGAGAAATGGTCGTGGTTTGTTGGAGTGAATCACCTCGTCTGCTGCTGGCTTTGGTTTAAGAGGTTGTCTTTCACTATTTCTTTCTTTTTCAGTGGCAGATTATGGGAGCAGAAAAGTGAGGTAAGGATCAGTGTTTCTCAATGAAGCACTATAGTGTATGAGTTATTTTCCTCTATAGTGCAGCCGCTTCTGTTACTTGTGATTTTTGCTGTCCTACAAGTAGAACAAAGATGGTGATGCACCTAGCGCGCTACACAAAGATGGTGTTGACATCCTGCTTTGTACCGTAGTGAAATGTACTTGACATTGTTGACTATTTCCAACAACTACAGCTCTTTAAAAGTTTCAGCGCTATTGTCATCTAGAGTCAAATTCAAACCAAATTCAGAAGTTTGTTCCACATTTTTCTTGACCAAAGTATGAAATGCTAAAAGTTTTTTGTTCATCTTGTCAATTGATCTTTAACAAGATTTATGTAATGTTTCATAATATAATGTTATGGAACATTTCTCTTATCTTTCAAGCTTCTTTTTAAATTAAAGATAAAAATCATATCAAATAGGACACATAGAGGTAGCAAAGTGCAATAAACACATCATCTCTACTTGTGTTTTGTTTTGTTTTTTTGTTTCTGGATGAACTGAGCTTAATTATTTCAATATGGAAGTCCCGACTTTAAAGCAAAGAATGAATCAAACATCATAATGCAGTCGTATGTTCATCCACATTCATTCTCTGTTTTTACTGTTTAATGGTTTCAGACATTTGACATTTTGCTGACATTGCTTCTAACCTACTGTGGATTTGGGGCAAGGCAGACCATGAATACTTTGGCCTGAAGCCTGGTTATCTCATTGGCTACCACAGCTTTGACACAACTTGGATGCATTCTATCATCTTTTGACGTTTCTGACTGGATGGAAATCTAAATTGTCTGGAAATGTTTGCTTACAAGCATCCAAAACAAGTAAATGTCAGCAACAAGCCTTCAGTCAGTGACTGCATGTCTACTTGAGCTATTAGAACCAATACCACTTGTCCCTCCAGGCTGTCTGACAGTCTGCTAAGTTGTCAATCATGCTGTTACCTGACCAATCTGCTAGCTCTGATGGCCTGAAGGGAAATAAGGGCTCATTTCCTCTCCCTCCCTCAGAGCTAAAATGGCCCAGCAGAGGTACATGGGCGAGTGCCGAAGCCATTTACACGTGGCATTTACTCGCTAAATGTGCTCACTGGCCTTTGGGTAATACACGTTCACTGACTTTCGCTGGCCTTTTCTCCTAGTAAAAAAGAGACTAATTTATCAGAACACTTTGGAACACCCTGGTACAAGAATATTTAACTGTGTCTTGAGATATATTTGTAAAAAAGGCCACTGAGATCACTTCATTTTGAGTGTCAATCTTGCTCTTTATTGTGGTGCTTTCTATTTGCCTTACTGTGGCCTGAGAAAGTTAGTCAGGGCTCAAATACATGTTTGTATTGATTGCTCTCACAGGGCTCCCTCTCAGGATTGGAGATGATGTAGGATTTTCTTTGTGCACATTGTACTTGTGATCTCCAATAACCCGGAGCTTCTGTGTTTATGTTCACGTGTGCACTGCTGTGAGTTCACATTAAAGGACATTCCTAGTCAAAGACAGCCCCAGAGGGACGGTAATACAGCACATGATCAATGACCACCTTACAACCACAGAGGAGCTCAACTAGTTAGAGTTAGGGTTTGAATCTTCTTCCTCTGAGTCATCTATAAGCCATGTAAAAATCACCCAAGACATTCCTATTGTCATTGTTTTTCTTTCCTGTTAGCAAGAGACACAAAGAGATTCCTTCCAGATTTTACGTGAGTCAAAAGAATATGTCAAATTAAAATTAGTGAGTGAAAATTGAGAGAAAGGAGAGAAAGGCCAGTGTTCGTTTGGTGCACATAGAGCACAAAAACAAAACAAACATCAACAAATACACGTTAATCTTTGGTTTATTAAAATTGGACATAAAAGTAATCTCCTTGAAGATTTATATCTTTTGTCACAGAGATGATTCAACACAGGAAGCAAGCTGCGGACTCCTGACTGGGAGGCTGTACAATTAAATACTAATCATGTCTGATTATTTCTGACAAAGCTTAAATCCAATGCAAGCCAATGCTCAGCATTGATCATACTGTGCTCTAATGAGATCGACATGATTTAAAATGGATCAATTTCTCATCATGGATTAATCACACATGAGTAAACATGCACATCAGCAAAACAAACAAAGAGGAGCAAACATCCATTGACGGCAGTAAAATTTCTTTTTGGGATAGTGGAAAAGTGGATCCAAATGAGACAATTACAGGCGTCTCATCTACAAGAAAATGGATGGATGGATGGATGGATGGATGGATGGATGGATGGATGGATGGATGGATGGATGGAGGGATGGATGGATGGATGGATGGATGGATGGATGGATGGATGGATGGATGGATGGATGGATGGATGGATGGAGGATGGATGGATGGATGGATGGATGGAGGGATGGATGGATGGATGGAAAGAGATGAATGTACGTGAACACCTCTTCATATCAGTATGGTGGTCAACAGAAGACAATAGCTGAAGTGGCTAATTTTCTCACTCATAGCTGCTTCGTTGAGTTTACAATATTTAGTTAGGATACTAGTGGGACAGTAGCTACAGCCGAAAAAACAAATATGAATCCAACCAACCAACTAGTACTTCCCGTAAAAGCCTCTGCATCTACGCAGCCGGCTCACTAAAGTGGGCTGTCACTTATGTCGAAACCCCAGTTTGAAAATAAAAAAACTTACTCAAATTAGTTGTATTACATGTGCACACAGAAGATTCATGTTATAGTCACCACTCTGCTACTGTGAGTTTCTGTGTTGTTATTAAAGGTCCCATCTTTTTAATTAAGTTCACACAGTGGCCAGAGTTTTAGCTACACTGTATTTGAAATATATTGCCCCGAACTGATCTGTGGTTCTGAATTTCAAATGTCATAAAGTTGCTGAAATGAGCTCTCTTGAAAACACTGTTGGTCTGGGTTGACCGTTAAATGTTAATGAGCTCCCTCTGTCAAAGCCTGCTACACCCCCTTGTTGATGTGTATGTGCATAAGTGCAAATGCGTCACCGCACACACGCACTTATGGGCGCGTGCGTGACACGACTTCAGTCACTTTTACTTTTAACTTTGTTACTATTTCTCTAATATTTTTCATTACATAACTGTTAATTTTTCTACAGTAATTATGGGGGTACTTTCACTCTCAGTCAGCCGACTGTAACAACTCCATGACATATTGTGTACACACAGGATCAGCTGATTGAACTGAAGCCGACCAGCATTTTTTCAGGACCAACAGACATTCCAGTGGAACTGTGGAGAAAAACACAATATGTTTGATGATAGGAAAAGAAATCAGCAGAGGAGACAACAGATGAATATTTTGAGGATATAATCAATAATAAAGGTTTTGTCTCCCAATAGTCATCATGGACAGTGAGAGATCACTTGCTATGAAGATGGAGGAGCTAAATAGTTATCACAATATAAGCTGACTTCAACAACAACTGAGCAACTTTCAGTGTCTAGCTCTGAACCAGGACATTGTCACACACTGCTGCCTTAGCCTGAACACAAAATGCACCTCAGAGATGACCTCGCCTTTATCCAGGGAGAAGTGGGTGTTCACCTGCAGACAGGCTGGGCTATGTCAATCACTCCTGTCAATCACTCCTGTCAATCACACCCGTTGTGACGTCACGACAGGTGCTTTTCTGAAACAAGTCATTTTTGGACTGTACGATGAGTTTTTGAGTGTACAGTTGATACGGGACACATTTGTTCTCCAGAATCTAGGAGTCAGTAGCGTTAGGGGGGACTGCCATAAATATGTACTGTAGATACCTGGAAATACATGTTCTTTATTATAGAAACCCTGTAATGAATTTTTTTTTTTACATTAGAAACCACCTACAAAGGGCTGGCTGCAAGGCTTTTAACAGGGTGATCTGGCGGCTTAAAGTAAAGCAGATAAAGAGATAAACTGAGTTATATGAAATGACTTTTAAGGGTGTTGGTGGAAAAAACGCTGTGGAAATGAACATTTTACTGAATTTAACTGCTAAACATGAATGAAGTTTTGAATTTCTATGAAGTAGTAAAGCATGTCTCTTTTAAGAGCCCAAGCAAAAGTCTTGTCCTGACACTGAGGTTCATGAAATTCAATTAAATAAATGGCTGATTTACATTACCTCATGATCATTCAAAGGACTCTACATTCCCTGTTATGCCTTACAGGTATTTCCATGGTGCATCCCATTTTATTCAAAGATATTTTGTTTGGATGTGATACACAAGAAACAAAAATAAAAAAAATTTACAGAAGGATATATTTTTGTCCTTAAATTTTACACTTTCATATCGTAAAACTGTGGCTAAGTGTTAGAGACTGCAATGTATACTAAATAAAAATTGTAAATTTAGAGGAACATCAATATTTCTATCTTCAATATGCAGTTCATGCAAAGTCAACACATTCTAGAGATTATTTCCATACTACATCAGGTGAACAATAAAATTTTATACACACTGCAAAGTAAATATTTTGCATGTTATCTTATGTAAATCGTTGCTAAATTTTAACGGTTATGCTGTAAAGCAGGATTAATTTTCTGAGATGTTTTAGTATAAATATAGCGTAAAATACAAAGCTCAACAGCTGAACTGGTGGACTGTTTTGCTGTCTTCGTTCTTACCACTGCTTCTAACACAGCCTGACAAGACCTCCGCCCACATCATTTACTGTGGACTCACTCTGGAAGCACATGAAAGTTTAAAACAGAGTGCCGTTGGTTGTGACAAAAGAGCAAGGATGTGCTGCAGCGTTCTTTTTCCAAGAGTAAGAAATTATGTGAATTTTTTTTGTGTGCTAAATGTCTGTCAACATAAGAGCCTTTCCATTTTAGGGGAAAGAAGAAAACAAATCATTTTGTTTTTCTCAAGTGCCAGAAATAAAAAAGATAAAGTGCTCCCGTAAAAAATAGTGCTACAGATTTCTCTGAAGCCTCTTGATCTCCTCTCTAGCAGAGTAATTGATCCTCTAATCAAACAAGACTCAGGCCTTTGTCTCTGGCGACCTATGCTTTTTATCCTGTGTGCATACAACATGTAAAGCCTTGCGGGCAAACTCATTGTTGGAATATAGATTAACTAGTGAGTGAAAAAATCTGCTTCAAGTGCATTTATCAAATGTTGTTTTCTCAACAAATGCAAAAAATACAGTACAGTCAAATTGGTGAAATCGAGAACTCATCATAGCAGGAGTACCTCATGAGAAATATAGATAAACTTTGGACTAGAGGGACAAAAATCTCATGAAGTACAAATGTGAAAAGTGTGTGCAGGAGAGAGAAATGTCAAGACAATCTGAAGGATACCATGAGGTTCCCGTACCAATCTGAGAAGGAGATAGCTAATTAATCTCTCAGCAGGGGAGAAATGTCAAAATGCCACGGACTGGAGAAGGCACAGATGAGGAAAGGGGGGGGATACCACATTTACAGGAAAAGAAGCAAACTATACAATGATTGGAAAAACAAGCGCGTGACAACCAGTGACACAGATCACAGGCTTTAGGATACACTGAATGCTGCTGCTGCAACTGAGATGATGTCATCGAGAGAAAACCTCAGCGTTCCTTAGTTTCCATATGACATCTTAAGATACCAGTTTATTGATGCTGATAAGAACCATGTGATTTTGCACCTGAAGGTGTGTGCTGTAAATTGTGCTTTGATGTAATCCACAGCAAAGTGTTGTAAATTAATATTATCAGTTAATATAATTTTCCCATATATAAAGAGACCATATATATTGCAGATCATCACTGCTAGCATTGGTTTGAGAAATTAAATCCTGCCCATGAATTTTTTTGGTACATGAGACCATGTCATGTTCAAATGTATAAAATCACAGACATTGCTTTCCTTTGTTTCCTTTGTTCCATTGAAGATTATTTTTGTTTTAGTCACAAACGAGTTTGTAATTTTCTATATGTAGATCAAAGATTGGTGAGATGGAAGAGTTTCAGCTCCTGTATCATTCAGGAATGGTTTTCTTGTACATATATGTATCTATGTATTTTGCATCTATATATGTATATATGCATATTTAGGCCTGTACTTCTAATAAATTTACAAGTCAGTAAAAAAATGCAGTGAGATGTCTATTTATTTCAGGACATTAACCAAAATGACAGGTTGCACATCTTGATATTTATTCCATCATGTTTCAACAGGTTTTGTGTGAAGTTTTAATGGGATGAAGAGGAACTGTGCACTAAATATGAGTACACATGAAAAAAAGGAAGAGAAGTCCCAGTATTTGGTTGATTCATGACTTCTGTAGCCTCCTTCAGGCAGCATTTTTATTATGGGCCTGTTGCACTATAATTTAACCCCAGTGTCTGTCTGAATACAGTGGAGGCATAATGGGGTATCAGTTTGTTCCACCTCTATGAGGCCTCTTGATGTTTAACAGGAATCTCTTTGATTGGAGTTCACCAGTGTGGAGGAACAGGTGCGATGTTGTAGTTGTAGTTCAGATGTGAAACCTGCCCTGGTAGATATAACTACATGGTTGCAACAGATGTTCATTATTTGAAAGGACAGTTGAATATTGCCTGATGTGTCGTGCCTCTGTTGTAGACTGTCAGTATAAACTGTTATGAAGTCACCCGCGTGGCATTCAGATGGCTTGGGTTGGTTCAGTTTGTACAGTGAAGGAGACAGAAAAACTGATTCCTGGCCATAGCAAAACACATGGAACCATTTCACCCCAAAATAATACAGGATGATAGTGCTGCAAACTGAAGGCAGTCATAAAGTACTGACAACTGAGTCTTCATACAGACTCGCAAACAAGAACCAGAAACTAAACACTCACAGAAATTTTAGGACAGAGACCAAACAATGCTCTGTAAACAAGGCAAATCCTATTTACTAAGACATGTGTAATATGTGTCTGATTGTAGAGGTTTCTAATACATTTTCATCTATTTTGAAATTGAACAAATGTTATCTAAAAGACTCCATTAAGGGGTTTTAAACACTGACTTAACACTGTGGTTTATTGTAAGTTGCAAACTGGCAATGTCTCATCACCAGTGTTCCCTCTAAGGTGCGCGCCTGTGCAATTGCGCACTGCTCGCACAGTCTCAGCGCACAAGAAATTCTATGCTGCACATAAAATTCGATATAATTGTATTGTGATATCCCATGTGTTGTTACTGTTGTATGTTGATGCCCTGAGTGAGTTGTTTTGCGCATGTGTGAGTTGTGCATGAGTTTGCGAGACTTGGAGGGAGGGGCGCACGGGGGGGATGTGTCAGTCTAAAATGTGAGTGTGAGCAGGAGTTCAGAGTTTTGGATTGTTGCTTGTTGAGGCTGGACGCCGAAATAGAGCTCGCCAGAAGAAGTCCATGGTTGTCGTCCTTCTCCACATTACACGACACTGGTCGATCACAGTATTAAATACAGTAATATCTAATATTAGATCTAATCTAATTAATTTGACCAATATTATTGTTTTCTATACCATTTTGCGTTGTAACTCAGTGAGTGACAGGTGTCCAGAAAATTATACAATAAGGTTCACTTATGCTACGCAGTCAATCAGAGCATTGATGGTGCTTCATGTGTGGCCCTGCTATACGCACCGTGTAGGTTAGCTAGTTAATAACTGGAAACGAACGGGGAGCGTTACATCCACTCAACAAACCAAAGTAAAAAACGAAATGTGGTTCTTTTAAGATGGAATGGCTGTTGGAGTTTATGCAGATAAAAAACTTTTTGAGAAAGTTCAAAGCAAGTAGCAGACAAAGCCAATTACCTGGACAGAGTGTACAACCACATGAAAAAGAAGGTACAGTCAGTCAGATTTGTGCATATTTTAGAGACATTTATGAAGATTTTTTATTTATTGATGTTAATCATTTAATGCTCATACTACTAGATAATTTATGGGTAGTAGAAATGCTAATAAGAAAAGGAGTAATTAGATATTTTACAGAAAAAGAGTTACAGGAATTTATTATGTATCACAAGCAACAGCACACGTTATTCTGCAAAATGTGAATGTTTTAATGTGAACAAAATGTTATGTCTGAAGACATAACATTTACAGACATAATGTTCCAGAACAGGACCCTAAGCCAAGCCACAACTGGACTTCACCTCGGCCAAAGCAGCTCTCTTCCCATGGCCAAAGCAGGACCCTCACATATAACATACTACACATCTCATGAAGAAAAAGATTTTTGTCTTTTTTATTTCAAGTGGGCCAAATTGATGCTATAATTTGATTCTTTTAATAAGCCATGTAACTTGCTATGATCCAGGGTTTTGAACAAGTGCGATACTAGTGTGTGGCTACAGCGTGCACATCTGATGTGGTCCTCAGTGCGCTCAGGAAGCTTGTGTATTTGCTCAGACACATGAGAAATTAGAGGAAACATTGGTCGTCACAGCAAGATAAGTCAGGATATTTCTTTTCTATCTACTGTTTGGTGCAACACTCATGAATGGATGAAGAACACATTGAACTGTTAGTCTGTTAATCTCTGCAGTTGTGTTGTTTGGCCAACACTGTCACGGTTCAGCGTGGCAGTGCTGGTGTGTGGCAGGGAGAGGCCAAGCTGGTGGGTGGAGTCACGGCTCCACACCTGTTGGTCTTCTCCACACCTGAGACTCATCCACACACCCGTTCTGATCGTCACACCTGAACTTGTTTTGGTGCTAATGACCATAAGGCTTTTTAAGCCTGGCTCTATGAGAGCTAGGTACTGGTTAGTTTTCAGAAGATTGGTTCCTGTAAGTCTGTTCTGTTTTTCTGCCTTGTTCTGTCTGAGTTTTGTTTCGCATCTTTCCCGAGTGGTTAAAGTTTTGGATTAAAGCCATGGACAAAAGTGGTGTCTTTGGTGTCCTGCATTTGGGTCCAAACCCCTACCTCCGTGACACTAACGGGCATTAATCTAGTATAGGTTTTGAGTTGAATGCTTCTGTAAGATATTGATTCTACAGCTCAGGGTTCTGCAAGCCGAGTCCAACCCGAACACGCCAATGTCTGCAACGTCTCTTAACCTGTTGGCACAGAACAAAAGAACAAAGATGTTACACAAAAAAACTATCCACCCACCCTGGAGTCATCCACCTGTATTGGGAAAAGGGTGCAACAGTAAATCCTCAAATATGAAATATCACTTTTAGCGTATGACAGCATGAGACATGAGCGCCATGTGGTCAGTTTTGACAAATACTTCCAGCCTCCCGCTGTAACAGGAAGCTGAACTGGTTCCCAGACAGACCTTCACAGCGCACTCAGAGGTCACAACCGATTGGTACATTTCAAATGCTTCAACGGACTCATGTCTGCGCAAGCATCCATTAGTCCCTCTGATATTGAGCAACCAAAGACGGAGCCCCAGGTAGTAGACAGTAATGGAACAGACACTTAGTCTCGTAAACACAAACACAACTATTGTAAATTAGTATACAGCTAGACAGAAAACATTCAGGCCTATTAATGTTAATGCCAAACATTTATATGCAAAGATATCAGTGCTCTGATAGGAGGAGACACGCTGACAAATCGGTCTTGAAGGCAAATAGTGTGATAACATTTTTCTAATTACCCGAAGCCATTGCTGTAGATTGTGATCCATGCATAATGCAAAACCAGCCACACACACACACACACACACACACACACACACACACTCATCAGCAGGCTATCAATCTGGCCCATCTGCTGTAATAGGTTTTCACAAATACCATCACAAACGGAGCACACAAACCCACACGCGGTCACACCTGAGGAGCTTAATTTGCCTTTGCTATTTCTAGTCGTGAATGAATTCCATCTTTCATGACTTGCACTATTCAAATAAAATCTTCCTGTTTAGAGAGCACCATTGAATGCCACTGGTTGCTGAGGAAAGCAGGTGCTCCTCTTCGGTGTTCTCCCGCCACATTCAAACATATAAACGCATAGAGAGATCACACACACACACACACACACACAGGCGCACACAGGCACACACACTCGCACACACACACACACACACACACACACACACACACACACACACACACACACACACACACAGCTATAGGAAGAGCTGTCCACATGAAAAACGAGGCTCTTAACCCGGGGTTATTCAAAAAGGTCTGCAGCTTACAGCAGAGGAAAACCCATCACTCCCTCCAACTCCCACACCTGCCTCCCCACCAAAGACACACACACACATGAACACAATTGAATTGAGGATGTGCAGTTGATCATCCTTGCCTTTCGTTAATTAAAATATATACAGTATGTTTGTAATTGTACAATATCTTTGCTTGTTACTAACCCATTACAGTTACCTGTTGTTAAAATATTTTTAATTACAGCAGATTTTTACATTGTTTGAAATACACAAACACAAACTAGTTTTAGAGAAACATCCTTATATTTCCATCCTTGAGACTCTTATTAAACCACTGACCATATAATCAGCTGCGGTCCAGTTGCTGCCATGGCTTTTGCTCCCAATTACACCAAGCTCTGAACTTGACTTGAGTTTTTTGAGTCCTAGTGATTTTCACTTGCTTGATTTGAAAGATAAATACTATACTTTTGATTCCTCTGCATTATTGTACTTTTTCTTTCTCTGAAGCATTGCTTTAAACTCAGCAGATTAATTTTCTTTTCTTGGATTATCCCTATACAATGTCCCTGGAGAAATCGTAGTAAATTTCAGTCAAGTTGGAAGTGCTAGCTGCTTTTCAGTAATGGTAATGATCAAGGTGACAGTTCCTCAACGCCACGTCCTTCATGATTGTATCTGAAGTCCACATTTGAGTTTTAAATGAATAAAGGCACATCTATCCATCAACTTTATCTTTGGCTTGACTTGTGTTATACCTCCAGGGGGATACTATGACATTCCCAGGCTAGATAAGTGGTTTTTGGGTCAATCCTAAGGTCTCGTAGGTGAATGTGGTTTCCCAATGTCCAAGCTGAGAGCATCCTAATCAGACACCTGATGCCTCCTCCTGACACACAACACAGCAGCTCTGCTCTCATCTCTCTCTGGGGGCATGACCGTTATGTTCTAAATGTTTGTTCTGTCCACCGCACACAGACCTAACTGCCTACTAAAAATTACT
Organism: Antennarius maculatus; assembly: GCA_013358685.1. Classification (NCBI taxonomy): domain Eukaryota; kingdom Metazoa; phylum Chordata; class Actinopteri; order Lophiiformes; family Antennariidae; genus Antennarius; species Antennarius maculatus. The sequence continues at coordinate 9,834,871 of CM023616.1, read as the reverse complement.
GGCCAAGTTGAGATAGCACTTTGAGGAGCATAAACATTTGTTTAATTCCAGATTAACATTTTAAATTAGGTTGTCTGTGCTTGCTGGATTTGTCATTTTTATGCTACACTTGGTCGAATCAAACGGCTTTATGGATTTTTATGGATTCGCCTGCCAACGTGTCACATTGGAACCAAGCCTTGTGTAAATCCACGGCTGACACATACTGATAGTTAGCTGGCGGGAAATGTTGCTGTGGTACTTGCTTAGTCCTTTCATACAACAAAATCTTAGTAACGTCACACAAACGCCGTGGATTTATGCCAAAGCTCTGAAAACAAAATGTGCTTTTGAGGAATCTCAGATGGTTTGAAACAGGAACAAGGACAGTTATTGCAATGAAGTTTAACCGCTGTTCATTTGGAAAATCACTGCATTCTTAGGGCCGCAGTTGCTCAGTCTGGTCTTGGGGACTGGAGGGTGGGTGAACTGATAACTGGAGAGGTAGCAGTTCATCTCCTGAGCACTGCCGAGGTGCCCTTGAGCAAAGCACTTAATTGTGTGTGTGCGTGTGTGTGTGTGTGTGTGTGTGTGTGTGTGTGTGTGTGTGTGTGTGTGTGTGTGTGTGTGCGCGCGCGCTATAGCCTGTGTATTTGTGGAATATATAAAAAAGAGTACCGATCCAAAAAAAAAAGATTTTCCCACGGGGATTAATAAAGTAAGTTTCTTCACCTTCCCATGACTGGTCAGATGTGTGAGTAGTGGGAGAGGTCCATGTACATCTATAAAAGCACCCAAATCAAACATGACACATTTTGCTGGTCAGCTATAGGGAATTACATCATGACTGGTTCTTCACATTAGAGCAATGAGTCCGTTGACTGATTGATTCCATCATATTAAGGGTTTTAAAGGAACTCATGAGATTGTTAAGAGTGAACCGACCACATGAGGAACATTTCTTTATTGCTTTTCAAAAACATTAACAGACTCCACATCATGCATCACTGTGTCTTACATGTTTCACTGAGATTATTGCTGCGGGGGGTTGCATGAAATGTAAGGTTTAAATGTCAAATTACGAGATTCATCACTGGATTTATTGGATGGGTATGGATGTTAATGGCCAAGAAATGTCACTCATACACAACCACACACACACAGACACACACACACGCACACACACACACACACACACACACACACACACACACACACACACACACACACACACACCACACACACACACACACACACACACACACACACACACACACACACACACACACAAACACAATACTTGCCACAGGGCTAAATAATGCATGTTGGCAATAAGAATTACATCTTTGATGGAAACTGTAAATGTAAAGATTACATATCAGCTACTGCAGCACTGATTCCATGGATAGAACAGGGCTGCTTTACAAATTTCAAACTTATTTTCATTGTATCTGAAAAAAAATGCTTCATGATTTCAGTTTGTAAATAAAAATAACAAGTATATAACTCCTCTGTTTTGTCTCTAGCATTGCAACATCTTAAATATTTTTGATAAATGCCTTAGTAGTTAAAAAATTAACAAAATCTTTCAAAAGACTAAAACCTTTAAGAACAGTTTACATCACTGTCACATTTATGTAATTCAGTGTGCAGTGTGTACTTTTTAATGTTTCCGCTTTACTCCTTGATGTACTGCTGTAGGGCCATAGATTATCCTGACTGTTGATTGATCGGCAGATAATTTTGTGTACAAAACATATTAGTTTCCAAGAACACAAGGTCATTTCTTCTGACTGTTTATCTAACCAGAAGTCCAGTCGGATGCTATCTCACTTTCTGGATTGCTTCTGCTGCTTTCCCCAACGTTACCAACCCCGAGCTTTGAGTATAAAATTAAATTTACAAAGACTCCATCTGTCAGATGCTGTTTCCAGTATGCGGGTACGGTGATTAACTTCAGTTTCAGGAAAATATCATTTAACTTTGCTGGAGTTAAATTAGCTGACTTTAATGTTAGTGCAGACATTAAAAAGTAATGAGGTTAGAATAAAATGTTTAACGGCAAAACGGCATGAAAATAAGTAATTTCACAGAAATTATAGTTAGATATCACCGACATACAGTATGAAATGGAAACGCACAAGAGTAGATGATATTTTGCTAGCCACATGTAAAATTCACTCACACAGAAGAAGAAATTGAAAAAATGTATTTTTCTGAATCATAACAGCCAGTGATGCAGTTGCTGTCACTCATTCTAACTTGTTTGCTGATCTATCATGTGTAAAAATGGAGCAGATCCATTGGAAGCATCCTCAGTGTGGAATTCCCTCACCCAAGGCAAGGAAGACTCTGATCAGAACATTTGATGTAGGACATATCGAGAGGGCTTTTCTTTTTCCAAAAAGAAATATTTCCTTTTCCCGCTGTTACTATGAATAAATAAAAGAGTGAAATATCCAATACCAGCCTACAGAAACAAAGACTGGACCTGTAAAAGTTCACAATTTTTTAAAATAATATTTTTGATTTATTTTTTGATTTTCAGATTGTTTTTTACATAATTCAAGGACCTTCTCTAAAAGAAGAATGTTCATCTATGATACTTCACCACCCTTCACACTAGTTTATATCTCATGCGTGCACTTGAGCTCGATCCCTCCTGCAACAGAAATCACACGTACATGCACACCCAGCGACTTTTCCTTTCCTTTATCAAATATCCATGAAGGGAAAAATGCATTTGAATCAAGACTGGAAATAGGTCATGTTTTTTTTTTTCATCTTTCTGATTGAACCTGACAGCAGTTTCTGAAACAAGAAGATGGGCTTTTTGCATGGTTCAGATTATTTGTGTGTTGGAGGGGGAGGGAGCAGAGAAGACCAAGAAAGAGACTGTGTGCAAGAAAAATATAAAGTAATACAATGAGAAATATATGTTTGTGAAGTGACAAATATTTTTTTCACTTTCACCAATTCCTCACGGCTTTCACAGCAAATACATTGCATGTTGTTTCTCATGTCATAGCACACACCGTGATTCTTATCAATGTTGTTTTATTGTTTTGTTTCAACCCCATGTTTCTGTGACATGTGTTTGATGAAATTCTGACTTTAATCACATTATCTGTTTCACACAGGAAGTAAAACACACATAACACACACACACACACAGCCATTTCATGAACAGACGGGTGAAAGTGAAAGAGAGAATCAGAAATCAGTGAGCCACGACAAAGAGGCTGGAAAAATTTAGATGACATTAAATTTTCAGAATAGAGCCTTGCCTGTGACTCAGCCATTTTTTGGCAGAACTCAACTAAAACAAGAAAGAAAGAGGGAAGTGAGTCATGCACTCTTGTTTAGTGGAGCAAGACGGGTCAGGAGTTTGGGACAAGAATGACAGAATGTGTCACAAAGGTATCAGTGACCTTTAGAAGAGGTACGTCATTTGACTTCTCAAACCTACATCTAACACGTTTCCCTGGGAAGCAAGTCGGGAACAGAGTGTAGAGTAGAGCCGAGCATTTTGTGGAATAGAACACGGAATCATGTGACATGTAGTGACTGCTGATGCAGGATCTGTCTTGTCCCCAAAAATTAAAGTGTCAAGCAGCAAAAGAGCAACCAATCATTCTGTACCGTTTTCCTTTGATATGGTTGAGTATTCCTGCTGTTTTTTTTCCCTTTACTGTAGTTGCCTATAATTGTGTTTTAAGACTGGCTTGTAACGAATGTGTGGTTGAGCGATAGAGAACTGAATGGTGTCTGGCTCAGAGAAGACAAGTGATGGTGGTTGGAGCAGCAAATAATGTTAAGGTTGTCACATGACAGTTAAATCTTTAAAAATCTGGTTAGAAAAATTAAAAAAGGGCATAAATATATACCTATCCGTTGATGCCACATTTGTTTTAGCAGGTTCTTTGCAAATTAATTGGATGCTGCATTTTCATTTTTCTAATTTCCTCTCCAATACCTGCAACATTAACCTCCTTTGTCATTATCGTCAAACCCTCGCAGTGGGATGCAGTCCAGTCAGGCCATCTAATCTGTCAGCCAGTTGAAGAACAGCTCCGGTTCAAAAGCATCCTCAATTACAAGATGCCAAGAATTAAACTCAGAAGAACACTGCCAGAAAATCTGTCTCCATTCATTTGGAACAAAAAAAATCAATAAACATAGCATTAATATTGTCATCATTCTCCTTTCAATCACCCACGCTGCTCTGATTGAAATTCTGTTGTCATCCTCTGTTGGACTTTGACTCAGGAAGATTCCAAATAACAAAGGCCACATCAGTGAAATGGACCACAGGGATACACACACACACACACACACACACACACACACACACACACACACACACACACACACACACACACACAGGCTTAACTTCCTTCAGTCTAATTAAAGATTTCCGTCCCCTCCTCCCTATTATGTGATGCACCACCTTTCCTCATTTTTCTTTATACATTCAGAGGCTGTAAATCCACTGTTGCTGGAAGCTGTTGACTAGAAAGAGACACATTTCATTCTCCAGCAGTGAAGCAGCAGACAGCTATCTGTGATCACACATCACCCATTAAGACTCATTATTCTGCCATCCCATAAACTACTCCTCGTCTTTTTTGCTTGGAACACCTTCACCACAGATCCGCCTTCCAGCTAAATGTACTTTTACAACCACATGCTGGTGAGCACGCACACAGGTCTGTGTGTGTGTTTGTGTGTGTGTGTGTGTGTGTGTGTGTGTGTGTGTGTGTGTGTGTGTGTGTGTGTGTGTGTGTGTGTGTGTGTGTGTGTTAAGGACACCTGACCTGAGGGCTTCTGTCTGTCCATTACAACAGATTTATGTCAACAAAGGCTGCACTTTGTTTCTGTCCTCATTCATGTCTTTGCTCACTGATGCTTTCTTCCTCCATCTGCATTCGTAATCTGTTCTCTCTTTCCTTCATTCTTCTCACACTCGTCAGTTGCTGTATTACTTTTTGATTTGATTGATTTGACGATATTATTGGTCCTTTGTTGTTTTTGATGGTTTGCAGAATGGATGGAATAGCTGTGGTAAAATTACCCTCTTCAAATATCCTGCATAGATGAAAATGGAGCCAATAATGAAAAGAAAAAAAATCACCTTTGTCCAAATGCAGTCACACTGGATCAAGTATGTTAATGGACCCCATGTCGATCCTCCAACAAAGGTGAAGAGCTTTCACCTTCATTCCTGTCCCCTCGCTCCTTCTCTGTCACTCTCTTACTGACTCCTCATGCATTAAACACAGAATTTAACCTCCACCCACAAACAGCAATTTCTTTCTCTACCTGGCAAGTTCTCACCCACATGCCAGTCCACCCATACACTCTCTGACATGATTCCAGCTATAACAACCACTTTAACAATCCAGGAGGTAGAAGCTGGAGAGCTTACTCTGCTTTTTTTTTTTTTCTACTTTAAAAATATGCATGACATAAACCACAGGCAGAACAGAAGCTGTCGTCTACACTCTCAAGATTAGCTTTGGTGGTGTTGGTTTCATTTGCAAATGAAATTACTTTCATAAATAATAGCTGTAGGTGTGTAGTCATAGAAACGTAACACTTTGCTGCAAGGGGACACTTTCTGGTTATCTGGAACCGACAATTCCCTCCCTATTTTGTTCTGAAAGTGTTATTGCATAAGACTCAAAATTTCTATTGGTATATTTCGATTCAATCTGTCTTTTTTGTGTTGAATCTTCACTGAAATTAATTGTGTTCTGTATTTTACATAGTACATGATTTAATGCATTGAATAACCTTCATCAATCCTTGTTAAAGGATTTATAGATCTACTTTTAACAAGTTTAATCCTTTCTCCTAGTTGATCATTACCCTCATGTCACATTACAGGATGTCATCATGAGCACCAGCTTGTGTATAAGTGTGTTTATGACTGTGTATGGATATTAAGTGCTCTATTCAGAGGTATAGAAAGAATGGCTGCAACTGATGGGAATATAGAGCAATGTTACACACATTTATGAAAACGTGAATTATAGCGATGTCTGTAAATGTCTGTGAGGAGTTTTAATTTTTCTTTAAAATGCATTTTAATAAATAAACTTCAGTGATGTGATTACTCTAGCTAACCCAAGAGCTTATATTCATTAATGAACTATTTTCATACTTATGGCCACAATCTAATTGGTTTCTGAATACAGTATATGTATAATCTGTGCATGCAAGTGTGTGTGTGTGTGTGCGTGCGTGCGTGCGTGCGTGCGTGCATGTGTGTGTGTGTGTGCATTCTGTATATCACTTTCTGGACACAGATATGTGAAGGAATTTTGTTGGTATAAGGACTTACTGGTTTTGCACATTTCATGCATAATATATTCAGAGGATGTCTCACAAACGTTCATAGACCCAAAATCATTTACATGAAATAATTTCCAGGTAAAATGTTTAAATTCAACGGGATCTCTCTTGTATATTGTGTTTGCTTTAAGAAAATGTGTTATCCTCAGAACGTAGTGCTGGTAAAAGTTTGCACTTAACACGTATGTGGGTTTTTTTATTATCAAATAACTGAGTGACTTTTGGGTCAACATTCAAATGTCTGATAGGAAAGTGTGTTTTTAATGTGACCATAGAGATAAACACATGCCATAATTGTTTTTTGTTCTTTTAGACAGTTTAAGTGTTTTCAGTCATTTGTACATCCCATTGTGTGGTTGTGTAATAACAGGCAGCAGTTTGTGCTTCTGTCCGTCTGCACTTCCATCAAGGAGGATAAACCCCACCGATGCCCGTTGAGAGAGAGGAGTCCACCATCAGGTGGTGCACAGTGACGTCCAGCATGAATGATCGCTCCATGTAAGCTGGCAGGGAGGCTGTGCTCATAAAAATTCAGAAAATAAAAAAATGCCTGTGATGGAGCCCAATGAGGAAACACAAGACACATTTGAGACACGTTTGATCAAGACGTTTAATCCCTTTTTAGAACACAATAATGTACAATTTTCATGTTTTCATTTCAGTGGCCGTTCCTCTCTCTGACTCTTGTAGCATAAAAGTCCAAACATATTGACAAACATACTAAATGATTCATGCACTTCAGTGAAATCAGTTCACAGGATATGTTACGTAACATCAAACAGGGTAAGAAAAATTTGCATTTTTTCCATGCTAAGTGGACACATGCTCCACTGGAAATAGACTGACTGTGGCCGGCGACCATATGGGTGGATGCTGCCATATCCTCTGATCCCAAGAGCTCATGTATAAACATTTCTGATATGTAATTAGGCCTGAAACAAACACACAGGTTATAATGATGTCTCTTTTGAAAGCAGCAGGCCACAGGTGTAAAGGAAACTGCAGCAACTGTTTTCAAATCAGATGTTAAATAAGTAATTAAGTAAATAAATAAAATAACAAACGAAACAAAACGATCATTTTCCAAAAAGTCCCTTGCCAAGATGGCAAAGTTCAATCTTTGTACATCTCAAAAGCTTTTTAATGTCTTCTACTGACAAATTTAACATGAAACTTTTCAGTCACCTTTACAACTTACTTACCTTTGTCATTTATGTGGTGCTTCTTACTACGAGTCTCTAGGACTACAAATCAGTTGTATTGGATTCTCCTTTGTCTAAATTAATAAGCTTATCTCAACCTTTATGTGACTTGTGTCGATCTTGTAGTCTCTGGGTGAAGTGCAAACCTCCCTTGTTCAACTGAGGCAGCGACTGACTATGATGCATATTGAATTTTGTAGATCACTCAAAGATGCAGGAAATGGTCTATCAGGAGTTCACCCTCAAAACAAAGGTGAGTACATTGAATTCTAGCAGTCTGTGTCAGAGATGACAAACAGTACCAGCCTCTGATCAGTGTTTTCTTTATAATGCAAGTTTTAGCCATGATGAATCAAGTGTATTTCTTATAATTGCAGTACATGCAATTATGATTGCAGTACATGTTATACTGTTACTACTCAATATACTCAATCACGATACATACACTATGACATGGCAAAGCCAGACGGATGGCAGAGCTGAGGCATCAGCTGACAGCTGTCAGCTGACGGTAAAGAGACGTGACGGTATGATGCTGATATGACAGACTGCTGACTGCTATTGTTTCTGCACAACCAACAGACTTTCAAAGTCTTGTCGAATCAAATAATACATATGAAAGCAAGTTTTGATTACTTCAAGTAAAATGATAATCAGTAATGCTTTTCCCAAATGTCTGAACCTGCGGTTTCTCTCATACTGAGCAGGATTACTATTACAACAACACAGCTCACATTCCCCATAAGTGAGTGAACAATCCAATGCTTATTCAAGTCTAGTTCAACAGTATAATATACTGTATAAACATTTTATTATGTGAATATAGATCCTAACAATCATAACTGTATAAATAAGACAACAATCACTGATTGAAAGAAACTGTTGGAAACTGAATCACCTTGTACATTTGTAAAAAGTGACACAAATACAGTATAATAGAGTAAAAATGGATGTCAGCTCCCAAAGATGTATGAGGATAGATAATGAAATAAACAAGGAATTACAAAAGTCTGAAAGTTTAAAATCATGTCTAAAAATAACTCCAATTTGACTGGAGTTGCAGTTGGATTTTCAGACAGAAGTCTGTATGGGGTGCTGATTTTCTTCTAAACACCCATTTGTTTACATGTGTTTCTGGGTCTGATAGAAAAAAATTAACATCAATGTGGAGGCCTTATTGTTTTGTAGTTTTAGATGTTATAATATTGCTAATTCCAGTAAATCCTCTTTCACTGTCAGCAGTGCTGACAGAAAGTGATTTTACTGCTGGTTGCTGTTTCAGCGATGTATCAGTTACAGGATTTTCTGCATCCTCTTTGAAATCTTGAATTTTTTTGTCTGACACCAATGAGGCTGACATCAATTCACAAATGAGACTGGATTGTGGTGGTGGGGATGAAAAGTCCTTCCCACGTGTTTGTCAAAAGGAAAGGAAATTAGCTTCCAAAGTTGGACATTAATGTCCCCCATATTCTTGGAGATTGATATTTTCTCTTATCCTCAGTCATAACCACAAAGTTCTTTGAAGCCAAGTCACTCCATGTACCTTTTTGCTTTTCACACTAAAAAATGACATTTCCAGGAGTTTGGTGACTCATCTAGAGTAGAAAAAAGTCCACTCACTAACAGGTTCACCGGTTTACAACCACCGATCATCCAACCCTGTCTTATCCTTCACTGTAAAGTCGCCTTCAAATCACCAGGGACAATATTCTGGGCTATTAGCTGTTAATTGACTTGTCAATAAAACCACCGTTAAATAAATGTCCTGACTGATGGGCCGCAACCACAGCTCACTTGATCATCCTTCCACTTTGCTAAGTCGATAATTTGTTTGTGGGTTGTGGTGACAGAGTAAATAGATTTCTAATAATATGTGGTGTTAAAGAGCTGAAGTATGCCAGAGTCCTGGGGGGCAGAGGATTACACATGGTCACTCAGTCCACGGGAAAAAATACTATCCAGTGCCCACTGTGGGAGATTTGTGGTTTCTCCACCCTGTTAAGTCAGCCGCCTCACACCTTCTGCCACTCAGCTTTCACCTACCACAAGGTTTGAAGGAGATTAAGTGTCTCAGTGGAACACGGTGCCAAATTAAACATCTTCTCGCTATCCATATCAATTCTCACAGAATCATTGCTCTTTTCTCCTCTCCCTCCCCCTCTAATGCTGCACTTGGGTGACTGACCACTGATTGCTTTGTCTGTCCTCCAAAACTCTTCTCCATCAGCTGGGCTTGTTTAGGTGGAATCCTACAGGTAAGCTGATGCAGGTCCACAAAACCAAGTTTAATCACGAAGATGTGAGATTCACCCACTTAGATTTAAAATTTAACCTCAGGATCCTGCAATAGCACAGAAAATTACATCAATAGCATGCAGCTTACCTTTAGTTTGTCTTTTATTTGATTTTATTTTCACTGTAATTAAACATGGAGGCACAAATGTAAAAAAAAAAACTAACTGTGATGGATAAGGCTAATTAAACCACCGAAGTAATAAAAAAAAACTGTTTCTCTCAGTCAATGTCGCCTCATGCACAGTTTGACCAATATAAGAACCTCTAGGGAAGAATAAGCACAGCTGGGTAGGAATAATTGACCACCTCCCACTGCGAGATCAACAGGCAGATCAATGTGAACCTATTCTTCAAACTGATCACACATGTGTGTATGAACAGGATGTGTGAGTGCATTTAATTTTAAATTTTCCCAATAACATAAACCTTAACTCCCCACTGTCCGCCCACAGCAGCTGTGTCCTCTTGGGTTAGATCGATCACTGGTGGAACTCGTGGTAGGATTTTTCATTTCAAGGAAGGTCCTAACAATCGATAAGCATCCGACTGAAGAGGAGCAGAAAGATGAAGGTGATCTTCACGAAGTATTAGTATATAAGCTGTGTTGCATGCATTGATATACTGTTATGTCTGGATGATTTATTCATACTAAAATGAGGCATTTGCAGAACAACCACTTCTTTGTCCTGCCAATCCTACCATTATGTCTGCTTGAAGATCAATGAGCAGCAGTTAGTCATAGTGGACTTCCTGTGGCTAAATTCAAAAGTGATGGAGGAAGTGATTGGAGTCAGATTCAGACAAAGCTAATTGTCTTCTGGATAAAACTATTGTAGATGAATGTCAGTGCTGTCTCAAAATTCAAGCTGCCATTTAAACTTGTAATAAATTGAGTGTGTGAATTGTAATCATCACTTCAAATTCAAAATTCACAGTGTGGTAGCTCGACAGGCCTGATAGTCTGTCAATACATTAGCTGTTATTACCTCGTGCAAATGAAGTTACAGTACGTCTTTGACCGTTTCTGATTGTTTGCCAGCTAAGGAACTCATTGGGAGGATGACACCTCCCAATACTTCCAGGATTTTTGACCCCCACTTTCTTTAGCTTTGAATTGAACTTTTCCCACCATTTCCCATCATTTAATTTTCTCAGGAACTTATGCATAAATGTTTATAAAAACAACCTGCTGCATTTAGGTGATTGATATCAATGAGTGTGTGAACTTTGGTGTTTAGCAAAATAAAATATACATTGAGCAGCTTTAAATGTTTGGCGTTTGGAGTTTGAGGAAGTCTTTATTGGACTGAAATATTAGTTTGTCACTCACTGGAGGAAGTGGAAGGCCTGAGAATGAGTCCTTCTGTGCACATGCCCAAAAATAAAAACGTGTAACTATAAAATAAATTTTCAATGTCAGAAAAGTATCAAAATATAAAGATTCTAGTCTGTAATAAAGATGCAACCGTTGGAATATCTACCAATGACATACCAGCATTCAAGCAATAGCTGTGAACGCTTATTTTTGAGATAATTCTATCCGTGTAACGGTATTTATTGGAAAAATTGTTGACTTTCATCCATCGTCGCTCAATACTGTGGGCGCTACCATATATATCATATATCCTTCATGCAGCTTCTCAATGATTACAACGCTCACACCAAAGCACCACCTCTCCACCAGAAGTTACATTGGATCCATGATTTTCACTTAATGCCTCAAAGGAGTGCAGTTCTCAGGATGCCCTCTCTTTTCTGTTGAGAGGAATCTCATTACGGTCGCATACATTGCAGATGTTTGAAATCAAATCCATTTAATTTGCACTCAAGTTACATCACTGGCAATTTCTAGTCAGAGGAGTTACCCTTATGAGTACATTTAGTGGTGCAGACTGAACAAAAAACTAAAATAGGCAGATATATTCCTTCCCATTGCCTGTCACAACTACAGCTTACCATCCACATAACATTGTCATCAAAACCTGAATGTGCCTCAGTGTCAATGAAAAAATGTCTACAGCAGAGGGAGAGCGGTCTCAATATAATATAATCGAGTTTAAATTGGTTTTGAACACATAAACCTTCAATTCAAATGAAATCATCTAAATGTTCTTACCAGCAATTCCTCCAACAGCAGCAATAAACCGGATGGAGAGCTCTGACTTGGTTTGTTCTGCACTGTAATATTGTGAACCTGAGTGTGTCTGGATGGTCAACACAAAGAAATGAATCCAACCAGAGTCTCTGTAGCCTCTGGGTCCATCAAGAAGACTTAATGCAGTCCATTACTAGAAAAGAAAAACTGTTGGCACGACTCCTAATGTATGTGCATGTCACCATATGTTTGGTTTCCATCAGGACACATGGGAATTAATATGGATGTCACATAGGATTCAACGCTGCTTTAGAAACACACACACACACACACACACACACACACACACACACACACACACACACACAGCCAAATATTCCTTGAGCAAGATGAGTCAATGAGAGCCCACAGCTTTTCCTCCCACAACTTTTTCACATTATCCAACAGACAGACAGCCAAATGGAAGGATGGATGGGTTCACCTATATTAAGCTATAAGCAGTGGTGGAATGAAACTACTGAGTGCAGATTTACTCAAGCTCAACTCAACACTACCTTAGCTTATCCATTGCTGCTCTGTTTCATGAGAGACACAGAGATGAACCAGCACAGAAAGCTGGGGAAACAGACTAAATACAGCAGAAAGAGTTTACAACAGGATGCAGGTAAAAACAAGGTGGGGTGAGAAATTACAAGGGCAGGAAGATGTTGAAGGAGCAGGGAAAGGGTCGGTGAGAGACTAAATAAAACAAGAAATAGAAATGAATGAACCATGACTCATCGGTGAACCCCCAGAATCAATAAATAAGAAGAGACACTGAAAAATAAGTTATAGGAGCTTATGGAATGGTGGCTGCTAAGCAATCAATTATCCCTGTCAATACACATTGATTTATGACGGTGACCAATTTATACAGGTCGATTTTTGCTTTATTTCTCTCTGGTTACATCTGGTCTGCCTCACCCTCTGTTCCGTGACTAACACAACTGATTCCAAGTTTTACAAGCAACTAAAGCCATTTGTGTGTGTGTGTGTGTGTGTGTGTGTGTGTGTGTGTGTGTGTGTGTGTGTGTGTGTGTGTGTGTGTGTGTGTGTGTGTGTGTGTGTGTGAGTGTGTGTGTGTGTGTGTGTGTGTGTGTGGGTGTATGTGTGTGTGTGTGTGTGTTTGTTGGGGGAGTGGGGGTCTCCCTTCATGCATGTGACCACAGAATACAGTGTGTGTTCGTGACTGCACTCTCTGGAACTTTGCCTAATCTCTGAAACACAAAAGAGGCAAGAGGAGTGAGTTGTTGCATTATTAAATACACACACACACACACACACACACACTTCTATTGCCTTTGCTGACTCGCACAGTGCCTTTTGTGCTCTTGTTTGTCTTTGCAGTATAGAAACGCACCCAAGAGGCTCAAGTGCCTTGTGATTTTAAGGCAGGCTTCAGTCCCTCGTGTTCAATATCTGTAAGGATATTTTCTCAAATCAGACCCTTCACTGTCTCGCTCCTGTCATGCAGCATCCACGCAAAATCCCTTAAACCCATTTACTCTCTCACACACACAGGGTCGCTCACAGTGCAAAACTTTCAGACTTATGACATCCACTGCATAATTCATGAGTCCAAATAAGAGTACATGAAATAATCATGAATAGGGGCCACGTTTACAAAGCCATCTGAAGCTAAAAGGTGGGCCTAATTGGCCAATTTAGCAAAAAATTCTGACGAGAATAAGTGCGTTTCAGTTTGTTTTTGTTGAAAGCCTCTCTAAGGAAAATTCTTCAAGCACAGAAGCAGCAAAAAAGATTGTCCACAAGAGACGGAGGAAGGCTTGGTGAGTATAAAATAATACTTAAATAAGACATAAAACAGTAATTACACTTGCTGAGCCATAAATGTGTTAATCATCACAGCGTCTGTAAAACTTCAGCGACTATTACATTGATTTTAAAACAACTGGATGAATCCTGAAGACACTAACAGAAAAAGATAACCATTCTTCGCTGTTGTATCTCATTTAGAGATTGAGTGGCAGCGGTAATTACTGCGACCACAGCTTTTTCACCAGCCACTTAAAAACACCTACACTAACAGATATTTCTAAGGATGTTGGAGCTGCCGCTGTGTAAAAGCATCCCTGTGAATAGTTTGTAAAAGAAATTTCCTTCGGTCTCCCAGGAACTTTTCTGCTGCTGTTTTGAGAAGAGGGGAGGAAGTATTTTTAGTGCTGAGATGAAGGACTTGGCTGAGGGAAATCAAGCGCATCAGACGATTGCTGTTTAGAAGTGGATCTGGCAAATAAGCTTAATGTCACTGGGAGGTGCTTTACAAGCTGAAGCTGGGATAACATTATTTTTTGCAGGAAGACCAAAGCAGATGTTAAGCTGCTGGGAAATGTCTGTGGAATTTTGTGGAGGGGGTACTTTTGACAGTTTACGGTGAAATCCATATTTTTTAAAATAAATATGCATAATTGTTAGTTCATTTGTTCACATATCAGTGCTTTAATACTGAGTGGTAACTAAAAGTCAGATGGTTCACTTATAAATGTGTTTCCTTTGTGCTTTTTTGTTAACCTTAACTATTTTGGAGATAAAGTCAGAGAGGCCAGACTGAGATGGTTTGGACATGTCCAGAGGAGAGATAGTGAATATATTGGTAGAAGGATGCTGAGTTTTGAACTGCCAGGCAGGAGGCCTAGAGGAAGACCAAAGAGGAGGTTTATGGATGTAGTGAAAGAGGACATGAAGGTAGTTGGTGTGAGAGAAGAGGATGCAAAGCACAGGGTTAGATGGAGGCAATTGATTCGCTGTGGCGACCCCTGAAGGGAAAAGCCGAAAGGAAAAGAAGAAGAAGATCCACAGTACGTAAGTAAGGAATTAAATAAATAACCTTTCTTTTTTTTTTCTTTTTTTTTTCTTTTTTTAGAAAAACAGCAACGTGTATTATTCACAAAGAACGGCAAGGGCCTGGTCCAGGTGCAGAATTAGATAAATTCATCTCAAAATAAAGAACCAAGAATATTTTTAATTAGGAATGTCCATCTCTCCTCCCAGTCTTTGCTAGATCATTACATCATCCACAGTGGTATTTGTCATGACTCAGGTCAATTTTTTTTTTAGTTTTTGCTATTGTTATTTGGTTTTTTTCTTTGTGCCTCAGTATTTCCTGCACCAGCTGCTTTCTCCCTGCCACCATCATCTTCACCAGCTTCACTCCAGTTCTCCAGCTTCTGGAACCATCCTCACCCTGTAGCATTTCTTAACCCAACCTGCCCTCAGCCTCAAGTTTAGCCTGCTTACAATAAATCCCCCTTTAAACCTACCTTCTGTGGGCTGCTTTCGGCTTCACTTCTTGCCTTATTCTTTGCAGATCTACGGAATGTACTTGAAACCAACACCTTGGCATCACCATTGAAAATGAGTCAAGTCTACAATCCCCAATTGACTCTCAAATAAACACTTGTACAATATAATGTAAAGGTACAATATCACAGTTTCATCTGGATAGTGTTTATTGTGAGGTAAGAAACATCCACAGGGATTTAATGACAGCAAATTATACTCATAATTACCCCAGGCATTTCAATAATGGAACTGATAAATGAATATTGTGGTAACATTGCTGATGTTTCACTAAGAATAGGATGAACTATGATACAAAGGGCGGATGTGACAACCATCCATACAGATCCACCAATAGATCTTAAAAAAAATACAGCAGCTGCTGCAGTAAAACTACAGCAATTACAAAATCAAACCTATTTGTTGCAGTAACAATGATGAAGATTGAAAAAATGCATTGGTCAAACTAAAACAAAATATGAAAGAATTACACAAATGATTTGAAAAAGCAAATTTATGAACACTATGAGAAATGAATCACAGAAGTCCCTGATCCACCTACACACATTAACCCTACAGAGGTATTCCCAAACCCTCTCCCTCAATGCAGCATTTTAACCTGCGGCTGGGAAGTCCTCCATATATTATTCTCTGTCCATTCTCTATGTGTGCTTACTGGAACGCTGAACTCTAATAGCAGCCAGGAGCTCACCCAGCTCTCCACAGAGGCAGCCTCAGTCTGCCTCAGCTAGCTGAAGGGCAAAGGCAGCGACCACAGAGAGAAGCACATGTTTTCAAGCGTTAAGCAAGCTAGGGGACAAATATTAAACCATTTCCTGGACATGCCCAGAAACAGAAAAAAAAATATTATTTTTGTCACCTAAGCACATTTTTGATTTTTCCTCGTGAGAGGTGTCCATTACAGAATATGTGTCTATGTTTGTGTTGGAGTATTTATTCTATTCTGATTAACCTGTGAAGTGAGAAAAAATAATGGGGGTAAACTTGAGTTGAATCCAATTATTGCATTTCACATTCTTTGGCATACACTGAAATATAACCTAATTATTTCCCAAGGTTGCTGGAGTGTTTCCCCAGATTGAAGGAAGTCAGACTCCACTTTGTCAGTATAAACTCAGTGCACCAAGGAGACAAGGTATCAGGAGGAGACTTAAATAATTCAAAGCACTCTAATGAAAGACAACTTCTGATTTACATTTATCTAAAATATTCATACTTTCCATAAACCTCCCTAAAATCAGGTAGCTTTTGCTACATGTTTCTTGCAAAATTAGCCCTTTCAACCTGTCTGATTTTAGAAGTGGACTAATAACACAAAACCTGAGTGGGAGAGAAACTCTCTGCATAGCCAAGTTTTACAAAATAAGAAAGTTGTTTCAAATCTAAAGATGAAAAGTGACAACAACAAAAAAACAGCAGCAAATCAATGAGACTGACTAAAAATATAACTTTCATTCAAATGTTATCTCGTCTTGTCTCGTCTCGTTGTCTTATCTTATCTTATGGTTGCTTTCATGAACATAGAGTCAACATTTGAGAGAAAGTAATTTGCTTTTGCATTTATAAGATTACAGGATTATGAAAATATATGTGAGCAGTGTTCCAGAGAACATCTAGACATATTAACAGGTCAAATCAATTGGACATGTAATAGTGTGTAACAGTGAGTGTGTAATACTGTGTAACAGTGAGTGTATATTACTGTAGATGGTAATATGGTGTAATAGATAAGAAGCTGAATACTGTTTAGAGATGCTAAAGAAAATATCACAACATGGTCAGGCAAACCAGGTTAGATAAAGCAAAAAGATAAATGGGTAGATAAAGCAAAAAGATACTATTGGATCAAGAGAAAGACAAGAGATAGGAATTGGGTTAAGGAAAAGCAAACAGATAGTAATAATCTATAAGAGTTCAGAAATGCTGTTATGGTGGAAAAAGAATGGTACAAATAGTAAAGCATACATGTGCATATGTGTTTATTGATGTACATCATTAGGAATATTGAACTGTTTAATTGATGATATGGTCATAGTTTGTATATAATAATATCTGAACAAACGTGATAGAATTGTTTATTAATTTCACTGGTTAGATTTATCACAGTGTAAGAAAACATGTTAATGATGATTGTTGTTTATTTCATTGTTTTTATTTGTTATTTGAAAACAATGTTATTTGATTGTTTATTAATTCCAGGAGTTTTGTTTATGCAATATGAAAACCTATTTAGATGCAGTTATTTCTGTTTAGATTAAGAATGTCTAGATCTGTACATGCGAAAATGGATTGGTTTGGTCTGCGACCAGACAGGAGAGTTTCGTGGCGTTTTGTATGTAAAATTTGTGATGCAACTTTCCTTCACTCTTCCAATTTATCCATTCATAAAAAGATTCATCACACAGTGAATTAATTCAGTTGTAAATTATGCAATTAAGCATTTCTTCAGAAGTCTTGTCTGGAAAACATTTGACTGCTCACAGTGAGGAGAGATAATTCACCGTTATCCTTTCGTAGTACATCTGTACATTTGTTCGAAGCATATTTGTTAAAGGTTTTAGATGTTCTGATGTTCTGATACGAATTAAAGAAATGCGATAGAGAAGTTGACGTAAATATCATTTCAGATGTCAAAGTTTGAAGTTCTGACATCAAGACTCAGGTCAAGTGAAGGCTCATCAGTTTTTGGTTAAGATCAAGCCACTGATTTCCTTCCATTTTTCTTTTTTTTAACAAAGTTTTGTACACATTTAGTTTTGTAGAATCTGTTTTTGTGATACATATCGTTGATCGTATAGTTATTAAAAGTATTTTATATCCCATGTATGAGTGTATGTGTATGTAAACAATGTTTAATATTATGAAAAACACTGAACACATGATTAGGTTTCAAACTGCTAGTCTAGGAAATCTAAAAATGAATGATAATCATACAAGTGTTATTTTAAAGGTCGAGTTACGTTAAACCTTTACATTTTTCGTACGTTCATGTTACAAATGTGTTTGAAGTCTGTTGTCATAACACGCCTGGAAAAAAAAATGAACAGACGTAAATTTTATCCACAGTTGTTGCACAAAAAAAGTTAGAAAAAGAGCGGGAGGAGACGAAGAAGTTAGTGAGCGTCGTGTAGACGGATGAAAAATTAATAAATTATACCCCTGGGTTAAGAAAACGGCATCGCACATTGGTGATTTTAATCCATTTTTCCGGAGTGTAACATTTGGAGGCACCGCTGGGACAGACTAGTGAGAGTTGTACCCATCGTTTGTGAAGCGGACTCTCTCGCTATTCATCCCGTCCAATTTACGAAGCATCGTGTGCTAGCATCGGAGCGGCAGCAATCGGGTGTTAGCATCGTGGGTCAAGTCGCCGGCGGTTTGCAGCGGATCAGCAGTGACCGACAGCGTCCCGTCGGTGCTGGTGGTGTGTCAGCAGCGTGCAGCAGTCCTAGAGCAGCTTGCATTGGTTCAGCGGGAGCGTTCCAGCGGCAGCGCAGGTGTTGGCAGCGGTGGTCGACGGCGTTCCAGCGGTAGCAGCGGTGGTGCGTCAGCAGCGCGCAGAAGGTTCATCTGCGGGTCTACGGTAGCAGTTGTACGGTGGATCGGTGGTGGATTATAGTGTGTCCAGAGCAGCAGTGAAACAAACAACGTAACTGAAGGTGTGTAACGCGGAAAAGACGATCGAAGGAAAAACAAAATGGGAGTCGACGGTGATAGAGAACTTGAAACTTGGTGATTGGAACATTGTACACCGAGTAAGGATGCCTTTTTTTAAAAAAAATTGTAACACTGGCCTTGGCTAATGCGAACACAACCCTGACATATCAGGGGTGAGATTCTTAGATGTTATGGGTAAGAGCCGCTCCTTTATTTCCCTTATGGTGCGTCACCTTAATAGGGAAGAATTGAAGGGGCTGGAAGATGAGGGAATGGCAGAGTTGCTAATGGCGAGCGACAAAATAGCTGAACTGAAAGAGTCTGTTCAAAATGGTACCTCAAAAGATGCCATGTCAAATGTAGCACAACCAGATGAGGTTCAGGAGCAGGTACCTCAGCTCTCAGAACAGGAGAGGTCGCAAAAAAATGGAAGCGGTCAAGCTAGCTTTGAAAGTATCACGAGAAGAAAGCAGTTAGAGAGCATGCACCAACACAGTTGGGTAGAAATAGCATTAACCAAGGCCAAGATCTAGCCAAGCATTGTTGTCACAGGGTTGTGTTCCATCACAGTGGAACAGGGAGTTGAAGATCTCTGGACAGATTGGAGAACCTGGAGGGATAAGCTTAGCTTCTCAAGCCTGGTCCATCAAATTGAGTAAGGTATAAATAAGGGATTCCCAGAGACAGTGGTCAGGGCCATCGCACCTGGGTTACAGCTTCGCAGTTATCTAGAAGGGAAACCAAATTTAACCTTACCCATACTGAGACTGTTACGCCCTCCTTAGATGGTCAGGCCGCCAGCATAACACAAAACGGCATGGGTGTAAATGAAGAGGCAGGACAACCAAAGTTACCAAGTAACAGTTTATTTACAAAAACCAAAACTTCTCCACGGGACACAGAGCACGAACACACCTAGACCCCAACCCCCTGAGCTATGCACTGGTCACTAAATAAAAGTCCCAAAAGAAACTAAACCAGTCTTCCAAAAATAACCCCAAACTAACCCTAACAAAACAGGCACCGTAGTGCTCCAAAAATACAAGGGTTAGTGCCAGCACTCCATCTAGCGTGTATAACAGAGGGGTGACTACGTGAGGTGGGAACGCGATGTATACCTGCAGGTGTGTAACTAAGTTTCCTACCTCTTGGCTCTGGCCCCGTCTAAAGGAGAGAAGACAAAATTAGTTTAACGTCAAAAAAAGCAGACACATGGTCAAAGAACAAAATTATAACCAAACTGTAACAAGGCTAACAAGACTATAACAAGGACTGGAAAACAACATAAGCCAAAAATGAGAGCTGCCACCTCTCTCCACAAAGCAAACAACTAAACTTATATAGAGAACCAGGGGAGCGACGATTGGTGAGTTCTTGATTGATGATGAACTGGTTTCAGCTGTGAAGGCCTCGTTGATCACACAGGTGAAACCTATTGAGAGGGACTGATCAGTGAACACAAACACAAACCAAGGGGAAACAACATAAACATAACACCACATGCCTCCACCCGTAACAGACAAATTCTTCGTTGCCACTATCAGGAAAGAGGGGCGACAGAGTTGTACAAACAGTTAACGTCAGAGGTACAGGGTAGCAAGGAAAACCCCCAAAATTTTGTGATTAGGGCCCTCGACTTGAGACAAAAGATCTTGTTTGCCTCCCAAGAAGCTGAATATGAAAAGCTGTTTAGATGCAGTTATTTCTGTTTAGATTAAGAATGTCTAGATCTGTACATGCGAAAATGGATTTCATTGCATTTTGTATGTAAAATTTGTGATGCAACTTTCCTTCACTCTTCCAATTTATCCGTTCATAAAAAGATTCATCACACAGTGAACTAATTCAGTTGTAAATTATGCAATTAAGCATTTCTTCAGAAGTCTTGTCTGGAAAACATTTGACTGCTCACAGTGAGGAGAGATAATTCACCGTTATCCTTTCGTAGTACATCTGTATATTTGTTCGAAGCATGTTTGTTAAAGGTTTTAGATGTTCTGATGTTCTGATACGAATTAAAGAAATGCGATAGAAAAATTGACGTAAATACCATTTCAGATTTCAAGGTTTGAAGTTCTGACATCAACACTCAGGTCAAGTGAAGGCTCATCAGTTTTTGGTTAAGATGAATCCACTGATTTCCTTCCATTTTTCTTTTTTTTAACAAAGTTATTGTACACATTTAGTTTTGTAAAAACTGTTTTTGTGATACATATCGTTGATTGTATAGTTATTAAAAGTATTTTATATTCCATGCATGAGTGTATGTGTATGTAAACAATGTTTAACATTATGAAAAAAACTGAACATATAGTTAGGTTTGAAACTGCTAGTCTAGGAAATGTAAAGATGAATGATAATCATACAAGTGTTATTTTAAAGGTTGAGTTACGTTAAACCTTTACATTTTTCGTATGTTCATGTTACAAATGTGTTTGAAGTCTGTTGTCATAACACGCCTGGAAAAAACAATAAACAGACGTAAATTTTATCCACAGTTGTTGCACAAAAAAAGTTAGAAAAAGAAAAGAGCGGAAGGAGACGAAGAAGTTGGAGAGCGTTGTGTGGACGGATGAAGAACACGTGATGGCATCAAAATTTAATGTACTGGAAAGTGACATTTATTATAATGCACCATGGATGCCATGTATGTTTATTCAGAATGATAGATCAAGCAAGAAATTTAAAAATTGAAATTTAAAAATTTATTTTCATTTTACAACTTTAATTTTCCCTTTCATCTCCAACACAGTATTTAACAGCAGTAGTGTTCATTATTTTCAGAGAATTTCCTATTAAGGCTCTTGCTTCTACTCCACACATGTCCACATATTCTTTAAGGTAGTTTAAGTGTTTTCTCTTCATACAGCAACTTCAGTTGATGGGTAAAGACAGAAAGCATTCTTTACCTTCAGTACAAAGACATAATGCAGACATAGTGCAGAAAAGAGAGTGAAGAATTCCTGACTGGTGAATAACACTTGACTGAAAGGTTGAAATAAATGCCTTCACACGCTGACAGTAATTTAAACCTGGTGAGAATAGAAAAGTGTCTCGATATCCTGCTGGGAGTAGCACTCAATTGTCGCCTGGCCGATGCTGGTAGACCACAAGAAGGTTGGTCTGTACTTTTTTAGCCTTTCGCATGACCCTTAATCATGTGTCCTTTGTTTTTAGGTTAAGGTCACTCAAACTCATCATCTATAGGCAACCTATGCTGATAGAGAGTCTGTCATTTTGTCTACTTTAAATCAGAACAAAGTTATCAAGAGCTGTTTAAATCAATCCACTGGACTTGAAAAAAGTTTCTTGAAACTAACCATGACCCGGATAACTGAGAACCTACACAAACATCAGAACAAAGTTGTTTATGTTACGGCTCACCTTAACACGAGTTTAGAGACTTTAGTGAATATGGGCAGAAGTGACTCAGTTGGTCAAGCCAATCAGGATTGGCGGTTTGATTCCCGCTCCGCTTGTAATTTGTTGTTGTGTCTTTGTGCAAGACACTTTACCCTCCTTGTGAATCTTCGTGATTGTTCTGGTGGTGGTCGGAGAGGCCGTTGGCGCGGATTGGCTGCCATGTGTCCGTCAATCTGACCCAACGCAACTACTCACAGGTAGTTTACCATCACCGTGTATGAATAAGGAGTGAATGAATAATGGACCCACTGTAAAAAGAGTCTGTGAGTGTCTAAGAAAGCGTTATATAAATCTATTCCATTACAGTAATGTGAATTTAGTGAAAATTGCAGTCCACACCAATGTGTTCTGGACATGTTCCAAAAACTAAATAAGGTAATAAAGATCAGTGAAAGCCTTGGCCCAGCTGCTCCATGGACTATTTTATTAGTTTGATATTCTTATACTTTGGGATGGACACCATGTAAAAATAAAATGCTACTTCAGAGAAGAAAATGGGTTTCCTGAAGGCTTGGATGGATGTAAAATTTATTAAATGAAGTTTTTAAATTTATTAAATGTAGTTTAGAAATACTTGTTGGAGTTGACATGTATCACTTTACTTTCAAAGTTGACTAAATGATGCACAAAGCTTCATGGCTTGTAGGCAAATGGAAAATAACTTTTAAAAACAATATTTTTTATTGTAAGAAAACAATAATGTCAATGTCAAAAACACGTTTTACATATTTTGTCACAAAGATAGAATATTTCTTTTAAAAGTCAGGGTCATTATTTTGTGGAAAATTGTATAACAACCTGAGTTGACAGAAATCATTTCATCGTCTTGACAGCAGCAAAAAAAAACTTGTTTCTGCAGCTATTACAGGCCTGTAATAAACCTGTGAATTATTTCATTTGGCTTGAATGTGCTCTTATTTTTGGAGAGAAGCCAGGTCTGAGAACCTTCGACGTTAATTCACAGTGACATTAATTAATGGCCACTCTAATAGCTCCTTCTGCAAAAACACTTGGACGGCAAACAAGCTTTCAAGGTGAAACAATGACACTAATTTAATTTCACCATGCAGGGTGCATGAGGACAACCCAATGATGTCCGAACATTAGTAAACACTGTATCTGTCATTCCAAATACTGTCCCCATCTGGTTAAGTATGGTCTCCATTTGCATTAAAAGACCCTTCTCCCCTTGAATAGAATGAGCCAAAACCAGTGTGGTTAATTTCTAGTGGAAACAGATGTGACAATCAGCCACACCCTGGTTCCTCATTATACTGAGAAAGGTTCCCTGCTGCTTTGGGTCAGACCAAAGTCACTGGTGTCAAGTAAAGAAGAAAAATAAACCTTAATAAGGCTTAACTGAACCTTGGAGAGTCTTTTCTCTCCATGCAAGAGAAAAAGAATGTGACATAATGAGAAAAAGAAAGAGGACATTTGTGTTGCTGTATTTCCATGGGGACATCATCATCATCTGCGTACAGCAGGACATAAGGCTGCAGTATCACTGAAGTAATAACGATCATTACTTTATCTCCCACACTGTGGTTCAAACAGCTCCTCTGAGGCTGGCGAGAAAGACCTGAACGCAAAATAAGCTTCATGAACATACATAGACGTCCAACTTTAAGTTAGCCATCTCTACTTTTACATTTTGGTGCCTTTCAGCAGTAGAGATTTGTGTTGCTCCAAGAACAAGACGTACAGGAATCAATCATTCCTCATATTTTCAGCTTTTGGAGTCATTTCCACCCACACATGAGCAGAGATACATGTTTTTCATGAGCCCACATCGAAACATGAAAACATAAACACATTCGCTCACTCGTGCTTACACAAACACACTCATGCTTATGTGTGTGTTTGTGTGTGTGTGTGCACACACAAACTCTCTCACACACACACACACCTGTCAGTTATCAGTGAATTGTGGAAATAAAGGACAGATACAACTCAGTGTTCATTTTTACGACTTTCTACACAAGGCACTTGACAAAATCTGCCTCTTCAGAACAGAATGTAGCCAAGGGTCGTTAAATGAGAAATTACATTCATTAAATGCAGCATATTACCCTTTTAATATTATACAGCAATTAAAAGGCTGCAGCAGATGCAGTAGGTCAAAGCTGAGCTACATTGTGAGGTTGTAAACCTAATGGCGGTTATGGACAGGTAATCTTTTGGCCTGTTTTCTGCTTCAGACACAGAGTGTTTAGCTGATTTTGTAGTTGGCATTTTCAAACGCAGTCCAGCAAAAACACAGCAAAGCTGAAAGTTAAATGAACTTCGCACCATTCCGAATTCAACTCACAACCACATTGAAGTGTTTGTGTGCTTAACGCTGGCCTAGCAGAGATATTAGCCATGCTAATTTCAGCTCAATATAACATAGTTAAATACGCGGCTGAAGTTTTGGAGGTGATTTCCCCATCCTGACAAATATAATAGTCACTAAGTGAAGTTAAACCTCAAGACTTTTTATTGAGCCAATTCTGCATTTAATTCATCATCAATGCAATGCTGAATAACATTTAGATCCCCTGAGATCTGAAAGGCCGCCCTGTGTGTTACAACAGTCACATTTGGAGCAGGAGACCTAACTGCTGACATAAAAACAGACTAGGTTCAATAAGGTGGTCAGATACAGGCCAAACTAGACATTGAATTGTCCAAACTGCTCAGAGTTTCTGTTATGTTGCTGAGAGGTGTTTAGAGACTGCACCAGGACAAGAGAAATACTGGGTAAATATGCTGAATCCGATGAAAAACCTCTCTGCAAGAGTTGTTGCTCCCAAGACAGGAGCCAAAAAACGGCTGCTATCCAGGCAGAGTTTTATGGACCCGATGATGATTCTCTCCCATTTGTGTCCGCCCACATTGCTCTGATTGCCTGATTTAGTCTGAATGAGGCTTAAGGAGTACAGTGAATGGTAATGTGGTCTTTTCATGAGCCAATAAAGCTGGTAAGCATCCATGAACTTCAATTATTGTGAAACTTCTTCCTTTTCTTTCTATGTTTAAATTCTGGGTGAGAGGGAAGCCTGTTGTGTTACATTAGTGTGTTTAGATGTGATGGACATCAAAGCTGAACTGTTTTTTTTTTACGGCATCTCGTTACATTCAAACACAACAGGATCCCTATCTGCTAATCAGAGGCAGTTCTGATGTAGCATCTCCTCAGGCCTTTTCCCAGCATCAGCCTCTTATCGCAGCACTGTGACGGGCAGATGTACACATGCACGGTTCCACTCAGTAGCAGGTTTACTTTTCAGCTGTGTGGGGGAGGGAGATTGAAAGATACTGCAGTGTTTTCTCTATTATGAAGCTGTATAAAGTATCTACATGTTAAACAAGAGCTATCATTGATCTTATGAAATGATGCCATGTTGGTACCCAAACTGTAGAAACTCCAGATGTCCTCCAGTTCAGTCAGCTAAGTCTGGACAACTTTTTATTTCTATGTCAAAGAAAGGCAAAGACATCTATAGGATAACTCAATGGTCTTCTGTTGGTCTACTATAGAGGAAAGAAAGTCATTCATAATGCTGCACTCACACATTTTTCTAATTCTGTGACAAAAGCCTGCCAGTAGTTCGGTGATGTGTAAGGGACCAGACAAAGTCTGTCTGACATTATAGTCCTCCCATATTGTTGTTTTTTTTTATTTAAAATACAAAAGTAATGACATATTGCTGTCTTAAATTGCGGAATTACTCCAGAAATATCTCAATTGTAGCAAATAGGCAATGAAATGGCTGAAAACATTTTGTTTTTTACTGTTCCATCTTTACATGCCACAAGCCAGAAATTTCATAAAGCTCACATACAGGAACAGCTGACCTGATTTTCATATTTTTGTGTTCTTTCCCTTGTGGGACTAAGCAGAAGGAAGCCAAGAAGGTGAACAAGGATCAGACCTCAGGAAGAGACAATAATTCCACCCCTAAGGTAGCTTCATAAGGATCTATTCTCACCTCAGACTTTAATAAACTCTGCACCGAGTTCTGAGACTCATTTTATTCCAATTAAATTCAAACTACTCAAACTACTCAGGATTAATTTGAGGAGACTCCAGAATCCCAATATCACGTATGCCTGTTTGTGTGTGTGTGTGTGTGTGTGTGTGTGTGTGTGTGTGTGTGTGTGTGTGTGTGGGTGGGTGGGTGGGTGGGTGCTTTCTAGAGATAGTCATTGAAAGAGAAAGTTGGTGTTTAGACTCCATAGACTTTCCTCTAGGAATGCAGACATGGATGGAAACAAGGATGGAAAACCTACCTTTGTGCATGAATATGAGTGTTTGTATGACATGTAAAATGAAGTGGAACTGCTGCTTGGTTGAGCATGTCCAGGGCCTGTACAGGAAAGTCTTCTTCTCCCAGACAGAGACAGACTGACAGACAGGAAGATACAGACAGGAAGCTCACTCAACTCCAAATAAATTATTCAGCTACCAGAAAATAATTCACATGGGTTGGAGTGAATTAGGCTTGTGAAGTTTTAAAATTAATAACAGGCAACGCAGTTTATGAAGAAAGAATAATCATAATCCAAAGTTAAGTCCCTCCAAACTCTTAAAACTAATTGAATCAAATCTAGAGTCCCTATTAAAAAAATACAAGAGATTCTGTCGAATACATTGTTCACAATGGTTTATTTAAATGATCAGACATTTATGGTCATTGTCTGTGTTGATGGCAAACAGAAATCAAGAGGCATCTCAGGCCCCGTCCACACGATACCGGAATTTTTTGAAAACGCAACTTTTTGAAAACGCATCGAAAACGATTCGCGTCCACACGACAGCGTTTTCAAAAAAATCTCTGTCCACACGTAAACGCATCAGTGCGTTTATCAGCACGTGTATAAGCAGAACAACTCCGAGAACGACAGGAGAGAGGACCGGGACGTGCGGAAATTCACGGTGTTCCTCCTGGAGGAGAACCTCCATCACAGAGTTCTCCCACCAGCAGACAGCGCGTCCCGGTCTGACCCAGAACTGGCGTCGGCATCTTTGGCGAGGAACCTGAATGAATAAATGAATAAATAAATATATAAACTTCATCACACATAAATAAAGAAATAAACGAACAAATATTTAAGTGCAAAGCATGTTTATCAGCGCATCTCTGACGTGGAGCTGTTATACATCAGAAAATAGCCGGTTTTAGCTCCGTTTGTACATGTAGATTCGGGTCACATGCGTGATGTCACAGCGGTTTTGGTCCCAGGGACACGCCCCCCGAATAAAAAAAGTTGCGGATACAGTGTCCACACAACAACGCAGACCCCGCGTTTTCAAAAAAATCCACCTTGGCCAGCGTTTTCGAAAAGTTCCGTCATCGTAAGGACGGGGCCTCAGTAATCTATAGCAGCATTGAGTGTCTATTCAGTAACACTTGGTTTTACATTGTTAAAATAAAATCAGTGACACCTATCTCTTTCATTGTTACTCACAGCAGCTCAGTATTCATTAAACACAGCTTCACACTTCATTCATTTCCTTTTGTGGATCTTTAATTAAATCACATCATGCCATTCATTCAGCCAGAAAGATTCACTCAAAGGATTCTGCCTCATATTCATCTCCCTGTAATCTTATCTCAAACACCATTGATCATCATTCACGGCCTGTGTTCTTTCCAAAATGACTGTGGCATATCTGCACTCTGTAACTGCCTCTCTATTAAGAGTCATTGAATACACAAAGTGTGCACAATATGCATGGGGAAATTGACTTCTTTCTCTATAATTTAAATTTGAAAGATTGAATCCTGCCTGTTTATTATGGTGTGATTTAAACTTAGACACTAATTTCTACCTTGAGTTACATTAGATGCGAAATGTACTTGTAGTTTATTCAGGCACCTCGCCGTTCTGAGGAGAAGCTCCAGTCTGGCAAGACAGATAAATACAAATGTGTCTCAGTGATACTAATCTACATTCATGTATACAATGTACATAATCTATAATATATAGTATATAATATATAATATAATATAGTGTGTGTGTGTGTGTGTGTGTGTGTGTGTGTGTGTGTGTGTGTGTGTGTGTGTGTGTGTGTGTGTGTGCGTATCTGGGCTTGCACTAGGACAGTGGTTCTTAACCTGGGTTCGATCGAACCCTAGGGGTTCGGTGAGTCGGTCTCAGGGGTTCGGCTGGGATGTAGGTCAAGACAAAACACCCGACACATTGTGTCGTCAAGGACCGGTTTAACGTCACTGAACCGAATTAACACCCGACACGACGTGTCAGGTGTTTTTGCCAAACATACACGAATCACTGTCTACGTTTGACACATCATGTCAATTCGTGATGACACACCCCCCTTTGCCATCATTGGCTGCAGGTGATCACGCTACATTGATTAACCTGCCTGTGCTACGTGGGATTTTGAGCGCTCAGTAGTCAATTTATGCCTGTCATGATGGTACGTCATCTGATTGCTTTCTTAGTATTTTAATTCATAGTAACTATGTTGAGCAAAAAAAGAAAGTGGTCGAACGAATATGTGCAACGTGAATTTACATGTACTGTATAACGGAACGTGATAGGAGTTAACGTTCTACATGATTTGCAATGTCAAGTTGAGCAACTCTGGTCTCGCACTGGCAAAAATAAAGGAACCCTTCCTTAAGGTGCATGGAAAACAACAGAAACACTTTGCTGTGAAAATGACATAAGAAAATGACTTGCCAAGGTGAAGCCACGCGTATCTGAACTGGTCTCTCAATAACAACAGCAGAAGTCACACTGATTTGCAGGTAGGTCATTTCATGTGAGTTCATGCACTGTCCTGGTTTTGTTCTTTGAAAAAGGTGACATTAACGCACAATTCATTAAATACACCAGCAAAACATATACTTGTGTCTTAAATTTGAAAAAAAAAATTATTTATTTTTTTTACTGTAGAAGGGTTCGGATATCTATTTATCTATCTATCCATCTAAAGAAGAGTTTGGTGAGTGATATGAAACCGGCAGGGTTCGGTACCTTCAATCAGGTTAAGAACCACTGCACTAAGAGGTAGTATGACTAAGCCACTGTGGCTCAGTGTAAAAGAATTGAGTGAGCCACAAAAAGCCACATTCTGTGACCAAGACAGCGGTGCGCTGATGACCAACGTTTGTCGTGGGGGCGTGTAGGGGGGATGCCCCCCACAGGGGGGTACGGGGGGCCTCCCCCGGGAAATTTTTAGAATATGGGGTTGATTTCCTTTATTCTGAGGGCAAAATCTTTTGTTCAGTTCACCTACAAAAATACACAAAAATCAAAAATCAAATATATACAAAAATCATACAAATATATACAAATATACATACAAACATACATACATACATACATACAAATATATACAAAAATATATACAAAAATCAAGCTAAACTATCTTCATTTCTATCCTTCGTTATGCAGGTATAAATGTGAGATTCAACAACTGAAAACTTGCTTTCACTACATGAAGATACAGTCATACAAAATATTACTCAGTGTTTACTTGTAAGTTTTACTTGGACTAGAAGACATTTTAACTTTGTCCACCACCAACACCATTGGTAAGCCATAGTTTAGTTTAGTTTTTTTTAATTTGATAATATGATTTTTCATTTCAATTTAAAAAGGCATGAAAAATAGCAAGCGAGGTAAATACACATTTACATACATAGCTGGTTATTCCTTCCGGTCATAGGGATTAATAGTCTAAGACTACAAAAAAGTATTGATAATATCTGTAATTTATCTTCTGATTGGTCTGTCACCACTCCTACCCCCTCTCAGCATTCACCATTTGTTGTTTAATTAGGATTTTAACACAAACTCTACTATATAACACTGGATTCTTAATTTCTTTCTATCGATCGTCCTCGCCTTGTCGTACACCAATTCGCGGGTTTAGCTTGTAAAAATAGAATCTTTTTGTGTTTCATTGGACAAGAAGAAGTCATGACCTGAGTGCATATTTAATGATCGGGAGCGCTCGGGTCACTTCAGCTATTTTCGTCGGCGCATGCTGACGGAAATGCGCCGACGGAAATGCGCCGATGGAAATAGCGGTGCTAGCGAGAAAAAAAGTTTGTTATTGCTCTGGAATTTTCGCGAGTCCAAAATAGTTGTACGATTTAGCCTTTTTTTCACCACTTCACAAGTTTGTGGGCTGTACAGTTGATACAGGACACATTTGTTTTCTAGGAGTCTGGAGGATCACAATATTTACATAGAGACCAGAAAAAATATTTTTCATAAGACAACCCCTTTAACATCTATGTCCCATCCTGGGTTCCACAGAACACGCCATGCCTGTAAGCGTATAAAAATTGTGATCTGAATTGCGAAGGCCGAATTTTCTCTCCAACTGAAGGAATAAGATTCAGTAGGGTTATGATGACAGGGGACTAAACAAAGACTTTGTGAGTTCTGGAAAACCCCTCTTTAATTAGTCACACCGCATTTAAAATCAGTCTGGCCAGCAACTTGTCCTCCCCAGATATTAGCTTAGTGAGCTATCAAATCCTCCAATCCCAGTTCCAGCAGCTAATGCCAAGGTATTAGACTGCAGCCCATGTTTACCCCCGCTCTGCCAAAGGCGTCACTGGCAAACCACATCGCAGGAACAAGGGACACCTACTTGTGCAAATCCTCAAAGCCACCACATTATCGCTGCAGCACAGCTATAGTTTGCTGGATCATGTAACGCTTTAAAAAATTACAGACAGGATACCATGATAGCATCAGTTTCTATGCTGTAATGCATGGCATGTGTTGGACGTTGTCATTGGATGTGCACGCACAAAATACAACCGGATTGTCGGTTGTGCTGTGACAAGAACAATTTAAGTAGTTAATTTACAATTTTACGAAAGAAAGAAAGTTATTAATTGTCTTAAAGTGATTAGAGTTCCTCTTTGAAGTGCAACACTTCAGTAATTTAGTTGGCGTTTAGTTATTGCATTAGTCATTAAGATCAATAATAATGATGTCATGCCTGAGAAATTTCCCAGCATGATGTAAAGCTACTGCACAGATGCCAGCATAACAACAATAGATTTATAGAGTGAACATTAACAACACCGATGACACCGGAATGTCTGCTCACTCACAGCATCTGTTGCTGTCATCCATCTTGGATATAAACATCATTTATCACCAGTGAATGTGAGGCATTATTTATTATGGCCTTATTATGTCAAACATTTCACCGCAGATCCAAATCAGACGTACCGTACCATGAAAGGTGACTTTGTGGTTAATGATTGCATTAAATAATTTCAATTAAGTAAAGACCTTCGACATAAGAGATGTGATTTATGTTGATTAAAAAAATCGTTTTTTATTTTAAAGATTCTAAGATGGATGTCATAACGTGTCTGTTTTTAGCAGTCACGCACTGCTCCATGGTGTCTCTCTTACCCTCTACCAGTTATCTAAGACTCTGGCTGAGTCATGGTTACAGCTCTATGGGAATTTAAAAAGTGATGGATATTAAGTGTAGGGGAGGTAAATACAGTACTTTCCAATCCGTCCGACACCCACTCTCATTCTATCCCTAGTACCATCTTTCATTTGCCGCCTTATCTCCTGTTTTATTGAGGATGACTTTCCTTTTCTCTTGTAAGAGCAGAGAGCAACCAGGTGACTGAAACTGGAGAATTGTTCGCAAATATAAATATCAAGATCAAGATTTTCTTGTCCAAATCAACTATTTACACTTTTTGAATGATAATATTTCACATTCTGTGCTTATTTTCAATCATTCAAAATGTTTGACCTTCCAAATATAAAATAGACCAACTGCTATTGAGATCTGGCATCCAACTAGTTAAGAAGACTCACAGAGAATATTTTCTTAATTCAGATTCTAATATTTACCTAAAAATGTGTTCTGTCTCAATCTCCATACAACCATAGCGTAATAATCAGAAATTACAGCTTCAACATCCGACTACGAATGACAAGCTTGACAACCTGGTGATTATTGAATGTAGGAAAGAAAACATTAAGGTGCATTCCTGTTGGGCTAAACATTCACAAGAGAAAGTGAAGAAGCAAAAACACCCACAGAGAGCCAGAGGGGGTGAGAACTCAGACCATGATCGGGGTCCAAGAAACTGTGGCATCCCTCTTTTCCAGAGCAGAGCAGCCAGATTAATGAGTCTGAAGGTAAATGCTTCCTGTGTCCTGCATTAATAATCTGCAAGTTGCATTTCACACCATTTTCTGAGGTGAAACTCCAGTTGGGCCAACCAGGATCCACAGCACCAAACGACATTTTACAGCAGGTTTCTGTATATATAGGAGGACTTTACTAATATATTTGTGCTCTATTTATTAATACAACATTTACATTTTTTGTGGTGCACCATTTTTTTTTATTTTGTGCATGTGAAAGTATTTGTCGACACTGACAAAAAGCATTTGAGTCTCTGCAACCAGAGCAACGATGACATGTTACAGACAGCCTTCCTGTCCTGAGGTGTCACTCTTCCACAAATTCTGATTTAATACTTCTCCACCATGCCTCTTATGAAACTCTTTTGGCTTTATTATTTCTGTCATTTTGACCATGTGAAAAGTTAGTGTGCAAGAAAATATGAGAAAAGTGGCTATGTATTTTATTTTTTTCAGTAGGGATGACATTATAGCCTATGGGATGGATGGCAACCATGGTGGCTGTGCAGCTATTTTGCCATTGGATTGTCACTACAAGTACAAATATCTGGAGACACATCTCCAACTCAATCTATAATTACTGCAATGCCACTGTTCTTCTTTTCCTTTCGGCTTTTCCCTTCAGTGGTCGCCACAGCGAATCAGTTGCCTCCATCTAACCCTGTCTTCTGCATCCTCTTCTCTCACACCAATTACCTTAATGTCCTCTTTTACCACATCCGTAAACCTCTTTGGTCCTCTTCTAGGCCTCCTGCCTGGCAGTTCAAAACTCAGCATCCTTTTACCAATATATTCACTATTTCTCCTCTGGACATGTCCAGACCATCTCAGTCTGGCCTCTCTGACTTTATCTCCAAAACCTCTAACATGTGCTGTCCCTCTGATGTACTCATTCCTGATCCTATCCTTCCTGGTCACTCCCAGAGAGAACCTCAGCATCTTCATCTCTGCTACCTCCATCTCTGTCTCCTATCTTTTTCTTAGTGACACTGTCTCTAGACCAAACAACATCACTGGTCTCACCACAGTTTTGTACACCTTTCCTTTCATTTTAGCTGAAACTCACCTATCACACATCACACCTGACACTTTTCTCCACCCGTTCCATCCTGCCTGTACACGCTTCTTCATCTCTTTTCCACACTCTCCATTGCTCTGGACTGTTGACCCTAAGTACTTAAAATCCTCCACCTTCTCGATCTCTTCTGCCTGTAACCTCACTCTTCCACTTCGGTCCCTCTCATTCACACACATGTACTCTGTCTTACTGCGGCTAACCTTCATTCCTCTCCTTTCCAGGACAAACCTCCACCTCTCTAGCTTCTCCCCCACCTGTTCCCTGCTCTCACTGCAGATCACAATGTCATATGTAAACATCATAGCCCATGGAGATTCCTGTCTAACCTCGTCTGTCAGCCTGTCCATCACCATAGCAAACAAGACGGGGCTCAGAGCTGATCCCTGATGCAGTCCTACCTCCACCTTGAACTCCTCTGTCACACCTACAGCACACCTCACCACTGTCTTACAGTCCTCATACCGCTCTACCACACTTGTCTGCCACTCCAGACTTCCTCATACAATACCACAGTTCCTCTCTGGGCACCCTGTCATAAGCTTTCTCCAGATCTACAAAAACACAATGCAGCTCCGTCTGGCCTTCTCTGTACTTCTCTATCAACATCCTCAAAGCAAATATTGCATCTGCAGTACTCTTTTTTGGCATGAAACCATACTGCTGCTCACAAATGCTCACTTCTGCCCTTAGTCTAGCTTCCACTACTCTTTCCCATAGCTTCATTGTATGGCTCATCAGCTTTATTCCTCTGTAGTTGCCACAACTCTGCACATCTGTAGTTGCCACAACTCTCCACATCTCCCTTGTTCTTAAAAATGGATACCAGCACACTTCTCCTCCATTCCTCAGGCATCTTCTCACTATCTAAGATCTTGTTGAACAACCTGGTCAGAAATTCTACTGCCACCTCTCCTAGGCACTTCCAAACCTCTACAGGTATATCATCAGGACCGACTGCCTTTCCACTCTTCATCCTCTTCAACACCCTCCTCACTTCATCCTGACAAATCTTTACTACTTCCTGGTCCACAACAGTCACCTCTTCTAGTCTTTGTTCTCTCTCATTTTCCACGTTCATCAACTCTTCAAAGTACTCTTTCCATCTTCCCATCACACTACTGGCACCTGTCAATAGACTTCCATCCCTATCCTTAATCACCCTAACCTGCTGCACGTCCTTCCCATCTCTGTCTTGCCAACCTGTATAGATCAGTCTCTCCCTCCTTACTGTCCAACCTAGCATACAAGTCATCATAAGCCTCTTGTTTGGCCTTTGCTACATCTACCTTCACGGTACGCTGCATCTCCCTGTACTCCTGTCTACCTGTACTCCTGTCAGTCCTCTCAGTGTCCCACTTCTTCTTAGCTAACCTCTTTCTCTGTACACACCCCTGTATCTCCTCATTCCACCACCAAGTCTCCTGATCTACTTTCCTTCCAGATGACACACCAAGTACTCTCCTACCTGTCTCCCTGACCACATTTGCTGTAGTTGTCCAGTCATCTGGCAGCACCTCCTGACCACCCAGAGCCTGTCTTAACTAATTCCTGAAATTCATGCTACACTCTTCCCTTTTCAGCTTCCACCATTTCATTCTCTGCTCTGCTTTTGCCCTCTTCATCTTCCTCACCACCAGAGTCATCTTACACACCACCATCCTATGCTGTTTGGCTACACTCTCACCTACCACTACTTTACAGTCACTGATCTCCTTCAGATTACACCGTCTACACAAAATGTAGTCTACCTGTGTGCTCCTACTACCACTCTTATAGGTCACCCTATGTTCCTGCCTCTTCTGGAAGAAAGTATTTACTATAACCATTTCCATCCTTTTTGCAAAGTCAACTACCATATGTCCTTCTGCGTTCCTCTCCTGGATACCAAACCTGCCCATCAACTCATCATCACCTCTGTTACCTGCACCAACATGTCCATTGAAGTCTGCACTAATGACGACTCTCTCACTTCTAGGTATGCTCTGCATCACTTCATCAAAGTCCAACTAGAATTTCTCCTTCTCCTCCAGCTCACATCCTACCTGTGGAGCATACCCATTAACAACATTGAACATCACACCTTCGATTACTAGCTTCAGACTCATCACTCTATCTGACACTCTTTTTAACCCCAAGAAAATTCCTAACAAACTCCTCCTTCAAGATAACTCCTACTCCATTTCTCTTCCTATCTACACCATGATAGAACAATTTAAACCCTGCTCCTAAACTTCTAGCCTTGCTACCTTTCCACCTGGTTTCCTGGACACACAGTATGTCTACCTTCCTCCTCTGCATCGTGTCAACCAACTTTCTACCTTTTCCTGTCATAGTTCCAACATTCAGCATCCCTACTCTCAGTCCTATACTCTTGGTGTTCCTTTTCTCTCTCTTCTTAGGAACACACTTTCCTCCTCTCCTTCTTCAACCAACAGTAGTCCAATTTCCACCGGCATCCTGTAGGTCAACAGCGCCAATGGCAGTCGTTGTTAACCCAGGCCACGACCGATCCGGTATGGAAGTCATAGGTTTGATTCGCATGTTTGATTTGGGAAAAGTTTTACGCCAGATGCCCTTCCTGACGCAACCCTCTGTATTTATCCAGGCTTGGGACCGGCACAATAAGACACTGGCTTGTGTCCACTTGCGGCTACATTACTGCAATGCTACTATTAATGTGCTGATTTTCCACTCGGTTGCTCATGATAGTCAAAGGATAAATGCTTTGGCCTTAAATCAGGAATTGTAGAGTATTTAGAAAAATATGAATGTGTTAAGAAATTGAGATGTTCTCATTCCCAACCGTTAGGTCTCCTAGACAACGACCAGTGTTATACAGTCCTGACAAAAGTGAGTAAATGTATTTAAATAATGAACCTATTGTTTTTGCACATTGAATGGTGTTTACTTTTTGATAGCTCGCACATATCGAACTAACTTCCCACTCAAAGTAAATCAAGTAAAAATGGATAAATAAATCAAGATGACTAATGGTGAACCTTGTTACTCATTCTTGATTATTCTCAGTGATGGATTCCAATAAGTTTTACAAATATTAATAATTTAAGCATAATTAATAAAAGTACAACTACAGATACAAACATGACTCAACTCCCAGAGTCAACAACAGATGCTGGTTTTTGTGTGCTGCTTTAGAGCTACAGCTATATTTGAATACAGGAATATGTTTAGTTTGTGTTAGTGACGACTAGTAAAAGTATAATATTGTATATTTGCTTACTGAATAAAACGTAAGTGCACACTGTGTTATATTAAATATGAATTTATCTGACATATAAGAAAAAATTTTGAGGAATCAAATTTATAATTTGCCAAGGTTTAGCAGGGGGTGCATTCCATTGGCTGTGGCACTAGAAACCAAATTCAGCTTTCTTAGAAAGGTAAATCTAAAATTATCTTTATTCCGATACTTATAAGAGTTATGGTGTAGTGTACAGAACAGGTGAGGTCCAAAGCCATGGGGATAGTGATGTTGTCCTACTGTGTAGACGCTTCAAGGCGTTTGTCAAGTAATCCAAGATCATTGCCTGGATGAAGAGTGTCTTAGAGACGTTTGAGACCTTGCGAACCAGCCTTTCATGTGACCGGTTAAGGAAGCATTTGCAGCATCACATGAAATTCTGAAGAAAAATGTACACCACAGCTTGTACAGGCTTGTTGTCAAGATTCAGTGTAACCCCAGTTTAATCTGTGCCCTATGTAAAGCTATTTTCAAAAGCGGGTGAAATAATCTCAAAAAAAGATAAATGAAACCACTTAAAGCCAAGCACTGTTGAAATGTTGCCCTTCTTGAATAAAAATGAATAAATATAAATATTCCCCAAAACAAGTAAATTAAGCATTTTTTGTTCATTAGCATAATCATTTAAGCAGAAATTGTCAGATCTTGACATATTTATTGTCCACTTGATGGCACAGTAGAGCAAATGAAGCACCATAAAGCTTTGGACCATGTGTTAACTCCTCAGATGGAAAGCTTCAGTGCTTCATGAGGCTTCATCTCATCGTAGTAATGATGAGATGAGGCAGGGTGAATATATATATATATATATATATATATATATACACACACACACACACACACACACACACACACACACACACACACACACACACACACATATATTATTTGGGAACGTGTGTGTGTGTGTGTGTGTGTGTGTGTGTGTGTGTGTGTGTGTGTGTGTGTGTGTGTGTGTGTGTGTGTATAAAGCATGTGCAAGCAATCTGCTGGCTGTCCGTGTGTGCTTTGGTCTATTTGCCATATGCCAGGGGCTTTTTGGAACAGAAGCACCATTATCCATTCATCAGGCCTGGAGCACTAGTGTTTGTCAATTTCCCTGATCTACAGTCTAATTCACACCTCAGACACCACCTACCCTCCCTCTTGCAACCCTTGCTGACATAAAACCACAGTTAATACACAAACACCACACTACTACTGAGTCCCACTGGTCCTTACGTTCCTGATTATAAAAGGAAAAACTTTTGATGCAAAGCACTAATAGACAGACAAGGCAACAAAAATATTGAATGGAAGCAAACTAGTAACATAACAGAAAAAGATAATAAATTTCTCTAATCCTGAGGCTTACATTTAATCCTTAACTGTGCCAGTGAAGAATAGAAAAGGAGTTACACTGAATAACAACAACAATCATATTGTTCATTTAACCTTTCATTTTCTCCCAATCCACCTTATTTTTCACTGTTTTTATGGTAGCAGAGCTCTGGGCTGCAAATTGTCTATTGATTGCCATATACTGAATAATGGCACGACAAAGACAGGAGAGAGAGGACAGTGAAAAATAATAAGGTAAACAAAAACACAGAATGCATAATAGTAGTGACTGCTGCATTTGAGGCAGGTTATTATTTTGTCTAGGACTGGTTGGTCTGTTTGCATGTTTGCCTATTTGCCTGTCTGCAGGGCTAATTAGACAAAAACTACTAATTAGATACTTTGTCAGTGCTTCTCAATTATTTTGTGTTGCGACCCCCCCAGCAAGAAGAAAACAATTTGCGTCCGCCCACTCTCCGTTGCGACTATAAATAATACCAGTTGTATATAAAACTGTTACACCTATGCATAACATTGTATCCTTATTAACATTAAAGAAAACAAAAAACAAAAAAAGAAATATAATTAAATTTTAAAAAAATAATAGTTTTATTAACATTATTTTTTTAGTCTATAACAGAAAATATTTTAAGTGCATCAATTTTCCTGAAATTTAAAAAAACAAAAACATGTTTAAAGTGTAAACAATTTTGACCACTTTATTGCACCATTTGATACTGAAAATTTTAATTAAATAAAATCAATAAATAATGAGAAATTCAAATTCAGTGCAGCAACATTAACTGAGGCACACATTATATAAAACACCTTAATCTACAAAACAAAAATTAATAAAACAGTTTGTGCTAATTTTTTCCTTTTTCATCAAAATGAGGAAGTCAGGATTAATGGCTACAATGAACACGTTTAGGCAGTTGTGTTCATGTTCAGTTCATGTTCTGCAATGCACAGCTTTTCAAAGCGAGGTTTGAAGCATAATACTGAACTTTCAGCTCCTGCTCAATGTTTCAGCTCCTCTGCTATGGTGGGGTTTTTTTCACTGAGCAGTTTGGTACGCCACCTTATATGATGCTAACAGAGCTCGCTGGTTTTACATTCACAAATCGGGATGATTGCTGGCAATATTCGGCATGTTTTTGCTGAAAAAAACCCATCGGCTTTAAGTGACATCTTAATTTATTAGGCTTCATGCTGTCCATCATCATAGACACAGTAAACACACCGGTCTGTAGTCACAGTGAAGCCCAGAGGGTGTTTGTACCCCACTATTTGACAAGCGCTGTACTAAGTCAATGCAAAGCTACAAATTATATGGTGATTACAATGGTGCAAATACATAATAATCACTTACTAACATCTTTACATGATGCTGCATCATGATAACCTCAGTTTAAGATTCTTCATACGTCCCATATCCAGTTGTAGATAAGATTAACCTTACAGAATGATAGGTCATATGGAAAGTTGGAATCCATTAAAGGATGTTGAGATGTACAGGGTTTTTTTTAAAAAAAAGTCTCTACTCTGCTATTTGGCAAAAGTGAAAATTTTTAACTAGAATCTGGCAGAAACCATCACACAATGTAATAAAATTCCTCATCAAAACCAGTTGACAAGATCTTGCAAGCAAACAAGAGTAAGTGATTATGTAATCTCCTTTGAACTTTCATTGGGGAGTAAATATCAAGAATATAATAAGCCCCCATGGAGGGTCTTTGAGTCAGACAAACTGTTGTTGCTTCCAGCTTGTCAGGCTAAACATTCACAAGAAAACCTGAAGAGGCAAACACACCGACAGGCAGCCAGGAGGGGTGACAAGTCAGACATTGATCCAAATCCAAGAATCTGTGGCATCCCTTTCTTTCAGAGCAGACAAATGAGTCTCAAGATAACTGACGTCCTCTGACCTCTCCCACATCCTCCTTCAATCCCAACTTGATCAACTCTACTGTGTCTGCAGCCCACAAGAATCCTCATCATTAGATCGTAAGGTGAAACGCTCCCCCAATCTCCACAGCCCCCTGAGCTCCACCTTTCTCCAATTAGAAGGTGCGCTGTCTGGTTGTTAATTGCTGCATATTTTCATCCAGAAGTCTCTCGAATTTGTGGTACTTAATGACTGAAGCCAAGTACGACTACACACCCTGAAACGAGCGTGTAATTTAGATATCAACACTGGTCCTGTTGGTTTTTGGTGACTGGTGTTAAACATTTTTTTAAATACTAGACATT
The DNA here is from genome assembly GCA_013358685.1 of Antennarius maculatus. NCBI lineage: Eukaryota > Metazoa > Chordata > Actinopteri > Lophiiformes > Antennariidae > Antennarius > Antennarius maculatus. The sequence continues at coordinate 9,794,429 of CM023616.1, read as the reverse complement.
TGTGACTCTTTTCTTCTGATAATGTCAAACGAAGATGTGATGATATAGAACTTTTCCTGTCATATGGCCTGTGGTTAGCTCATAATGAATGTGCAGTGTACTGTTGGGTGCCTACCCAGGGACCTAATTTATCAAGCTAAGGCCAGCAATGTCAAAGCCATTTCCTCAGGAGAAGTAACCACACAGTGAATGAATCAATGAAGCTGTAATGTGAGAGGTGTAGTTAATTTTTTTTTTCAGTGCTATGGTCAGTTAAGCTTTACCAGCATGTTCACATCTGCAAGGAGGAAGAGTGATGTCTTATAAGACATATTGATTTATGTGCTGATATGCTGGAATCTCATGTGAAACATGTGTGTGTCGTCTTTGGTCTTGCGTGTATTTTTTTTAGTGGGCTGCTGGGGAAATAACGAGCATCGTGAGCATTCGGTGAGGTGTCCCTTTGCAGGATTTGCCTGGCCCTTATAACATCATCATAGCAACACAACAGCAGCACAAATGGATTGATGATTAATGGAAAATGAGAAAATATAAATTCCAATTCATGGAATACTTTTGTGCAGTGTTTGTAACATAGTGATGAGTGTGATGTTAGCAAATGTTCATTTGACTTAATTCTAACCTTATTTTGAAGTACTCCTTAACCACATTAGAAAAATGTCCGACTGATATTTAATGTCGTATTTTATCCATGTATAAAGAAAGCCTTCACAAAACATGGCATGTTGGCAGGGTTAGAAGGTTGGCTGGGTTTTTCTTGACAAAACAACAAACCAAGCAATACATCATGCCTCAAATGTTTTGTCATTCATGTTGAACAATCACTAACCACAGGTACATTCTTTTTTTTTTTTTTTTTACATTTCATTCAATAATAATGTGTTTTAAGCGACCTTGCTTGATACTCAAGGTCACTTTACAATATAGATGAAAAAACCATGTAAACATGAAATTTGATTAAAATACATTTTACGAGGGAGGCAGGGAGGAGAGAGTAAGTGGAGGGCCTCGAAAGTGTGGAGGAGTGTTTTGCAGTGGATGGGGTAAGTGATGGGGAGTCAGTGGAGCCTTTGCACAGAATCCAACCGGGCTACATTCAAACTTCCTCTGCGTACACTTCTGACATGTTCTCTCTCTTCACCTTTCCCTGCAGGGACCTGTTGAGAGAACAATACGGCCATAAAGCCCATATGCTGGCCCATTCACGTGGAATAGCAGGAAGGTCCAGCCAGAGGAGCTACACTTTCTTCTTCTTCTTCTTTTCCTTTCGGCTTTTCCCTTCAGGGGTCGCCACAGCGAATCAACCGCCTCCATCTAACCCTGTCCTTTGCATCCTCTTCTCTCACACCAACTACCTTCATGTCCTCTTTCACTACATCCATAAACCTCCTCTTTGGTCTTCCTCTAGGCCTCCTGCCTGGCAGTTCAAAACTCAGCATCCTTCTACCAATATATTCACTATCTCTCCTCTGGACATGTCCAAACCATCTCAGTCTGGCCTCTCTGACTTTATCTCCAAAACCTCCAACATGTGCTGTCCCTCTGATGTACTCATTCCTGATCATATCCTTCCTGGTCACTCCCAAAGAGAACCTCAGCATCTTCATCTCTGCTACCTCCAGCTCTGCCTCCTGTCTTTTCCTCAGTGACACTGTCTCTAGACCAAACAACATCGCTGGTTTCACCACAGTTTTGTACACCTTTCCACACTGCGTTTTCCAATTACGCACCATTGTGATGGGATATCCTCCAAAAGTCTAAGGATGAAAACATTCACCCACTTTAATGACTTTAAGAGAATCATAAGGAACGCAATTTGAGGAAGTGTCCTTTTTCTTGAAAGGACACTTCCTCAAATAGTCAAACTGTTACTCTGTTTTCCTGCTTTAACATTTTACTGTTTTCTTTTACTGTTTTAAAATTTTTACTGTATTAACATTTTAATACTCATTTATGTTTCTTGTGTCTGTACCTGTTCATATCACTTTTTGACTTGCATGACAGTCAACTTGACCAGGTCTCTCATGTGAAAGAGATTTTAATCTCAATGGGAATTACTGGTCAAATAAAGGTTAAGGAGAAGAAATAAATATGATTGAATGAAAAAACACTGTGAACAAAATAGCCATCAATATCAATGATTGGCAGTGATGTTTGTTACAGTTTTTTTCAAAATATGAATAACATCCATCCATCCATCTTCTGCAGCTTATCCGGTGGGTTGTGGAGGCAACAGACTGAACAGGCATGCCCATCCCTCTTCCCAGACATCTCTGGTTCATCCAGGGGGATCCTGAGGTGTTCACAATATCGTAAGTATCAGTTTTGTCTTTCAAATGTCTTTTCTTTTATAAAACTGCTGTTTCTATTCTGGCAATAATTAAGTCTTTTTAGCAGTTCTGAATTTGTTAGTAAATTCCTGCAACTTTATTAGTTAATTTCCCTGACGTAACCTCCTTAAGGGATCAATAAAGTTATACTCTACTCTCTCTATTTTACTCTGGTTTTGAAAAAATGAATGATTGAAAAAAATAAAAAAAAGTCTGAAATAGGAATCCTTGAGCTGATTTTTCTAAAATGTAACTAGTTATAGGCAGCATAGATGGATTCACCAGGTAACCACCTGCTTCATGTCAGTTTTATTTACTAACCGAGACTGATATGGTGGCAGATGACTGTCGGAATTTGTAATAAGCTGTCTCCAATGTTTTGCTTACTCTAAAAGACAAATAGCTGCACCATATGTAGGTATCTTAGAACAGAATATCACATTTAATTAACACAAGCAGCAGGCAGAGAGAAAAAGACAGACAGGAGCAGCATCGTTTCTCTTTCTTTTGAATGCACAAGTTAGGGGAATGTGTGTTGTCAGTGCATCTCTATCAGAGACATGTTTAACCCCAGTGCAGGGGGTAGTTGGTGAAAGAACATAGATTATTTCAAATACAGGTACTATGAAGTTTTAATGATATGCCTACTTGTTAGTCTGAGGTCTTATTCAAGCACAGCTTCATCAGGGTTCCTCTGATTCTCTTTTCCTAGAAGGAATACAAAGTTACTATGAAACCCACCAGCAAAATGCTTAGCCCATCACAAACAAGTGAATACACATGTAAGCACACATGGCACTGGGGTTTTTGGGTCTAATTGTGCCAAACGCTTTTGAATTAGCCATAGAATGCAGCAATGGAGGACCACATTTAAGTGACAGTGTCAAGGTTTCACAGATACATAATAAGTTAAAGTAGGCCACGGCTGGGGAGGGAATGCTCTGTGTGATCAAAGGCTACGCTGACACTGCTTTGACTGTTCCGCGTTGTCAAAGAGAGGCAGATGTTTTCAGAGGTAAAAAGGAGAAGTTGTTGAGTTTTTGTTAACAGCAATTATGTCGGAATCCAGAATAGAGAGATCGAAGCAAAAACAAGCAGAAACTGACATGGAATGAAAAGGAGGGAACAAGAATATCAGAGGTGGAGGGAAACCATGATGCAAATCCTGACTGATTAATGAAGAGGCAGTGGGGTGCAATGAACAGGAAGAAATGAAGGAGGAAATAAGGCAGAATCCTGTTCCAGGTTGTTTGATCTTCACTCAAAGCTGTACAGAGCACAGTGACTCACACCTGTTTGTAGTGCTGTTAACACGGTGGGGATGGAGCAGTTATGGGCTGCTATACTCCTGATATAATGGGGGTCACCAAGAGGTCCCTGGGCCACAAATGGACATCGAGATGCTTTCATCCAGACTATGAATCGGTTTGGCACAGCAGGTGAAAAGATGCCTATTTTGAAGTTTTTATTTTTGATGGTGTTCCAACCCTGTAGAGCTGGCTGGGTCATTGCTGCTCTCCTTCAATGTCCCAACCTCACTGATCAAACGATTTAAATAAATGTATGCAGCAAAGGTAGTTTTAATCATTCAAAGGTAGACCTATACATTTGCTTGCACCTACACAAGTACATCCAAATCTCAGATTGTAAGTAGACATTAACTGCAAGCCGTGAAAATTTCATTTAGATTTAACCAATTGAACAAACTAAGAGATGAGTGTGTAAAACAGTGTAAAGACTATTAACTACACTATAAACAAATCTGAGGACCTGTTTCTGCAGAACTTTGATGAACAATATCAGCTTTTCTTAGAGCTGGCAGCATTGACTGAGAGATCATTCTTTTTCTAACCTGTAGAGTAAAACAGTTTATAGAACAATATCAGATTGTCAGGCTTGAATGAATGGAACCAAAGATCTATAGATTTAAACTTATCCACTTACTCAAGCAGTGTTCTGTCTAGAAATTGAACTCACCAGTCAAATAATCTCCAATGAAAGTGCCGATGATTTCAGCCTATGAGAGCACTTCAATAAGGTTTCCTTTGTAGTTGTTCTACGTATTGAAAAGGAAATGATTTACAAGACAGATCTGGAGATTAAGACTATATTGCATTTTCCAATTTTCCTCGAAAAAAAAAAGGAGAGGAGAAGAGCAGCGATTGGCAAAGGGCTCCCGAAAACAATCGACCCAGCCCACAACGAGTCGAGGGCCACGAATCTGATTAATAGGGTGAGAGCTAAAGCTATATGTGCTCAGAGACGGGGTATGGATCATTGAGATAAGTCTAGCGGTTAATGCAGAGCACCAAGCAATTGCAAATGGGCTGTTATCTAATCAGCTCATGATGCATCTATGATGAGGGATGGAGCCGCAGAGACATCAATCCTGCCTTGACCCCTCATTGATGTTCATTTGAGGAACAGTTTCATTTGAGCAATTTTGTTCTGGGATATTGTCATTGCAACTTTTTTTTCCTCTTTAAGCCATTGGACTTCCTCATTATGCCAAATTAACAGAAGATAACATTTATAAAATGGGACATGTCTCACATTACAGTCAACCACAACTCATTTATCCACAAGCCTGTCCTGTCTTTCCAATAAATCGCTAAGCTTGCCATCTTTCTCTGCATCAACTCTCCTCTCTGCACTCTGGTGCGCTCTGATACGCCGGCACAGCATCATGAGCTGCCAGTGTATCCACTCATAAGCATTCATTTCACAGCCAAAGCTGTAGAGATGCTGTTCAGATAGAGGCACCGGGTGTATCAATCTATCTGAAAATTATTTTACCCCTTAAAGAATTCCATCAGTGACAGAAATCACGCTCTGTGGAGGAGTAAAGACGTTTCGGAGCTGTTGGAATAAACACAAACATTAGAAATCAAGATCATGATATTTGTCACACAGATTTCTGAGAAGCAGTTTAGTAATTCAGTTTTTAGATTTACTTCACTGGAACTAAATGTTCCTCAGTCTGATGTTCTTTTTTTCTGACTGGTAGACACATATTAAAAATCTGACATTTTAACTGGATGCTGTTCTAAAATGAGGCCACTCAGAGAGATTAAAACAGAGTATTAAAAACAGATTCCCAATTTTGATGTAATAATATTCAAGTTTAATGATCAAAAACTGTGAGTGACATTGATTTGTCATCATCTTTCCTATCTACCTGCTTTCAAAAGCCAAAGAGGTTGAATTTTTTTTCCCAATATCCATTTGTATCTATTTGTTTGTTGCTTACTTGTTTGTTTACCTTTGTTTGTTTGCTTGTTTGCTTAATAGATGGACTTTGCAAACAAAGCCAGAGAGATATCCTTGAAACCCAGTGAAGGATGGAGAACGGTCCATGAAGACTCATCTAAACTTTTAGTGCATATTCAAGTCAAGGAAATTTTCTATTATAGCTTTCTTTAACATTGTTTCCCTAATTACGAATTAACTATTTAGGTTAATTCCACATTTTATGAACAGGTGGTGTCCATTTTTTGTGTTGTATGATCACAAAAGATATTTATGAATAGTGACACTGGAACAATGTTTTATAACCCACAATGACTTTCCGCTGTGGAAAGTCACTGAAAACTTTGAGGCTTGAGATGGAATGTCCAGTGACACAACTCCAATGCGAAAGGAGATGCAAACAACTGACTGTAATGTCTGCCTCTTCTTGTAGAACATGGGAGACTGGCAGGCGGCTACATCTCATCTGACACATGGATACAAAGAAGCGGCATCTCACTCCAACCTCAAGCAGATGGAGATATATCTTCCTCCTTCAAAATTGCGTTCAAATGAGAATAATTTTATCCTGAGGGGACACAAACCTGACAGACTACCCATCTTCTTTACCCTCAGCAACAAAATCTTACAGCCATTGTTCTCTTTTTTTAAACCACATATCTCCAAAAGGAAATCTCCCCTGTCTCCAACACCCTCTACTCTCCAGACATGCAGTTTATCTTCCTGTCTACAGGCACAGCAGACTAAACACACTAATAGAGGGGGTTTTCTGTCCAAGGTAAGCCTGTCTGGAGGCAGCAGAGCTTGAATATACTGTTGGAACAGCATACAGCATCCGTATGCTGTATCAGCCCTACATCATTACAATTAATGTTCAAACACATGCACATGAAGTGAAAGCTTCCCATAAAACGCTTGTTGACACAATAATTGAGACAACAAACATAAATAAGTGAGACCTGAAAGCAGAAAAATGCAAACTGGTGGAAACTTATTGTTGGGTCAGATGATGTTTAAAACAAGCAGTAGGGAAAACCAAAAAAATACAACCACGTGCTGTTATCCTGCATGATCAAAGTAGATAAATATCCGCGCACGACACCAATGCTCCACACACAAAGACATACAAACATGTACACATATGGGCAATTTGGGACCGGCCAATCAACCTGAAGCGCATGCTTTTGGGGGTGGGAGGAAGCCGGAGAGAACCCACGCAGACACGGGGAGAACATGCAAACTCCGATATAATGCTTCTGTGAGTTTCAAAGAAGAAAGAGTAACTACAATATTAGAATCTGCTATCATCTTAAAAGTTTGCAGACATATTCACATATATTATGCATACTTTATAATTCTTTATTAGATGTAATTTCAAATCATCAGTATAGAGTAGAGTTAGTGAAGAGCATCACTGCCTCCTGCTGGACAGGAAGTGAGCCTACAGACTGATAGCAACAAACAAAAAGTAATATATTTGTTGTCCCTGATCCAGACATTTAAATCGAACTAAGAGTGATAAATAAACTAAACGTCCTGACGGTACTGTTGTTTACCTACTGGTAAAAATATCAAAGAAAAACATGCATAATTTGAGTTGTTGATTACATAAGGCAATGTGACACAGACTAACAGAACTTTCATCCTGATTTCATTATGTTATTGGTATCACAAGACTATCTCCTAACTAATTTAATATTACTAAACCAAACCAATCTCATCCTTAACATTGTCTATTGGTGCTGTTATTCAATCATGGATGTGCATAACAGATTTTAAAAGGAAGTCTGAGGAGAACTCTGAGAGAAAAATTTTATATTTTTTCAGGATTCATGGCACAAATAATGCAGAAAATATCCACCATGTAGATATATCTAACTTGTGTGAGCCAGTGCCAAGGAAATTAGTATTGAAATGCTTTATAGTGTGGGCTGACTTGACAATTGCTGGCTAGAAAGTAACCAGCAGACATCCACTTACCCTTCATCATCACCACTGAACATTTTGCTCTGATTGTAATTATTACTTACATAGAGATAAAAGCAGTGTTTTACTTCCGCATGATTACAGTTGGCCCCTGCAGAGTGTTATTTTTCCACTTATCTAAGCCTGAAACACATCACCTGTCATATTCTCTTGTAATATGTCTGTGGTTTGAAGGTGGGCTTGTTTTTCTGAAGCCACATCAGTTTTGTGCTAATTGAGCTTGACTCTGTTATTAATCATTATTAGTCATTGTTTTACTACATGTGTCCAGAGCAAACAAGGATATGTTAAAGCAGTTTCTCAGTTTCTAAGGTGGATTCTTGCCACCAGATCTGTGGAGGTAAAGCTGGTTTCCATAGTTACACTGTGTGTGACTAAGTTGTAACATCATCCCTCAAAAGTACGTTGTCATGGGAGACAAAAAATTTAGGACAGTTTCTGATTCGTGCTTCAATAGAAATTTTCACCTACCATCAATGATTTTTAAATTGTGCTTTGGTCAAATTGTACCAGCCTTGATGCATGTAGAACTTTGATTAACTGTAATCTTCCTTCAACATCATGAAGAAGCTGAAAATAAGCTGCTTTAGCCATCTTCTTGCTTGTATGTACTGTACCTTTGACAGTTTTTATTTTTGAATTGGTCATTGTTTTTAATTCTGTATAACACTTTGTGTTGCATGTTGTATGAAAAGTAGTCTATAAATTAAGTTGATTTGATTCGATACTGTCCGTTACTGAAGTTGGATCTGAAAGCAGGGTGGTGTCCCCCCCTTCTTACAACTCACTGCTAAAATACTGCAGTTATCTAATACTGAACTGTGCATATTATCACTTTTAATATATGTACAAATGGTTAAAGCAAAGCACAGATAGATAGATAGATAGATAGATAGATAGATGGATGGATGGATGGATGGATGGATGGATGGATGGATGGATGGATGGATGGATGGATGGATGGATGGATGGATGGATGGATGGATGGATGGATGGATGGATGGATGGATGGATGGATAGATAGATAGATAGATAGATAGATAGATAGATAGATAGATAGATAGATAGATAGATAGATAGATAGATAGATAGATAGATAGATAGATAGATAGATAGATAGATAGAAAGATAGAAAGACAGAAAGAAATTGGGTTAAGATTTTTTATCAGCGGCTGTTGCTCTTTGTGGTTGTAAGTGATCTTGCTCATAATATCGTGACGTCATTTGGCTCCTCCTCTTACGCCAACGTCATCGTGATCCGGAAATTGACAGTCCCGTGATGCTGGAGGAGTGCTAGCATAGCAGGAGAATGAGTTAAACTCCCGGTTGGACTCGTCCGTCAAACTTTTCTCCGAGTTCCTGTCAGATAACGGTTTGGTGACATGTCTCTACCGGGGCCGGCCGCCGTCGCTGGACGTGTCGGTCCGCCACAGCGTTTGGAGCGGGATGAAGCCGCGCAGAGGACCTAACGGGATGCCGTTTCGTTAGCTTTAATGGAGCCTGGAGCCATAGGCTAGCGGGCTAGTTTATCCCATAGTTTACACTCAGCTCTACAGAACGAGGCATGGCGTTGATGTTGGAGCAGCTGTCCGATTTCGGAGACTATACTGGCTGTAAAGAACTGACTGAGATATTTAACGTGTCCACTAATGAGCTGAAACATGTTCTGTCAAATGTTCGTTTGAGCCCAGATGGACGTCACCTCCATGTCCTCCTCTGTAAGCCTCAGCTGGGTCTCCTGACTTTTGACCAGAATGACATAACCCAGGTTTTCCACAACCAGAAGAGGTTGGAGCTGTGCTTAAAACGAGCTGTGCCTGTTGTGGATGTTTTATATTTGGATCACAGTAACAACAGCAGCAAACAGACAGCAGCGGTGGTGGTTTATGAGGATGGAAAGGCTGAGTTTTGGAGGTTCAAGGAAGGCAAAGCCAGCTGGCACCTTTTCTACACATCGGACTTGTGCAACAGCCCCCGAGCCAGAGTGGTGTCCGTCTGTGCCTGTTCCAATCTGATCATCTGGTGTGAGGAGAGACCACCTTCAGAGAGCGCCCCGTCCCTCGGCTCCACAAGGAATCAGCTGACGTACTGTGTGTGCCGGCGAGAATTCGATATGCAGGAGGCCATCATCAGCTTGGGGGGAGTTAAAATCGCCCTTCACAACAACCCTAAATTCAGGGTGGTCAGCTCAGGAGAATATGTTTATCTCCTACCTGACTTGAAAGCAAAGCCGCTGTTGAGCATTTCCAATTGTTTTCTTTCATGGTCCCCATTTCATGAAACCTTTACAATCAACACCACGTGTAAGAACGCTCCCCTGAAAAGGCTTTCGGCGAAAGAGTCTGACTTTAAAAGGTTGGTGACAGACTGTGTGGGATATTTATCTGCTCTTGAACCACCTGAGATCTACGACTTCTCTCCCGCTGGCTGTGGCGGCCTGCTGCTGCTGCTCAGCACAGGCCGAGTGTGTGTTCTTCAGAAAGAAGGGATGTTGCAACAGGTGTACAAACTATCTGACAACTGCTTGGTAAAATCTAGCACTCACACGAGCATCTGCCTTTATGAAGACACACTTGCACTGCTGATAGGGCGAAACCTGTATCTGATTGATGTGAATTGCGGGAGAGAGCTGCAAAAGATCACCCTAAAGAGAGAGGGTTTATTATATGTGAACCGAGCCAAAATATGCGTACCTCACTTACTCTCAGATAATGGGCTTTTTGTGATAATTAACGAGTCAGAATCCAGAGATAACAAGCCGTCTGGTTTCACCGCAGCAGAGAACATTCACCCTGGAGCCCGCCTGGTAGAGGCAGTCTTTGAGGAGGCCTGTAAATATTACCAGCAGAGGAGCCTCAGCAGGACCCAACTCACTGTTGACACGCTAAAGAAAGGAGGCAGGTTCCAGGCTCCCATCTCTTTAGCCTCAATCCTCAGGAACTACCTTAGCAAAGAGTCAAATCAGAAAGGAGCGGAGCTCTCCCTGAATAGAGAAGCTGGGTTTATTGCGGGGCAAGATAAACTAATGGGGTCTCTGGAGGTTGAGCTGAAGGTTCTGGTGTCTCTGGAGGAGGTGAAGGCCCATTTAGTGAGAGCAAGTGCGAAAGAATTGGAGGTATTGTGTGAGAATCTGGTTGAAAAAGAGGTAGCCAGACTGCTGTCGTGTGCAGAGCTGGATAAAGAGGCTCTGCTTTACCTCAATTTCATCTTCAGCATGTTCCCTTGCCAGGTGTGGAGGGCTGCACAGGCTGCTCTTCAGTTACACCACAATGGAGAGGGGTCTCTGTCCAGCAGTGCTCCCCCAGATGTGTGGAAAACTGTCCTCAGTCCCGCCCCGGCAACCAGTGCCTCCCTCGTCTTCACAAACGGGAAACAGAAACACAGCCTGAGCGTTGATCACGCTAAGTGTAAACCTAAAAGCCCCTCTCGCCCAGTGGTCCTTCCTGTGTTTGAGCTCCTCTGCCAGTCGGTCTTACAGTTCAAACCCAACTTGCTGCCCAGGTTCCTGGAACTGGCGCAGCAGCAGCAGGGCGCAGCCGGATTGGGCCTGAGCCTGGCCTCTTCATCCTGGAGCTTCTCCACCTCGGGCGAACGTGGAGGGGGAAGCCCAGAGAAGAAGGTGCCGCTCTATAAAAGAACTCTCTACGTCCTGTATAACCTGAGCCCAGACGCAGACCAGCACCAGGACTTGGAGGTGGAGCTGCTGCTGGTCAGTGGGCGGCCCACCGCCATCCTCCAGGCTCTGAGGATCCTCATGGCGAAGCATCAGTGGGAAAGGGTCACACAGGTGGCCCAGGAGTTCTGCAAGAAGAGTCCCCTGCTGAACAAAGAGATTTTCACCGCTCTGCTGTGTGAGGTCTCCCAACACAGAGAACTGGACCCCTACCTGGATCTGCTGTGGGTGCTGTGCCCAGAGGACTTCACTGTCACCAATATTCTAAACTTGGTGCTAAAAAACCTCCCCTCTCCCAACAATCCTCCTTCATCCCCCTCCTTCTGCACATCCAGTGTAACCCCCCCCCCCTCTCCACCCTTTGCCGACCACCAGAGCAGCCAGTTGACCATTGGGCTGCTGAAACCTCTGCTGAGGAAAGTCCTTCAGAGAGAGACCAAACCCAACCAGTGTTACGCCGACATCCTCCAGTCGCCGTCGTTCCCTCCTCCCGTGCCTCCACGCCCCACCACAGAACAATCCGGATCGGTCGCAGACCGCATCACAAACTCCACTATAGACCTCAACATCATCACAGCTCTTCCTGCAGAGACACCAGAACAGCAAACAATCCCGAGGACGAGTGTGGAACTACCAGCAACCCAGTGTGACTGACTTAGAGAGATTAACACACACAAGGTCGAAAACTTTCCACTGTAATCTGACCAAACTGTGTGTTTGCACTGACAATCACATTAAAACCAAATACCAGTGTTTTCCAGTTATCATATCTGTGTAATAAATTTAACTGTGATATTTGGTCATGTTTAAAATAATTGGTGTCAATGACGAACACCTAGAATCTATTAAACGACTACTGAAGCTCTTAACGGTGTAAATCCAGCAGGTCATTTTATGTATGTCTGTGTCTCTGCTGCCTTATTTATCTGCTATGCCTTAAATGCATGTAAAAGTGTTTCAATGAATATCCTTCATCAGAATGCCTACATATTATTGTAGTGTATATATCTGTCAGTGTACAAGAAAAAAATAGTAGTTGTCTTATTTGTGGTTGGTAATGTGTGTATTTAAAGTGATTGATGTCTGCTTATTGCACCTACAAATAGGTGCCTTTAACCTGTTGATGTCAAAGAGTGTTGACGGTGTAATCTACTGAGTGTTGTCCCGACAAGCTGGCCTTTGTGTTCAAATGTTTGTTTTAAATGAGGTAAGGATTACAAGAGGAGGAGGAGGAGAGGAAAGGGCGTTGCTAACTTTGTACTTAACCTTTTAAGAGCTTCAAACATTAACTTGGTTTGAATGGTCTCAAACAGACCACAAACCCAAAATCTTCTGCATATATTTGCTCAGACTTTCTCATTTGTCACCTCCAGACTCCGTCTTGTCCTCTCTGATAGCTCACAGCGACATTCCAAACTAAATACGCAGTGAAATGACTCACAGTTTGATTTCAAATTAAATTTTGGAGATAATTCTGTTAGGGTTTCAGTGTGGGTTGGGCATGTTGTGACTAATATAGGCACCCTGCTGCTGCTCATCATGTACGTCTTCCTCGGTGGAGCCAGAGAGGGTAATGTTATTAGAGATGTGAGGCCCTCTGTCTTCTTGATCCTATTACTCTATGCTCTGAAACTGATTGCACATAAATGTATCGCCCTATTCTGTACTCTTTATGTCCTGTTTTTTGATTCATATGTTGACATGAATGTTTTCTCATTAAGTGTTTCAAATGATATATAAGTGCCTGATGTAAATGTGGATCCTTCCAGGACAGAACACTTTAGGCCGTCTTTGGGGGAGTTGAACCCCCTCGGCGCTGCCTTGGTGAGTCCCTCTGAAGTGTAGGGTGACAATCAGAAATCGCTGCAGAGCAGTAATGTGCCTTCCACAACGTGGTTGTTCATTTACAGGGTAGTGTCACATTCCTGACGTGTCTGCAGAAGAACCACAAGTTGATCACAGGTTCTGTATTATTTTTATTGAGAGAAACGGCTTATGGCGTCTGCGGTTAGAGGCTCTTTTTTAAGATATTTCAATTTTAATGCTGGTTTCTAAATTTTGTTTGAATGGTGAAATACCATAATTATTCTCTGAACACTTGAACATGCATGGCAAAATTAATTCAGTGCCATCAGACGGTTAATGGAGAACTACAGGCCTCTCCACACAGCTTGTTGTTGTGACTACTCGGATGTTAACCATTAACTTGGCCTGTGCTATGCTTTTAGTTTGTGTGAACAAATAGGAAGTCCTTTTGGATTTGCTTGACAATGTGTTGCATTTGTATTGTTTAATGCTCTGTTTACATTTGGTGACGCTTTCGTTTAGCTATATTTGAAAAGCGTGTACAAGTATTTATGATTGGATGCTGTAAGCTATTAAACTGACAATGAAAATTCTTTTTGTTCTCTTAACTGTTCTGCATTCCCACAGTGTAATACAATCCATTATTGTGCTGCAAATAATCTTTGAAATGCTCAAGGTTTTTGATAACAGTATATTCTGCAGTGACAATCCTGTAGGATGCACAGTAAACCGAATAGATAGATAAATAAATATATACTTCATTAATCCCGGAGGAAATTGCACAAATAGTCATGAATCGTCAAATAATACATTTATATGTCAATTACTGTCTTTTAATGGTACTTCCAAACATCCCATCCTCTTTTCAGCTCCATCACCTTTTCATCAGTCTTATCACACTAGTGAACAACAACAATTTGAAGGACCACGTACCAATCAATTTAAACAACCTACACAACAAGGCTAACGCTCATTGGTCCAGTAATGCATTTATTGCACCTAATTTAGAAAAACAAAAGTGTAAAGTGGGTTTTTTTAATGCTTTTCATGGAAAAATCCACTGAAGCTTCTAATTCTTCATCTGAATCAACTTCATGTGGAGCATGCTGGCTCTTCCAGCCTACAAGCAGGTTCCACACCGTGGTGTGGCGACATGGTGACAGGAGTTGAGTTAAACCAGAGATGAAAAGTTCGACATCTTCAGTGTGAAAGGACACATTAACAAAGAGCAGCTATAACTGGCATCTAACATTTAGTCTCTTACTTTGTCTTCTCTCACTTCGTGCCACTGCTTTATTTTAATCCACTTTCCATCCTGCCTCTTGTATAATGTGGTTTTGAGTTCTGCTGATTTGTCTTTCTTATAGATGCAAACCTGTAAGCAATGATGAATGCAAGCAGATGCTGGCAGTGTACTATATATGTGCAGAGCTGCACCAGTCACACCAGGTGAAGGACATTTCCAAAACATTAAAATACATTCAGAGGTGCTGATCTTTATTTTCTACCTCCTGTTTAATGGAGTCTGTTGAATTAACAACCGTAACACAGCTCCAGTTTATTGCATATGCCTCTGGACTTTAAGTGGATCATCAGCCTCACATTTAATGGATCATCAGCCATATTGAATTTGTACTTTCAACCTAGAGTTGTGATTTAATTTCTGTGCTATGGGGTCAAATGCATCATTTATGCAGACAGTTTGGGTCATTGCAAACGTCAAGGACAAAGGGCTGCATGAATGCGCTCTTTTAGATGGATGAAAAGCTTTCTCTGATTTGATTGGGGATAAAGGGAACCCTTCTTTGCATTGTCTTACCTCATTACATCACCAGCACACTACAGGCTCTGATCGGGTGCTTTAAATGTCCTTTAACACACAATGTGTCTGTTAGGGTATCGCAACTATTTAATCTTTCAGCTCAGTTTTTCCTCTTCTAATATGGTAATTCATCTCCACAGGGTCACGAGAGGGATACATGATCAAGCCCCATCACCAAGGTACATTCTGTCCATTACCATAGTGAATCATCCGAAGAAGGCTTTAAATATACATAATCTATACAAACATGCAGCTCACCTATAAAGTAATAAAAAGCTCCAAACATGAACCGTGTGAACAGTCATAAGAGCTGACCTGAAGTCAGAATGTTGTGTCACAACTGCGTTCATCCATCCATCCATCCATTTTCTTGAAGACAAGACGATCACAGTCTTCAAACGCTTTTTCCACTTTGTGGGTCACTGGTGCGCTGGAGCCAATCCCAGCGGACTATGGACAAGAGGAGGGGTACACTCTGGTTGTATCGCCAGCGCATCTCGAAACCATCATGTTAACCATTAAGTCTTGTTCTTATTGTTACGCATTAACTGTGAAAGTATAAAGATCCATAAACACAGCAGATTCATTGTGGCAACAATTGTGAACAGTGTAAAATCGCTTACACGGTTGGCGTGTTAAAAGAGTTCTGGCCAATCCTGAGATTCCTTACATGTTACGGCCAAAAGAAAGACAAACACACAACACTCTAAGTGCAGTTGTGGATCAGGGAAAAATTTTACTCACAGTTTTATTGTTACAACAACAAAAGCTCACAAAATTTTGAGCACAATGTGCAAACGGACCATATAAAGTGCTGTGTGACAGAAAGATAAAATAAAATTTACTAATGTTGGATGAGAAACATTAAAAATCAAGACTTCGAAAAACATATGAGAACATGTTCAAGTGTTAACCAGCAGTGACATCAGTTCTCAGGTATAAAAAAAAGTATGAATTGTATAATGTACTGTATATACCAAGTATGTATGTGTTTTCTAATTGTAGTGCACGTATAATTAAGAAATTAGGAAATATTTCCCAGTGGAATGACACTTCCACACCAGGTGGGATAGAAATAAAGGCAGGCACATCTCTGTCTGTTAGCACAATGGCACATGGTGATCTGAGTGCACTATTCTAAATACATGAATGTATAAATGTGATCAGCTTCAAACAAAAAAGAGCTTCAGAACATGAAATACAGTGCATATCTTCTCAGACTTCCACAGCAGCACAAAGGTCATCAATTAAATACATTCACATCATTAAAAAAAATAAAATCATTTAAAAAGTAATTTATAAAAAGCCCTGCCAATGCCCCGAGGCACTGTTTGAGGTCAACTCAAAGACGCTGCATGTGGTGAATGCACTGTGTGAACACCGCCTTCTCCAACTTATGGTGAAAAATGGCATTAATAGAAGTCTAACCAAACTTTTTTTTTTTTTTTTTCAGCTTGAGATTTCCTATCAGATTGAGATTGAGACACATCTGTGCAGTGGAGAGTTGGTGCGTCTACAGTCTCTCAAAGCTGACTTCTTATGAGACTTTCACCTGGGCTCGTGGGAAATGGTTCATGATTATGAGGTCACTGTGAACACAGACGTGAACAGAAGTCAAAGGTCAGGCAGTGTAGTTAAAGTAATGAGATTCATGAACATCTGTTAGGATTGGACTCCAACTTCTCATGGATCCTCAGCTATTTCCCTTCTTCCCTCTGTTCCTGTCTGTCCCTCCCCTCACTCCCTCCTCCTGTTCTCCTGATCACATGCAAGCAATCTCCTCATCAGACACTCCTGTCCCCACAGTACGTAGGCTCTGAGTTCTGACATTTTATTGGTTCCACTTACTCATAGACATCAGAATGCTTCATCTTCCGATAGTGTTTGGCAAGTTTGATAGAAAAGATGATGCTGGGAATGAAGAACATTATGCACCAGCCCAGACTGAACCAGAATGCATTCTACAGAGAGAAAGAGAGAACAAGAGTGAATAATATGCAGAAGTGTTAACAGCATGAGGATGTATAATCATTTGTTTTATGTTTTTTTTTTATTACTTCCTACTCTCCAGACAACAGTATAGTTGTCAAAAAGTAATATCAGTTGAGCTAATAAAATCCTCACCAGAGACTCCACCACGTATGAACAGGCTATTAGCTCTGCAGAATTCACAGCTCCTGCCACCGGTCCACAGCGGCCCAACTGCTCTGTGAGCTACAGGAGAACACAGTGGTCAAAGACGTGCTGTGCAAAAAGGTTGTATGTACACAAACACTGGCCACAAAATGGATGTGTACGATACAGTGTGATGTGATGTGGTGTGTGTGACACATGCACAGCATGTCAAAGTGGACCGGGTCTTTACCGAGAGTTTGGCCCAGTCCGCATATAAAGTAAAGTAGCCCAGCTGGCAATCCACAAACTTTTTGCTTTCCTGGGATTGATCGGAAAAGACACAGAGAGAGAGAGAGTAAATTCCACACATTTTTCTCCCCGCTTTAGAGTGGGAGGTCATGAGGAGTCAGTGGAACGTTTTGCCTTCTCAGGAGAATAATTCTGAGTAAATACTTTAAAGTGAATTGTGAATAACTGCAGTGACAATATTATTAGGCAACACAAGGCCAGCGCAAAGGTTTTTTTTTATCAGTGTGGCTTTACATAATATATTAAATCAATGAAATATAATTCTGGTGGTATTCTCCATTACTTATTAATATTCTCTATTATTTATTATTATTTTCCATTACTCCGCTTATCATCAAATCATGTAGAAAGACCGAAATTTAAAGTCCAAATAGGAACAATTGTCTCTGTAGAGCTTATTCCCTTGAGAAATAAAGATCCATTATTTTACAAAATCCATACTGCTACTCTGCTTCTTCATTAAGGTATTGAATATTGATAATGTAGTTCATTTAAGGTAAAGGGTTAGGGTTCCAACAAGCCTCCAGTTGCAAATACTCACTCAACCATCAGTTAGGTAAGAATTTTGTGAGTCTGGAGTCTGAAACCATAATTTTCAGAAAAAAATACCCTACGATGATTCCATCTAAGTAATCCCAAATAACCTCTCCTCATTAAACTCACACATTATCCTAAAAAGGCCAAAAAACTGGGGACAAAATTAAATTTTCAAGACTGCCGCTGCCATCCCATAGGATGATATCCAGAGGTTACACCAGTCCATGAAGGAGAAGCTTACTGCTTGTAATCAATGCTAATGTGGGACACACTATAAACTGTCACTTGAGAAATTTACAATGCTAATGTTTTTGGTGTTTTTACTGTGAATTTTGACCCCAAATGAATTAAATAATCATTAAAAATTCATACATCATATATATGACTTTTACATATCATATAATATTTTACAAGCACATGGTTTCAACCAAGAGCAGCACGCCTGTACTCAGGGTTGTAACACCTCTTCCTCACCCCCCTCTGGCTAAACGACTGACTGACTTCGGGCATTAAAAAACCACATGGAGATCATGTGACTACATGGCCCTACTCACAATCTCAACGATCAGTGTTGTATTTGTTGTGAGGAAGTCTTGTGCTGCTTCCTCACTGTGCAGCACCTCCCCCACAATTCCCTGGAAGAGTCCAAGAGGAGAGGAATGAGCAACAGAGAGAATGAGAGGAGGATGACCATGACTCTTGGTTTTGTACTCACCTCGACTTTCTCTATGGTGGATTGAAGGTCTTTGATGATGGAATTGAGGTTTTCCTGAGGGAAAAAATAAGAAATGTGGAAAAACTCTAAACCACAATGTGTGGAATAAGAGAATTGGTGACCAGGTTAGGGTCTCTACTCACCAGCTGTGGTGTGATGTTTGTTTCTATGTTGGATTGGATCTTCCTGAGGTCTCTGGCCTCATTTTCAAGCTCTGTTTTGATTTCAATATTGGTCTGGAAAAAAATAATGGATAATGAACTCTATTACCATGGCAATAGAAAAACAATGACTTAAAATGTTACAGTTTTATAATGCAGACAAACTGTGCAACATCAGCTTCATGTAAATGCATTGTGACTCACTTGGGTCAAAGCAAACGCATCAAGTTTATCTGCCGTTGTATCCAAATTTATGTTGGACATATTGTTCATCTGAGTGAAGCAAAATAAGGAAAAGAAGACCACAATCAAATGTCACACATGTAATAACAGGAATGTACACATAAAAACAGGGAAGGTTATGAATGACGACTACCTGCTGCGTAATATCAGTGGAGTCAAAATCTTTAGATATGTTGGAGAGTGATCTGAGTTCGTTTCTCACATCGGGATTGAAGAGGGTGATGGTGGACAAATTAATGTCTGTGCTATTGAATAAGTTCTGGATCTGGTCAGTGTACTGTGAACAACCAATAAAGAGGGAGGGAAGAGGAAAAACGTTACACATGATGAGGTATGGTTAGAGCACATATGTCAATGTCAAGGCACACAGGCCAGATGTGGCCCGTGAGGAATTATTTATGGCCCGCCAAATGATTTTTAAGTACTTTTAGAACCGGCCTGCAGGTCACATCCGCCTGCTGGTGTTTTGCACGCACCAAAACTATATTCTCCACACGGTAGCGGAAGTCATTGCAGCACAGCAAGCGGGATTTGGTTTCACTGTTCATCAGCAGTCAGACCAGAGGTTGAACATTAATGAACTTGTACAAAAGATGAGGCACCATCAAATATCAGGGTCAGCCTCAGACAAGTGAGCATCACAGAGCAGTAACGTATTATCAGTTTTAAATTCAATTAAATTTTTACATTTGTTTCTACAAGACGTAGATGTCTCCTTGAAGGAAGTATTGTTTTGTCTCTGTGCCATAGGTTTTTTGATTTTATTTTATTTATTTATATTTATTTCAGTTGAATTGACTCAGGGAAAATTGCAGATAAGAGCCTTGAGAAAGAATACAACTGATTTGATTTTTTTGTGTTTTACTATTTGAAAGCAGTGATTGGTAGGATCATTGAGCAGTACAATAATGCATTATTACTGCAATTTGATTTGTGTATTTATCTTGATATTAAGGAACATATTTTGTTTTTGAAAGACATTTACTTTTTTTGCTGTTGGCCTGTTGAAAAGGTTCCTCCTTGAAGTTACTGAGCCATAATAAAATATTGCTTTATTTATTTAATTATTACATAACAAAGACTGTGCTAGCTCTTGGTTCAGTAGGCTATGATCATTTCAATATGTTTTAACAAATATTGAGCCAGTCCAGCCCTTGGCTTGGAGCAAATTTGTTTTTTTGGCCCTCCGTGTATTTGACTTTGACCCCCTGGGTTAGAGGAAATGAGGATTTGCTCTCAGTAAATGTTTAATACAAATAACCTCATCAGAGGTTTTACTCCAAAGAGACTCACTTGAGACACGTTGAGTCGTTCGTCCAAGTTTACAACTTCATCCATGTGGAGTGCTGTCCACAGCGGCTGGTTCTCCTGACAGTCGCTGAAAGAATTCACTTGAAGTTCAGAAACAAGTTTGTTGTCAAGTATATCATTAAATATAAAAGATTTTTCTAACCTTTGTTGCATAATAAATGTGACAACATTTACACAGAAAAGTCAAACCAAATAAGGAAAACAGAAACAATATATGGAAAAGGACGTCAAATACTGAGTCAGTGTCACGTATATTATAAGGTTTAGTCTAAAAGAAAGAACGAAATGAGTGGCTTGAATGTTTTGTTATTGTTATTATTATTTCTTTTATCATTATTATATTATTATTATTATTATTATTATTATTATTATTATTATTATTATTATTATTATTATTGTTATTTTTATTATGTGGTGGAAAGCTGTGTGTTGGATATAAATGTGAATGAATTCAAGCGGCATGGAGACCAGCCTGTGAGTATTTGTTCTCTGAACTGGCATCACAAACCTGTACAATTCAGAGAGAGAGACATTGATGTTCAATCCCAAAGCTGGACCTATCTGCAGCTCTGGAAATAAGCCTGAAGTTTCAACGAACTGGGGAAACAGGTGACAATAATATTGAGCACATTGAACGATATTGACCATAGTGTCTGTTGTGTCGTTGTGTCTTTCTGTGTTGCTACCTGTAGCAGACGTCCACTGCTCCATGGATGACAGACCAGAGTATAAACATTGCCGCCCAGCAAGAAGAGCAGCAGAACCACAATCATGAGCAACCAGCAGAAGATGAAGCTGAAGCCAGTTCCCCTGCAACCACATCCAAGTCAGAGATCAATCACGTGTTCAGAGTAGCTAGATGTCATGTGACTAACAGTACCACAGCCCGGCACTCACATCATCAGGAAGATGCCACCACAGTTAGAGATACATGAGCGATTTTTGGGGTCCACTTTTGATTTCTGACCCAGAGGACCTAGGAGGAGACCCAGGAGGTTACACACCACCACCAGGAGGACTCCAAGGCAGAGGAGCAGGCACAGTCCCCATCTGCAGAAACACAGACACATCTTGACTTTAAATACTTGTTGTTGCATTGCTCATGGATCTGTACAATCAGGATTGTTTTCTTACCTGATATCATCAACTTTGTCAACCTCCGGTACATATTTGTAAATTTCACTGTAGACCTCATCCACAGTCTGTGACGCGTCGGTCAGAGCCGATAAAGGGACTTCGTTCATCAGTTGGTAGATTTTTATTTTTATGTCATCTAAAAACTCCTTGCTACCTAAAAACACACACAAACAAATATTAAGCTTCAGCTAAATAAGTTCAATGAGAAACAACTTTTTGATTTTTTTTTTTTTTTTTGCAGTAAATGTGTTGACTCACTCTGAACTACACTTGTGGTCTCACTGGCAACTGTCTCAGGGATTTTGTCGAACTGATCCTCCACCTGTAATATAGACATGCAGTACCTTAACTCAGCGGCGTCCACATTTAAAAGTGTTTTTCTTCTTTTTCTATATTTAGCTGTTGATCATCTGTCTCTAATAATCTCTAATCACAAACATCTTTACCTCAAAGTGTGTAAATAAACAACAGCCTCAATTTTTCTGCATCATCTCTGGTTAAATTTTGCTTTAACATTTGAACATAAGACAAGCAAAAATGCTGGCACTGTGTTGCAGGTAATACTGCAGCATGCAGTGCATTGCAAAGGCTTAAATGGACAGTAATGCAAGATGTCAGAGGCTGATTAACGGCTTATATACGCTTATATGAAAAAAGTGTTTTATTATCGTGAGTAAATTGTTATGTCAGAAGTCACTGACCTTTTTGATTTGGGATGAGAGATTAACTTTGATGACTTCATCTACTGCAGACTGGATATCATCCAAGCTGGCCATCTGTAATGAACAACCAGTCACATAGGAGCGTTACCAGCAGTCACGTGATCACTTCATTTGCAGTACTTTAAGTTACCAGGAGGGGTCAGCAGACTTCAGCAAAAGAACGACTTCACGTCAACGTCATCAAAAAGACAGGACAGGAGTTAATAACGATGAAAAACACATTACTGTATATCTCTGCCTCTCGTCAGTGTCTCCTTGTTGTCATGACAATGTTGTGTACTGGAGATATAAATGAGAAGAAGGCGAGAGAACAGGAAAGGAAAAGAGGAGCAGTGTGGGAGGAAACGAGAAGAACAGAGGGAAGGAAAAGATGCTCTCACATGTCTCATTTCCTCAGTCTGCTCAGAGGTATTTGATTGTCAAATAAATGACTACTATTGATTCATGATAATGCAATTAACAGGACTAGCTGGAATCTGTACACATGTAAAAGACAGCAGTCACTCTTCTATCACACAAAATGACTGAGTTACAACAGTGAATGTCCAGACCAGCCTAAATTAATTTGCTTTCCATGTTTCAGCCATTTCATTAAATGATTCAGTTAAAAAACACAACAAGGCAGTCTGAGACTGCAACATCCTGCGACAGTCCTAACTACAAAATTATAGATCTTTGACCTACTTGCATAGGTCAAAGATCAAAACTAGTGCTCTGACCTATTGTCATTGATCAAAGCACTAGCTTTGATCTGCGGTCTTACTCACACTGGCCTTCTCCCTCGCCTTTCTATTTTATCCGGTTCCTGAGTGTACAAAAGTTGAAATTTGACCTTGGCCTAGTTTTCTAAAGGTCAAGGTCATCATCTTATTTTCATCCCCTTGGCCTTCCAAGTAATGTGCTTTTTGTTTCATCATTCTATCTGCAA
This sequence comes from Antennarius maculatus, assembly GCA_013358685.1. Classification (NCBI taxonomy): domain Eukaryota; kingdom Metazoa; phylum Chordata; class Actinopteri; order Lophiiformes; family Antennariidae; genus Antennarius; species Antennarius maculatus. The sequence continues at coordinate 9,771,385 of CM023616.1, read as the reverse complement.
AGGTTGCAAAGATATTTGGTGGACATACTAACAAAAAGACGAACACACGAAAACTGACAATTACAATACATCACCGCTTTGAAGCGGGATGAAAAAGTGCTCCATTAGGTTACAAAAAACAAGCACTTACAGCAGTGGTTCTTAACCTGGGTTTGATCGAACCCAAGGGGTTCGGTGAGTCGATCTCAGGGGTTCGGTGGAGCCAGAGGTCAAGACAAAACAGTCGACACAATGTGTCAGGTGTTTCTGCCAAACATACACGAATCACTGTCTACAGTTTGACACATCATGTCAATTCGTGATTGACGTGATGCAGCCATCACTGGCTGCAGGTGATCACGTGACGCTACACATATGAGCCTACCTGTGCCTGTCATGATGGTACGTCACCTAATTGCTTTCTTAATTTAATTCATAGTAACTATGTTGAGCAAAAAAAGAAAGTGGTCGGACGAATATGTGCCGTGGCTCAGTGGTAGAGCGGGTCAATGATTCAAGATCGGCGGTTTGATTCCCGCTCCTGGCGAGTCATTTGTCTTTGTGTACTTGGGCAAGACACTTTACCCTCCTTGCCTCCAGTGGGGCACTCGCTGGTGTGTGAATATGTGTGGTTGTTCTGCTGGTGGTCGGAGGGGCCGTAGGCGCAGATTGGCAGCCACGCCTCCGTCAGTCTGCCCCAGGGCAGCTGTGGCTACACACTTAGTCTACCATCACCAAGTATGAATGAGGAGTGAATGAATAATGGATCCAATGTAAAGAGTCTTTGAGTGTCCAGAAAAGCGCCATATACATCTAATCCATTATTATAATTATTATTAACGTGAATTTACATGTACTGTATAACGGAACGTGATGGGAGTCAGCGTTCTGCATGATTTGCAATGTCAAGTTGAACAACTCTAGTCTCGCACTGGCAAAAATAAAGGAACACTTCCTTAAGCTGCATGGAAAACAACAGAAACAGACTTTGCTGTGAAAATGACATAAGAGTAGCACTTGCCAAGGTGAAACCGTGCATATCTGAACTGGTCTCTCAGTAACAACAGCAGAAGTCACACTGATTTGCAGTATAGGTCATTTCATGTGAGTTCATGCACTGTCTTGGTTTTGTTCTTTGAAAAAGGTGACATTAATGCACAGTTCATTAAATACACCAGTAAAACATATACTTATGCCTTAAATTTAAAAAAAACAATTTTTTTTTACTAAAGAAGGGTTCGGTGAGTAAGCATATGAAACCGGCAGGGTTCGGTACCTCCAACAAGGTTAAGAACCACTGACTTACAGAGATGGAAGTATCAAAAGTTGGTGTCTGTAGTTGAGGTATCATGATGTCACAGTCAACACAGGTCGATTTGGATAAAGTCACATTGACTCGATTTTGAACGGCGGTGACATTGGCCTGGAGGAGATCCAAGCTTGACTGTAGCTGGACCACAGAAGACGTGAGCTGGCCTAGATGAGCGTCTGTGTTTGCAGTCTCTACACATGCAATATATAAAAAAGACAAATAGAGGATGAGCAGGCATTAAACAGAATCATCATTATTATTCATGACTGTTACAATGATGAATGCTGTGAATTCAAAACTCAAAAGCTGAAAGGAATGAGACACAAGAACAGGAAATATAATTTTAAGGGGTGTGTGTAAGTGCTCTGTTATTCTGAGTAGAAATGCTAGCATTATTCTATCATCATGTGGATTAATGCCACAAAAATTTCAAACTGACTTAATTCATTCGTTTCCTATTATTCATTAAAAGATTATTCTAGCCAGGCACTTAGTACTAGTCACTCTACAGAAACACTTACCACGTATATACTTATCCAGATATCATAAATGTGTTCATCATCTCATTTTCATTCCCAAGTAATGTGCTTTTTGTTTCATCTGTCTATCTGCAACGGTTGTGAAGATATTTGGTGGACGGACGGACGGGCAGACTAACGAACACACAAACACTGACACTTACAGTGCATCACCACTTTGAAGCAGAATGTAAAGACCCATGATCCAACATGTAACTGGTGCATTCTAAGTGTAAATTAAGTGGTCAACATAAAGCAGAGCAATTACCACCTCAGAATTTTGGTTAATTAATCAGCTTTCTTTTATTGAGAGTGAAGCTAAAAATCATTAACCCCCACTTCTACTCTGATAAGTTTCGTACAGTCCCTGTTATGGAAGATCAAACCGGAAATGAGTATTGTTGGGGGGTAAGAGATTTTTTCCGCTCAAGATTCTGCCTGTGTCTTTGTATTTCTGCTCGACTGTTGGGGAACAATTGTGAAAAACAGGAAATCCAAAGGCCTGGACATCCCGCCCCCACTTCAGCAACTACAGCACAATTTGGACCCGAAATTTTATCTGGCCTATTGGCCACTCTCTCTCTCTGTCTCTCTCTCTTTTGCTTGTCCTCTCTTTATCCCTTTTGTAGTGAAAGAGGACATGAAGGTAGTTGGTGCGAGAGAAGAGGATGCAAAGGACAGGGCTAGATGGAGGCAATTGATTCGCTGTGGCGACCCCTGAAGGGAAAAGCCAAAAGGAAAAGAAGAAGAAGAGTGAGACAGTTAAGGAGCATGCAGGAACACAGTACCCTGGTCCAGGAGATGAACGGAGCGTAACACTGGGCCCAAGGTCAGCCCAAATTTACCCTGGATCTCTGCTCCCAGCTGAGGTCCAATAGCTGAATTACAAGGATAGAAAGTAGTAAGACAATGTCCTGATGCAACATGAACAGAAGCTACACATGCAGCACTGAAAGGGAACAAAACACTTCCTCCATTTTAACACTATTAATTTTCTTTTCTCACCGTCTAAGTTACTGGTAACCCCATTTACTGTTTTGTAGCCCTCATCCACCACGTTGTTCACTTGCTGGGGACAAACAATGGAAAAACAAATCGTCAAAAGTGAGAAAAAAAGACGTGGCCTGCAATGCATCACAAAGTGTGTTATGGACTGACTCAATGAGCATTTTTGCTAATGAAGGACAACATACAGGACATACGTCTGTCTGTGCTTTAAAACACATCCCAAAGACTCTTAACATTAGTTTGTTGATACTGCAGTGCTCAGCTAGTCATTAATCATACAGAAGATGTTGACTCAAACAATGCGATAAAGTCGTTATTCAACAGTTGACTGATAAAGAACATCTCTAGTTCTCTACTCTCAATGGCTCATGGACTACATGCAGCTATACAGTAGTACTACGTAGGACCCTGAGACACGAGTGGCTCAATATACCGATATGTGTTTTTAGGTATGAGGCGTTGCTTTGTCCATATTTTTGTTCAATCTACGATTTGAAATCCAATTTACGAGTCGTGCCTCGGGACACCACCGCTAGTTGACAGACGAGTATAGCAGACGGTATCTCGTTCTTTCCCGCATGTTGTCCGTAGTGTAAAGACGTGCTTTTACGCTCTTCTTCAAACTTTATCATCCATCCATCCATTTTCTTCTGCCGCGCAGGTCACAGGGGTTGCTGAATCCTATCCCAGTGGATTATGGACAAGAGGCGGAGGAGATTCCAAACTCATCACCAGGGCATTGCAGTGTTTTTCACTAAAATAACTTACATATAAGTTACTTTAATTTAATTAATACGCACAGGTAAAGAATGCGTGTCTATTGGTTGATAAAAAATGTTTGTCTTATTTTAATATGGGTGTTTGGAGCTTTTTTACGAGGCTGGGAAGGATTAAAATTATTTTAGTTATTTTAAATGGGGAAAATTTGTTTGACATTTGGGTAGTTTGACTTACGAGATCAATGACAGAACGAACTAGAACCAATGCAGTTACAGACTGCAACATCCCGCGACAACCATGATTTCAAAATTTTACCCTGACCTACTTGCATAAGTCAAAGCACTAGCTTTGATCTATGGTCTTATTCACACTGGCCTTCTCCCTCGTCATTCTATCCTATCCGGTTCCTGATTGTACAAAAGTTGAACAAATAAAAGTTTGCAAGCAAAGTTAGTAATCACAACTGCATTGCCATGGGAGTAAAGCATAGTGCTGAAAATAGACAGAATGTTTCTACTTGAATGTGTGTTTTTTGTAAGAGAGTAAATTGATCTCCTTTTTATTAATACACCAGGCTTTTCACACTTTTAAGTTTCGTATGCTCCATTGTACTACTTACTACTCTATGCAAGGCCTAGGACTTTACCTAAGGCACTCATCTTCTTAAGAACATGTGTTGAAGCATGAATCAAAGAGGCAGTTATTTGGAACATTTATGAGGCACTTGGAGTCACACTGCCATCATATTGGTCTGAAAAACCACACAGTGAAAGGGAATTTGTGAAGATGTGTTTCAGAGTCTGTGTTGTTGTCCGCTCTTGTGAAACTGACAACATGAAGCATTCTGGCACACCGTTGACAAAATTATTGAATAATAACAAGTAAGTTAGGTCAAACCAATGCCGTGTTTTTATCGACACAGTGTGCATGGCAGCGTATCAGATAAATACTGTCAGGTATCTTGGAGGAATCTGAGGTCAGGAATAACTTTTGACTGCTGTGACTCTCCATGTTAAGTCCTTAGGCCTATAAGTATGTCTCTGTCACTGCTGTAGTCAGGGTTTCATTTGTTGAGCAACTGTTTGTAGTGGTTAAGTGGTAAGTAAATTGCTGCCTGTCCCACACTAATTTTACCGTTGTCTATTTCCAGACTCATAGTCAGCGTTTGTTCAACAAGAGAGTCTTTCTTACCTCATGCAAAGAAGTGAGGAACATTTGGAGGTTTTCTACTGTATTGTTGAGCTCCTCTGGACTCTTGTCCACACGTGTTCTGAGGACGTCATTACTTTTGAACATGCATATGTTCCCAGCACTGCAAACATATACACATACATTATTGCATCTTGTACATAATTTAAATTCAAAGAAAACACACACACAAACACTGAGGCAGTCTTTTTATTCTCTACACTTATATGAAACACAATTATGCTGTTCAAATAAACACATTCAAGCAAACACTTACAAGATGATGGCTGTGATGATGAATGCACCCCAGTAAAGGATTCTTCTGTGACAGTTAATGGAGGATGTCTGTTTCTGATACATCTTTCCACCACAATTGCCACAGCAGCGACAGCATGCCAAGAAGAGGCCAACTATGGGCATCAGAACAATATACAAGATGCCGATGATCATGCACACCAGGAAACCTGCTTGGAACACCAAGATCTGAACACAAAAACACAACAAAAACATGAGTCAGGCAGACAACTGACAGATAAATACACAAATATCAATTTCAACAGCACGTAGATGAAAAAGGATTGGATATTAGTGATTTGTAGTGATGGTATTCAGTAAATGGGGTGTTACCAGCAGTCATTTTACTTCACTGTAGTGACGGTCAACAATCACAAAAGATGAAAGTACCTCAGTAATTCAAGTGGACTGGGATACATACACATGATCATCCAGCATTCTCAAATTACCTGGTTAGCTTGGAGTGTGTACTCAAGGAAAGGTGTGCCTGTTTTTTTCCCACTTAATAAAATGGAGCCAACATCCTGGAAGAAATGAAACAAGGGTAATCACTTACCTTTTGGATTGTTTCTTTATTAAACTGCTGCTCTTTAACATCCTCCACTACTTCCAGGATCAGATCTAGAAAAAAGTAGGGAGAAAAAGTTAGATATGATTCTTGAATATCTTTTAAGTCTTTTAGTCTGGATTGATACATCTCTGTCCGGGTTATCCACAAAAGCCCAGCCACTAGGGACGAGGCCGTGTACAAAACATCGGAATCTCTCATTGTGAAGGTCGAAATCTGATATATCTAACTTTTGGTAACTGGGAAACCAGAACAGTATTCATAGAACACTGGGTGTTTCTACACTAAAAATACTTAACAATGACTCTGTTCATGGCCCTACAGAAACCTACTGATGCGGACAGAATTCAGAAAATTCAGTTGAAAGTGAACAAGGGGAAAAACATTCAGGTGTTCTTCATGTCAGAAATGCTGCTGGGCTAACACTAATACAATTGAAGTTTATTATTTAGCTCCATTACTGATGAACCAGATAGGAAAAGCAGAAACCCAGTTTGTAATAAGCTATCAAGTAATTAGCCTTATCAGAACATGGCAAAGAAGAACTCATTGAGTCCTTTAGTGGCTGATGGTTAAAGTCCAATACTGTGTCCATTGTATCCAACATGACGCTGACGCTAATGGCTCTGGACAAAGGTTGTCTTGGATTTCCATTATGTTTTCCATTTTTATCCAGGAAGTGATGTTTGAAAAAAGACAGGTTTATGGAGCAATTACAAGAACTTGTTGGGAAAGACAACAGATGTGGAACAAGCAAGAGCACCAGGAAACGCTGGGCCTAAAAACGTCAGAGTGGTCATTTAAGTTAAAGATTGACTGGTTACATACCAAAAGATCCATAAGCTTATTGATTAACTAGTCCTATTGCCTTATTTATATGAGCAATATTGGCTTTGGAGCAGATCATACTCGTAACTTTTGACCCTGTCGGGTATTTTTACCCAGCCCGTGTACTGCATGTGACAAAATCAAAGGATTTTGATGTGATTGAGGTTACACCCTCTCTATCTCTGAGATAACAGCCGAGTTGAAGTGATAAATGTCTTCACACAAATGCTACGAGCAAAAAGACATAATACTGATGACACTGACCTTCTGGAAAGGAGTTAGGCTGGACTGTGTGCAGAAAGGACTGGACCAGATCTGCTATGAATCCCATACCATCATCCTTTGCCGTGTCGTGGTACTGGGGCTGGTTGAGGTTTTGTGGGACTTCGGGAGCTGGGCAAGCACTGAGTGAAGAAACTGACTGGACCATGCTGAATCCCAATAGTAACAGTCCTACACTGAACACTCCAGTGCAGCTCCACCGACTGCAACTCCTCATATTAGCACATAACCCCATGTCCACAGGTAAGAAGGGTGGCGATAAATGAGGCGACTTGGTTGGGATCAACTCATATTCACACGTCTGGAAATGAGATAAATAGACTGAATAAACTCAGGACACTTGAGAAGTAAAGTACAGACAGTCACAAAGAAAGATGTATCAAAAAAGTTCAATGAAAAATTGGTAAAACACAAAAAGTATTCAAAGGAAAACAGCAATGACATTTTGTAAATGCCATAATCAGGTTGATTTCTAACAAAAAAACAAAAAACAGTGCCCTTTCAGCTTCTCCTTCTATATTATGTATAATTGAGGATAATGCCAGGAACTATGCATCATTACAGTATGTTAGGTGGTTTCACACGTGTGTTCACAGTGTAAACACACAGAAAAGCTGAATCTGGTTCAGATACTGTACCTCCATCTGCTCTGTTTATTGAAAGCCATCAGACAATAAATCATTTATTGAACAAGAAGTAACAAGTCTTCACTCTGAACATGAACTACATCACATCTGACTGGTTAACTGTGTGTATTTTTTGTATGTGAATCTATCTTCATCAGAAGATAAGCCTCTAAAATGAGATTGTGTGCTTCCTTCACATGGTTGAGGGAAACAAAATTAACTTTTTCAACCTGACGCTCGGCAGCCTGGGAACATTTACTATACAAACACAGTATCTGAGCCGTCTATCAGGTCTTGGCACTCACTCAAGGTAAAGAACTGAATTCAAAGTGAAGGGAAGGGAAGTGAAAAGAACCAAAAAGAAAGAATAAAACAAGATCTAGCATTAAGCTGTTTGTTCTTACCTTGTTTGGACACTCAGTGAAGGGCGATCACACCGTTGATCTTCAGTTCAGTAAGGGGTGTGCGACTCTCACAGTCTCGCAGAAATCTGATATGCTCCACTCCTGTTGACACCTTGAAGAGAACTGCTTGCAACGCTGAGAAACACTTTATTTAAGAAGAGAAGGGAGGGAGAGGAGGAGAGTCTTCCAGAGAGAAACAGGGAAAGGAGGAGGGAGCAACGTGGAATAGAGTTAAGGGCGAGAAGGAAGAACCTTTGCTTCCTGGATTTTTAAGTGACTATTTGGAAAAAGGTGGGGATTGTTAAGTTTATGTTTCAGTAATTGCTTAAACTATTTCAGTTATAGTTCAGCTGTACTTCAGACTTGTGGTGACTCCACGAAATGGGAAAAAACAGGAAGCATGAAACATTTCCAGGAATTAGTTGAGTAATCAGTAATCCAGCCTAGTCTTATTTTATCTAGATTAAATAAATTGTGTTTGTTGAGTCAAATCAAAAGACAATCCAGCTCTAATATGCAGGTTTAGATAGCTAGTTAAGGTAGAGTTTTGGGTATGGGCAACATCTAAAGATTTCCAAGAAGACATGAAAAATGTGCTTACAACAGCAAAGAAATTACATTTGCCCATGTTATGATTATGTCAAAAAGACATACAACAGGTAATATAACTATAGCTGAACAAGGTAAGAAATGAACCAGTTTTATTGACTGAGGTATGTGCCAGTCTTGTCCCTCATTTCTCTCATTCAATGTGCCTCCCTGTCGCTCATCTGAAGTTCACCTCAACCCCTAAGTCAACAATTAAAAGCTGATCCTATAATCTGCTACCAAGAGAGACTTTGACCTGTGCAGACTTATCAAGGCCTTTCAGGGCTCTTATTCGGTGACTGAGATTGACCTCAAGAGCTCAATAACATGTAGTTTGAGATCAAGAGAGATCCATGTGTCCACGAAGCCTTAAGCATTTAAGAATCTTCATTCCCTCATGGCAGAAACAACTCCTGTTTAGTTTGCCAGTATACTGCAACAGCATGATTCACTCACTGTGTTCTCTCTCAACAAACTTGACATTTATAGAAACTGTTGGCAGGGAATTGTGTGGAACATTCAAAAAACCCACATCTTCACAATGAGATGTGGTTGAAAGTTCCCTAAAGCCTGTGACTGCATTAGATAGTCTTTTTACTGGATCGGTATTGAAGTGTGTCTTCAATCTGCTTTATTGTTATTAATACAGGTTGTTGTTAGATCCTTTGATTCACCAGCTCAGCAGAAAAAACAAACAATATGCTATTACGTATTCCTCTTTTCCAGCCAACCAACATGGCTGTTATTTCCTACATTACATCTACCTTAAGAGAATAGTTATGTGAGTATTGTACTGTTAGAATATCAACACATATACCTGAACTACGGGGTATGTACCAACTTTGAATTAAAGGCTATACATACACAGTACCCGTTTCCTGTTTTCCAGGTGATTGCTACATAATCTGTCATCGTACAGATGGATGACAGATGTCTGGTCCTCTAACTCTCTGGGTTAAAATAACGTTTAATATCAGAGTAATAATTATACTTCCATTGTTACTGTAGTTTAATAAACAAAATCAGTGACCCAATCATTCCATTGGTGAAGGCTCCTCTCATAATAAAGCAGATGATGTGAACAGTAAAATCCATTCACATCATAAGTGTGAAGGTTCATGCAGACTGACTTCTGTTTCAACATGTTAAAGACAGCATCACAGATGTCTTAACATCTGTCTAGAATCTAGACTCTAGATTATATGTGACTATATTTCTGATGTGGAGGCGTTCTGATGTGAAGTGTTCTGGGTCGGTTCATGACTCACGGATGTGCGATGTTACCTGAGACAGACTGAAACGCAGCAGTGTAAAGGTTTGCAACAACTGACTTGTCTCCATCCTTTAATCCACTCTGATAAAAACATGAGACTTTGTTGGCTTTTATCTGGAGGAATGAGGTTACCCATGGCAACCAAGGCTGCTGACCCCTTAAACGGAACCAGACCCCCCACAGAACTTCAACTGGGTCCCCACAGGACGAAAGGCTGGTGGAGATGACTACCATAAAGTACACAGAGCACTTCTTGTCTGTTGTCATGGTGACTCGTCGAATCAGGAGTCCATTGATAGTGGCTTATTAGAGTTGTGTTGCACCTGCTAAACTGCAGATCAGCTTATCCTGGGTAAATAAAACTAAACCTGAGAAGCCTTTGTGAAACCACAAATCCCGGGTTTACAAGCTCAGAGTAAGTCCACCCAGAGCCACAGGTTTTACTCAGGGTTTGTTAACCCTGTTTGGTGAAACAGACCCAATCATGCCAATCAGTGAAAATCCATCTTTATTGATACCGTACATGAATTATCAGACAGACACCTGGCAAAAAATATAGATATAAAATCACCCCTATGGTGAGGTGCTACAGGAGCCAGCTATGGGTGCCTTTTCAGCTCTGTTCAAATCCCAAACCCCCCAGTCCCCGTGTCAACGTAGGAAACACAGGGTTGAAAAGTTGTCCCTATATTCAAGTCTGCGTCAGCCTGCTGAGTCAATACACCATAAAAGCTATGGGTGTTAGCATGGAAAATGATTTACACACAACTGATGACTCAGCGTGGGTTTACAGACAGTACTGTACTTCAGCCCGATATGATGGAGGAGTTTCTCATTCAGTGAGTGATGCTTTACATCTCGGGGTTCAATGTCATAACATATAATTACATGTAAAAAGTAATGTCACAAAGACAATCTCAATGTGCCTTCTTTTGCCCCCAGAAAATGGTGTGAGGTCAAAGGTCCGGCATAATTCCTAAGTTAAAAAAAAAAATCATTCCTTATAAAGTAAAACCATAGAGATAATATGGTTGAGGGTAGAATTTATTCAATTCTGTTTAAATTTCTCTAAATGAAATTATTTGGGTCACCGTTTGCACATTTCCAGCATCCAAAAAACGAAAACCAGATTAACCTCCCCTCTACATGTGGTTCTTATTCATTGGCTGTCTTTTCAGATTGTGTCTGGAAACTGTTCTGAGAATGCACTGAACCACTGTAGTAAAGAGGCCAGAATAACCAGGAGCTGCATGTCTTAAAACACAAATAAAGGAATGAATAACAACTTTAAGTGACTCAGCAGTCCCACAAACCCCTCCATATATTATGAATATTTTACAGGTGAGTTGGACCTAAACAGAATGTAAGTACATACAAAAATAAATACAGTTTGCTAAAATGAGGGTAAAATTCTTTTATCAGTGATTGTACCATTAAAAATCACGTTTAAAAAAACTTAAGAGGCTTTCATCTATTTACATTAGATTGAGTTTCTCATATTTCTAGGGAGGAATACATAGAATAACTTTTACAGAAATTACTACCTAAAATATACAAGCACAGACACAAACATGAGGAATAAAGCCAACAAAATGATACTTCATCAAAACATAAAACAGCACAGTGTAATCAATATCTAAAGAGTCTTTACATGTAGCTTCTTGGTTTGCAGCTTTCTTAGATGTAATTAAAAACATTTCTGGGAAACTTAAGTTAATACAAAAGTCTTTTTTTCTTATTTTACAATTCTGTCAAAACTTGATTTTAAAATATTTTTGAGTAACAAATTTGAGAAGTTTTCCGTTGTTATGTTCTCTGAACCCCAGATCGACATTTCAAAACAAAGCAAACACTTCTGCGATGACAAGTCAACAGATCCAAACGAGGCCCTTGATGGAAATTTAGTGGAGACAATGGTTCCAGTGTGCTGTTCTGGACTCCAAGAAGTCGTAGTGAAGTATTAAACACTAGTCATGTTCTCCTACCTGAAGCCAATGGACGGAGACAGTGTGATGTCTGACACACATGGATGACATATCAAGCACAGACTCATATGGAAGTTATTACCATCACAATAAGAATGATCTAACAGCAATAATTATACATTGATATACTGCAGGTTTCAGATGCTTTACAGATCTTACATTAGCATTAATAGAAAAAAAAAGAAAATACAACATCAATAAGAAAAATAGATTGAAGTTAAAAGTGGAAAACAGTGCAAAGAATATTCTGGGGTGTTTTTGTTTGCTTGCTTGCCTGTTACTTTTTTAGAAATTGTTTACAAAAAAAAAAATCAAAAGAAGTCTAAAACATAGAAAATGAAAACACACTCCTGTAGCATCTGGTACTCTGGTCCAGACACACTGTGCATCACCTCTCTCCAGTACCTTAATGATTTATGCTGTAGTTGGAAGTGTGTGTGTATGAATGTGTGTGTGTGTGTGTGTGTGTGTGTGTGTGTGTGTGTGTGTGTGTGTGTGTGTGTGTGTGTGTGTGTGTGAACGTGGCTGTGTGTGTGCGTGTGTGTGAACATGGATGTGGATGTGTGTGTGTGTGTGTGTGTGTGTGTGTGTGTGTGTGTGTGTGTGTGTGTGTGTGTGTGAGTGTGTGTGTGTGTGTGAGTGTGTGTGAGTGTGTGTGTGTTTAAGATTTAGCGTAGTGGTTCTCAACTCCGGTCCTCAAGCTCCGGCACTGTACAGGTTTTTGTTCCAACCAGGTCCTACAAAAACAAATAATTGAGTTTTTACAAACCGAACGTTGACTTTTGATGCTGATGCTTAGAGTGCACAGTTTTCTGCAGCCTGCAAAACAATAAGTTAAATAAAATCGAAGCATTTCTTCCCTGTGACATGAGGACAACAGAAACAACGAGGTGCGTCTTCAATGAAATCGCACGCCTGAGAGACCCGAGGTTGGAACAAGAACCCACTGACATGGTGGCCATGGCAAGCACTCAAACAACAGGACACACCAACCGACTCTGTTGTGAGTGACGATGGGGGGGTAACCACGTAATGAAATGAACCTCCACCCAACCGATCTCACCACAACTCTAAGAGGACCGAGTGAAGCCGAGCAGACAAGGGCCAAGGCTGAGCACCACTGAGCGACCATGTAAGGGAGCGAGTGGGATTCTGCTGACACTGCAGCTTTATCGGTCCATCAGCTATCAACCCTTCCCCTAACCGCTGTCGTTACATACAACATAACGGAATAAAACAAACAAAAACTTATTGAACAAAAGTGCTAAAGGCCTTCTTCCCTGACTCCTCTCTCTAGTGTGTTGGCTCAGGTGGATCCCAGTAGGTTTTAAGCATTGAAAAGGGGGGGCTGGCATCAACCACATCCCTCTACTGGGATGACTGAGAGTTGTCATTCTTGCTCTCCTGACTGGAGGGCGCCTTGTTGTTCCAGGGCGAGTGAGCCCCCAGTGCAGGCGAGCTGTTGAAACTGTCCTCATCCTCCAGGCCATTCGCCCCATCGAACTGCGTGTTCTCCAGCCGCGTGATCAGACGCTCGTCCTCGTCACCAAACTCCCCTCCCATCAGAGTGGGCTCTCCCACCATCATCACGTCCTAAAGGGGACAGCAAGGGCCGGTACATATTATCCCCATAATACAGGGGTGTCCACGGAATGTCTGCTTGGGCGGACGAGTTTCAGCTAACGGGTTTTTTTTGCCTACTGTATGAGTGCAACCTAACTTGTTCAACTCCACAGTTGATTTGGTTGAATACTTCCAGTTAAATTTTCAGGACCAAGGGATCCTGATATACAAATCTTTAAGTAGTGTCCTGTTTTCCTGAACCAATCACAGCATGAAAATGCAGTCGTCCAGGAGGCCCTGAATCCCTGAAACCTATTGGGAGAACCAGGGTTGAAGGTCCCTCCTTACTGGCCAGCAGTGGGCATCCCTGATCCTTGAGTGCTGCATTGGGGGGGGGGGTTTCATTCCACCTCGGGTCTCGTTCGCTCAATCAAGAAAACCAAGTACACAAATACAGCGGTGCTCTGTGACTCATGTGCTCTGATACACTTCGTGGCAACTCTAAAACCAAGTTGATAAGGTGGAAACTAGAACTGTCCCACTAAAGATCAGAGCAAGATAGCCCGACTCTATGGCCCCAGAAGATCTCGTACCTCATCTGCATAAACCTTAAGACCTGTGGCCATAGAGGACCAGGGACTGCCCATCACTGGTTCACATTAGGAGGTCTGCTAAAAATCTGCTCATTCCCCCTTAGAGCTATTTCTACCCTGACCTGCTTGCTACACCTACTCCTAAACACACTAAACATCCCCCACACCCACAAATAACTTTCAAATCTTCTTGCTGTTGCTCTTCGCCCCTCTGCCTTCTTTCTTATGCTCTATACCTTGCTTAGCTGAACTTGGGGGGTGTATATAGAGGTAAAGTAAATGTAATGCTTACAGGTACCTGGCTGGAGAGGGAGAAACTGTTGGCTGGACTCTTCTTTTTGCTGTTGCTGTTGTTGTTGGTGCCTCCGCCGGAGCTCACCGTGCTTCCGCCAGACACCTTCCTTTTTCTCCGCTTGTTTGGAGCTTGTCTGGCGGGCTCAGCTGCAACTCGACAAGTTTCATGATGAGCTTTTTGTCAGATCAATAATCTCTTCTAGATAAGTTCATACAATCGCAAAGAATTGTTTTTTTGTCGGGACCCAACACTTGAAAAAATGCCACAGCTACTTTCAGAGGGGTATTTTTACCTGGAGGTGCTACCATTCTTTGCCATTTCTGGAAAAGGCAAGTCTTCAGGCAGTCTCTGGGGCTCAAGCTGTAGGTCTTATGCCTGGACATCAACTCTTGCATGGGCTCCAATATCACACATAGCTTTAGGGATGATAAAGACACGTGCCAAACAGAAATCAGAGTGAGCAGGTTGCTACATGTGTACATAATGCTAGCTAGTCAAATGATTTTCGCTTACACGGAGGTAGTTGAGCGTGGAGTTAGACAGCCCACATCTGGTGATATTTTTAGCCAGTTGATCGAGCATCTGGGGGTCCTGCATGAGTGGGTTAAAATTAAATGAAAAATGTTGAGATGAAAAAGCACACTGATCCATAGCCATAGTCCATAGCCATAAGTGTGACTTGTCTGATGAACCTACATGCATAGCCAAAATGCTCCTTGGTAGGACCTCCCTGTGTTGTCTGATGCTGAAGTGCCACGTCTTGATCCTCATCATGTCATCAAACATAAACTCTAGATACAAGCGGCCCTCCACGCAAACCTGACCCACAGAACAGAAATCTAATGATACCATCACACCACTGAGGGACTGTGGACATTTTTCTTACTTGTGAAATTGTCGGTACCTGTGTGAACATAGGTTTTCCATTTTGGGTCACCATGGTGCACTGGTCACAGTCAAGAGACACAAAGTTACTGTGGAAGGACTCCTTTGGATGCTTCAAAACATAAAAGAGCTCGGTGGCACCCCCCTCAAAAATACTTCGAAAATATCGTGGAATCAATGTCCTGCCGATGGCTGCAAGAAAAATGATAAATGTTTTCTATAAATCAAATGTATAAAAAAGGTATGAAAATAGTACATTTAGGAGACCATGACAGATATTTAAATTATATATAAACAGCTCGACTGGTGCCAAAACTTACATGATATCTAAAATACATATATGTGGAGTTGAAAGAGGCAGAACGTATTTGATGAGAAAACATGGAAAGACGTGGCATACATCGTGAACTAAAAAAAAATCCCTAAAGTAAAATATCACTGTCAATGATATCTTACTGTATCGTTTGGGGCCGTCCTCCAGGCAGAAAGTGATGGTGAGCATGGCGTCATCCTCGAAGAACTCTGTGGTGAAGGCATCCCACCAGAGATTGTCACAGTCCTGAGGAAAAGTAAAGACAAGGAAGTATCATAATCTGTCATCAAACCGATGCAAGACGCAATTTGTTTATTTAACCTCAAGGCAAAACAGTTCTGCACACAAACATATTCAAATCATAAAATGTTGTATTAACATGTAAATGATCTAGCAGGTTCTTTTTTTTGACCAGGTGGATCTTTTATTGGGTTGTTTGCCTTTTCACTATTCATTAAGTGTAAATGTTCTCTTTGTACAACAGGTTCCTCATTTGGGTAGAAGCAGAAGTAAAAACAGGAATTAAAAAAGTTTAGGATAAAGTTGACTGATGGCACTCTTATCCTATGGTATTACCATTATTATTGTTAAATTAGGTTATTATTAGTATTACTGTTATTATTTAAAAGTTTTCTGGCCACAATAATCATACACAAAACAACTTGTTATGTTAGCCTTGATACAAAACATACCGTTATATTCAAGTTTAAAACTTGAAGAGGACACAAAAATAGAAGCTCTATAATCCAGTAGATTATCCTAGTTTGTGCAGCCACGTGTGTGATGTTTTAGAGATAAAACTTAATCATTAGTAAAATTCCTACTGCGTACTACAGTGTAGACGCATTTATTTGTTGTAACATTTAGCGTGACACATAAAAACCAGGCACGCAACGGCTCCTCAGCTGCGTACTAAGGCACATAAACAGTTGGCAGCGCAATTACATTTTAGTCAGGTTGATCAGACATCAGTAATCCTATTAAGAGCCTGAATGTAATTGAGGTTGAAACACGAGCTGCTAGGAAACACATGAAACCTTGATAACAGTAAGCAGCACAGGAGTTTCAGAATATGAAAACTGACTTCAACATGAATCACCAAGTGTATCTTTTTACAGCAACAGCTGAACATTAAGTTGTTAAATCTGTGTGAATAATGCCGTGACTCACCTCTGTCCAATTCTGTAGCCTTTTATTAAGCTCATATATCCGGTAGTCAGTCTGGTTTCCATACGGTGTAGGTCTCCTGAAACAAAGGATGATTTAGCAACGCTGTCTGAGCTGCATCAGGAACTTTTATGTTTGTAGTGGAAACAGATTATATGAGCCAGGAGCAATGACAAGGCACTGCAAATGCTCACATTTTAACAACAAATTTAGAACACCTATGTGTAATATCTTTAAAAATTCACTACGACAAACCACAACTGTTCATTATTCCAGCATCAGTGTACTGACCCCATTCCAGGCTCCATGTAGGATGGGGGGTACATGGGTGTAGGCCTTGAAGGAATGAAAAATACAAAAGCAAATACTGTTACTAAAGAAACACAAGCAAAACCAACCATATGTGCTTTTAGTAGTAAATGACTAACATATGAAATTTCATAACCTCAAATACTTCATCTCAGATGTACCTAACAGCCAACTATTTATCTAAGGGACATTTTAGTCTGACATAACAAACATGAAGTTCTCAGATAAAAACCTAGAACAGAACCGGGACATGTAGCATTGCAACTAGGAAGGATTTCAAACAATCAGTAGTAAAAAAATCAAATAAAACAAACGATTAGTATACACGATAATGGTTTTGTCTTCAAACCAATTTTACATCTTTTTACCTCCACCTGGTAGTAGTGCAGTCCTGCCAGAGGGTGGCAGTGATACAAATTCAGGCTGTTTGAGGCCACCATAAACAAAAGAACACCAAAAGAAAAAGATGCAGAAGCATGCTAGCTTTGAAAAAATTTATTTTTGGATAATATCTTTTGTTATGCTTTAAGTTCATTTTATTCTTTTTGTATTTACATTCATGATGATATTTCATTTACAAAATATTAAATTTTATGTATTATATTTTTCAAACATTGTGATGCCGCTTTTTAAACCAACATATATTTATAGTTATCTCATACAAAAATGGCAGACTTTTAAATAAAGTTTTTTGTTTTGTGGTTTGTTAGTGTTTTTTTTTTTTTTTGCTGCATTTACTGATGTAAATTACCAAAATGCTCCCAATCACTTTTCCTGAAGGTGGAGACTGAAGAAACTGATATTTGTGTGTGTGTGTGTGTGTGTGTGTGTGTGTGTGTGTGTGTGTGTGTGCGCATGTTTTTGTATGAATATTGCTAACAGTTATGACAGTATTTTCAGTATGACATTTTACATTCGCATGTCTACTTTCCCTTTTAAAGGTCACATGTAATCCTGTACAAGTCAACTATCAGATGGTTGATGAAAAAGAGCAATTTCAAGAATGCAGTAATAATAAATTCCTATAAATATAATCCATAAAACTTCAATACCGAAAATAGAAAAATGTTCTCATGAATCCATGTGATGAGAAACAAATACTTTAAGAAGCTTGCAATAAGTAACAGGAGGGTAATACAGTTCAAGATTT
>CM023616.1:9398537-9751037 GCA_013358685.1 Antennarius maculatus | reverse complement strand
CTCTTTATTGTGAATGACCTCCGCTGAATAAGTGGGGCGGCTATAGGCTGACATTACCTGCAGAGAAAGGTCCACCAAGACGCGGTGTTGCTCAACACTCTAGCTCGTGCTTACAGCCACCTAGCCGCTTGCTAGCCGGAGCGGATGGACGGTGGAGGAACCAGCTCCGAGCGACAGTAATGAACCCCCGCCGGCTCGGACTAGACTCAGGACGCGAGGAATGACAACCTCCGGCTAGTTCCTCTGGTTCATGTCAGACTGGGACCCCAAACAGGAAGCTCAGTAGCGGGAAGGGGACGATGCTACCTGCCTACTACTACTACTACAGGAGCCTTTGTTCCTGCCAGAGCAAACAAAGGCCCCGCCTCCTCGGGGCTCCCCGCCCATTGGAGCTCGCGCCGGGACAAACAGGGGCCCACCCGCCACAGGGGTCCCGTTTCAGCCCGTCTGACCAGTAAGGTCACTGACACTGTGTGCTCACAAAATAATATCATTCAATTTGCAAGAGTAATTAAAAAAAAAGCAAACAAAAAAAAAGAGTACACAGTCAGAGACTGCAACATCCCGCGATTTACCCTGATCTACTTTCACAGCAGGTCAGGGTACCTTGAAAGTAGTACCTAACTAGTGCATAGACTAGTGCATATGGAGAAGGCCAGTGTGACTAAGACCATAGATCAAAGTTAGTGCATAGGTAGATCAAAGCACTAGCTTTGATCAAAGCACTAGCTTTGATCTACGGTCTTACACTGGCCTTCTCCCTCATCTTTCTATCTTATCCGGTTCCTGAGAGTACAAAATTTGAAATTTGACCTTGACCTAGTTTTTTCAAGGTCAAAGTCATCATCTCATTTTCATCCCCTTTGCCACACGAGTAATCTGTTTTTTGTTTCATCTTTCTATCTGCAACGGTTCTTCTGCAAGATATTTGTTGGACATACTAACAGACGGACGAACGGACAAATGGACATAACAACATATGAACTTTGACAATTGCAATACATCACCGCTTTGAAGCGTGATGTAACAGGTCATGAGATAGAGCACTGACAAATTTCTACCCTCTGCTCCATCACTAGTATCTAGATTCAAAACTGAACAGCAATAATTAAGAGGATTATTAGAGGATTCTCTCCAAAATTATATAATTTGGACGATTTAATGAGTGCTACTGATGCATTATTGTCTAAACTATAATACTTGAACTTTATGAATAGAGATGGTGGGACTCATTATGTTTGGCAAGAGGGTTTTAATGGTTGGTTGGTTGGTTGTTTGGTTGGTTGGTTGGTTGGTCAGTTGAAATGCAATCCAATTCAACCAACCAATTCACGGTTGGTTGAGTTGGATTGGATTTCACAAAAAAATCTTGACATAAACTCCGGTACCAACCACATGGACTCATTAGACTGTGTGCTTCTCCAAGTCCCACAAGTTGGCTTTAAAATAAAAACAGTTTATATTCATGTCCTTTTATTTTGTGGATATTTATGGTCAACAATAAATATCAAGAAGCGGGGGAAAGGTGGCGAGGTCAGCATGTGGTTGAATGGATTTTATTTAATTTTATACTGTTTATATCTTAATTTTATATTGTTTATATTTTAATTTATACTATTTATATTTTAGTTATAGTTTAGTATATGTCCTGTTAATGCTAAATGTGTGTGTTACTGTAGTGTATGTCTTGTGGTATGTCCTGTGATGTCAGTGTTTCTTTTTCTCCTGGTGTTTATCCAGTATTTATTCATTATGTAATGTCTGAGCAGTGGATATGTGCAATTTCCTCTGGGATTAATAAAGTATCTATCTATCTATCTACAAGTACTTCAGCGAGTGTCATACAACATTTTTTGTCTTATACGACTGCATTCAGTAACAAAAACTGTCTCCTCTGAAATTTTGCTGCATCTAATGTTATTTTTATGTTCCTACCAGAGAGACATTTCACCAACAACCAGTCATGATGTATAAAATACAAGGCAAAAATATTTTGCTAGCTCTACTGGAACTATTAGAACTTGAACTGGTTATCCTGTTCTGTACAGTTCTTCCTGGCCTTAACAGTCCTCTTCATATAATCCACAGAGTGCTATTCAAACATGATTATTCAGGAAATCTCTGATAATAAATAGTAACCAAAATAGGCTGTTTAATTTTAGCCAACCTTGTAAATGTTCATGAAACATTATTAATTTGGCTAATGTCTCCTCTTGAGAGAAAACCCTCAGACCACAGTCCTGAACCAGTCATTGCCTCAGATTATGTAAGAGTATAATCTACTGCCTCATTTTTAATCAATACCCACTCTCTCATGTTTACAAGCTGTGTGTCTGAGGATGGAAACCCCTTTTGTGGTCTCAAAGTGCCTTTAAAGCTCATTTTATTGAGTTTTTCACTTGACCTGCCAGTCAGTTAATGGAGTTATATAAACCAGGAATGCAGATGCGAGAAGCAAAAAGTCAATTTCATTAAAGAGTAAACAAAGCTGATCCACACCAGACACTCTTAACCACACAAAGCCCATGTTAGGCATAGAGCAAAGATAAGCAGTATCTGCTGCAAATGAGGTTAAATGTATCTGGAATGAATTGTGGGTTGTTTCACAGAAACAAAATACCACAACACTTGTCGGCACATGGACCTTAAATTTCACATCTGACCAGCTTTTTCAAAGTTTTCTTTCACAAGATTAGACCATAAGCCATACAAATCATTATTTCAAGAAATAAGATTCAATTAAGAAAGATATGCAACTGAAAATGTCTTTCTGGACAAATAACCATGTTCCAATGTTTGCCTGCTCTTACTGATCAGTTTGCTCAGTGAGCTGTAATAGAACAGCAGCTCCCTCTGCTGGCAGACAAGGGGAGCATCACCCTCACGCTTCAGAATTGCATAAAAAGAAATGTTGGTATGGATTCTCATTCATCCAGGTCACAATAATCCTACAGGTTGAATCTGAAGCAACTGGACTGTTTAGGGTTTGAGACGTTTTGCATGTAATCCAACAGGCTTCTTCATTTGAGGGTGGCAGTGGCTCAGTGGTAGAGCGGGTTGTGCAATGTTCCTAGGATTTTTTGTTGGATTCCCGCTCCCACCCAAAAACACCCAGAGTGTGAGCTGACAGTGGGAGGTGTCATCTCACCTCCGGAGCACTGCCAAGGCACCCTTGAGCAAGGCGCCATCCCCCTTTCAAGTTGCTCTTTTGGGCGCACCAAGCAGGAGGTGCCCGCCACCCTACCTCCCCTCCGCATGCGTACAGGCCCCGTGTGTGTGTTTGTTTGTTCAGGGCCTGTAGACACCAATACATGCATGTTACTAACGCTAGAGTGTGCCACTAATTTCTCTTCGGGGATTAATTGAGTATATTAAACAAAAATAAATTTCTAACTCACTGCTAGGGAGATGACACCAGATACATGGGGGTCCATGTTGACAATAGACTGGACTGGGGGAAGCATACAGATACCCTCTACAAGAAGGGCAAAAACTATCTCTTTTTCTACAGGCGGCTGAAGTCGTTCATTATCTGCAACAGCATGTTGCAGGTGTTTTACAAGTTTGTGGTGGTCAGTGCTTTCTTCTATGTTGTGGTGTGCTGGGGCAGTGATCTGTGGATGGTAGACACCAACAGGCTGAACAGACTGATCCACAGGGCTGGTGAAACATATCCTTACATTTACATTCTTTTACTTATTTGGTTATTTATTCTTTCTTCTTGATTGTGGGATTTTTCTCTTATACTATCTGGAGAAATGCTACTGTACAAAAAGCAAGGTCCCCCTAAGGTATCAGTAAAGTATTCTAATTCTGATTCTGATTTAAAATAACTAAATAACTTGGTCAAAACCACTACAGGTTAAGGTGTGAACGAACATATTTGTACAACATATTTGTACAACATAATAATACTGTACTAATGACTCGCATGACGCACAAAGCAAACAAACCACTTTTGTCTTTAACAAAGGTAATGACCATAATAGCACTTTAAGTTAAGCTGTTGTTGTGACCTTAATGACTGACAAACTGTTGATGACCTCAGGAGAGATTAAATGTTTGTACTCCCAACAGTGTTTTGAACTGAAGATGAAACATCTTCAAACTGTAAACAAAAACCACACTGTTTCGGATTCCGCATCATGGAATAGAGTGAAATACAACTGAATTATATCCAATATAAACCATTGTCTGCAACTGTCATGGGGCACAGTATTTCAATAGAAATACCCCAAAAATCTGATGTACCCTCTTGGACTAGTCCCTAGCACACCAGACCGCCCAACATGTTCTTACTCATGCAGGTAGAGTGTATTGCATTAACACTGAAATACCAGGCAATGTGTTGGAAAACATACTCAGGACTATTTACTGTTGTCCCTACATATTGTGTCAGGTTTAAATTACCTCCACAACATAAGAACTGTGTGCAGACAGTAAAATGGAAATCAATTGAACAAGTTTCAAATGTCTCCAATACCAAATGAGCCAAAATTTAAACATGAAATGTAAAATGTTAACATGACAAAATTTCTTAAATAGCAGCATAACTAACTTTGTGTCTCAGAGAGGGATACAAAAATTTGATTATTTAATCAATCTGTTCAATAACCAAATTTTGGTGAGGAGTTACACTCTAAAGTTGGGGTGAGCTGTGAAAGGATTTCAACTATCTGCACAGGCAGCAAAAGAGCTGTGTCTAAACAGCATTTTAAAAAACCTGCAGGTTTTTTATTGTGTCTGTAAGCAAAGCCCACACAGAGAAAGTGAAGCACCAGTAAGGAAATCTGAAGAGATCTCTGGTGACACCTTCTTGTTCCTGTTTTAGCTTTTCAAACTGTCACAGTGGAAGTGCATCGCTGTCAGGGAAACTGCTGTGACACCTGACAGGTGGAGATAGCATCAAGGCAGCAGACAGAACTAACACAGACCGAACTCACAGGATTCTACTGTGGCTTGACAGGAGGAAGTCTAACAGCTTGTGTTCAACATAAACTGAAGGATAACAAAAGAAACCATTGTGTAAAGGTTGCTGTTATGGGCTTCTCTAAAAAGATAGGTCACTGATCTGAATCCAGACAGAATTAGACAAACACAGAGAACTGAGATAGGTTCAACTGCAGGCTTGGTTGTTTTTACTTTACTTCTCCTTGAAATTAAATTCACTGAACAAATGTGTCAACCAAATTCACTTCCTCAATATTTCTGTGCAAAAACAAAAATTCACCACAAAGTAAAGCCTAAAGAAATTTAATACCTTTTTTGGAACTGAATAAATGGAACAAACTTGAGGAACAAACAGTGAGGATGTCATTCTGACACTAAACTTGGAGCTGCTCCACAGGCCTACATCCAGAAGCACTTATTTTAATGTCACATCTGAAACAAAGGCTCTGCAAACCTGATGAGTCACTCTCTAATTCAAAGTAAATGGACCAGCCTGTCCCACTCTACCTGCTGACATCGTCTTTTCAAGTCGATTTAAATTATTATTAGTACTATACATTCTATTTGAGGGCAGAAATCTCCCTAACAGCCTCAGAATATAAAATGTTCTTGAAAAAAAATCAATCTGGAGAGTGGGTTGTATCGACCAACACAACAGTTGTAAATCCAAATACTTGTAAATACACAGCTGGCACATTGCTTTGATAAAAACGTCTATTTTTATTTGTTCCTTTTGTTTTCAGCACGGCTATATTTCTCCCTGGGCTCTGCTACATCGCCCTATCTTAGCACCAAAGCCACTTTCATGTTTTAAAGATGCCGCAGCATGTCTCTCACAAATTAAGGGGTGCTCAGAAAGAAAAATATTTTTTACTCCTAAGAAATATAGTTTTCCATAAACCCCATCCTCCTGGCTGTGTGACACATGGAAGCTTTCCTTTGCTATCCTGTTGGCCTGCAGCAGATGTGACATCACCACAGCGAGTCAGCCCCTCCGCCACCACCGTCTCTCTGACTCCCCAGCATCTCCATCTCCCACGCATTCCTTTTTCCTCTCTGCCTCTGCACACACAGCCATTTCGAGCTAACAAACAAGAGCTAAGAGACTTACACAGGTAGAGAGAGGAGGGGAAAAGAAAGAAGTGGAGAACTGAGGAGGAAAAGACAGAGAAGCACCGGCATTCAGTGCAGTGCATAAAGCTGTGCCAGTTGTGTAACCGTAATCAACAAAAAGGAAAAAAAAAAAAAAAAAACAGCTAAAGCCCTGGCTGTTTGGCTGCCATCTTAGCTCTGCTTTAAGTCACTTTTCTCTAACTAGGAGCCATGTGACTTTCTGCACGAGGTAACCCGACTGTTACTGCATAAGGCAGTGAGCGAGGGATGCAGGAGTGACACAGAGGGACAGAAAGAGGGAGTGAGGTCGACAGAGGAAGAGGGGGAGAGAGTGAGATTGGGGGTGCCAGAAATGGGAGGGAGGGGTTAGAGTGAAAAGGGTGAGAGATAGAGAGAGCAGTGCATACTTGAGTGGGTGCGTGTGAGAATGGGGAGGGCGGGGGGGGTATCTTCAGCTCACAGGCAATCTATTTTTACCATTTAGACTGAACAAAGGATGTGATTGGCTTCGCTATGTTAGATGGATGTTGTTCATGTGGGGAACAAAGCATTAAAAAGGATGATTCACAGCTAAATCACAACAACTGTAGGATGTCACAGTGTCGTCAATGAACCGTAAATTTGTCCTTTATTTTGTCAGAATTCTGTCTCATAATGCTACGTGCCATTTAGATTCATGTTTCTATAACGCACTGATCCAATACAACAAAAAAAAAAGAGCAGAAGAAAAGCAGAAGTGATGTTAACATATGAGAAAATTTGTTTTTCCAATGGAGAATCACACACAAAGGATGGGGCGGATCTTCCATCCACCATCATACAAGAATGTAAACAAACCAGCCTTCAAATGTAATGACTTACAGCATGCACACAGAGGAACATTGAAACTACAAACTGGTGTCAGTGTTGCTCAGTGGTAATCTGAGCGATCGACCAGCCAAAACTTGTTCTAACAGGCTCCTCCTGAAGGTGTACAAGCATGTATATAACATCTGCACACCCACTAGCATGCATGCATGCATAAACACATGGCAGATCTCGCTGACTTTGACCTCTTTTGCAGCGTATTCTTCAAAAACATGTGGATGTCATTAAAAGTTTCTCCTCCACCAGTAAAGTCTGCAAACAGAGGGAACGATGGCAGCAAAGATACGAGAAAACTGTGAGCTAAGGAAAGCAAGACAGAGGAGAAAGATCTGAGATGAGCACATCAAACTGAGGCCTCTTTAATTTTATTCCCTCTGATGGCTTACTACCAATGAATCAGAACATCCCCATTGAAACGGTACTGACACACTAATTCAATCTGTCCTCTCTGAGATTCTCCTGAGCAGATGCTAGAATTCAATTTCTATCTGTTACTTGCTCCCTTCTGTTGCATGGAGCCCATCCCCTGGTATTGTGAGGCTTTCACGCTGCACAAGTCAATTGTTTTTCACATTTTTGTTTTTCAACAGTCAATATGAAAAACTGACAAAAACAGAATCATACAATACGTGGAGAAACAACAGATAAGAAACAGTTTACTTCCTAAAACTGTAAAGAAGAGACAGCTTTACCTGAGTGTGAATACCAAGACTTTATATAAACTTTATTAAATCCTTACAAGATCACCTACGTAACTAACGGTCATCAGTAAATAACATATTCTCTGTTCCTTATGTCACCCTAAAGTAGCATGCATTTTTCTAGCTACTGTTTATGGAGAAGAATAAAATAAAAACAATTAAATAATCTTTCCTTAGAAGCAACAAAGACAACTTAAAGCACCTCATAACACAGGTGCTTGTTATATTTGATGTACTGTATGTGTGACGTTTAGTGAAATAAGTATATATAGTTTGAGACATAGGCTCCAGGCAAAAAAAAATCTGGACACGTCTGGACAGACACACCAATCACATACATTATCAATGTTATGTTAGGGTTTAAAACTGAAGAACTGCAAAATGCAAAGTCACATTGACAAATGCAGACAGCTGTTTAAAAATTATCAACTTTAAGTCAAACCTTCTCAAGTACCTTAAACTACTGGTTTAAACGCATTCAGACAGAGCAGCTTGAACTCATTACGCAGTGAGTAAAGGAAAGCTCTTGTGTGTCATCCAGCTCTGACCCGTGGGACAATTATGACAAAAAAAAAAGTCTTATGAGACGAGGCAGTGATTTCCATTAACTCCAGCAGACGCAGGAGAGGCAGACCCACGGTGATCACATGAAGCTGAGGAAAAGAGTGAAAAGAAAGGGGATGACACGTAGAGCCAGTGACTGAACCCAGTAGATCAGTGGTTATACTGTACATGTAACTGTGACTGAGAGGTTCTGCTGAACAACTCGGTCCTCAAGTGGCTGCAACCTTGTTTTAAGACGTGTTGAGAGTGTAGCACGGCTTCACCAACACACAAATATATGCACACACAAGCCTACACTCTGGCCCTAGGCAGCTTTGCACCACTTTTACATAAGTCATCGCTCTGACAGCACCACTGAGCACAGAAAAGGGATAAGACAGGCAGAGGGAGAGAAAGAGTAGGCACTCACCAGGACAAGCACAACCTCCAACAGACATCTTCTCACATGTTGGGCTCTGCTCGGAATGAAACAGCTGCACTCAGTCCACACACAGCTCACATGGGCTAACTCTGAGGAAAACAACATGGACAGAGGGGAGGAGAGATTAGAGGGAGTGGTACAAAAGCAGGGCATGTACACTACGGTAACACTCCTCTCTCTCTCTGTCAGAGGCAGGAAGTTGGCAGTGTGCATGCTCGAGCTGCATCATTAACAGACATATTGCAACACAAGTGGGAGGGAAAATGAGAGACGAGTGAAATAGAAAGATCCTTCAAGGTATCTGAGAGTGAAGCTAGGGACTCTGTGTGTGTGTGTGTGTGTGTGTGTGTGTGTGTGTGTGTGTGTGTGTGTGTGTGTGTGTGTGTGTGTGTGTGTGTGTGTGTGTGTGTGTGTGCGCGTGTACGTGTGCGTGTGCGTGTGTGTGTGTGAAAGGGAGAATGCAGGAGGGAGGCAATTAGGGCAAGGGAGAAGGAGAAAATGCACATGGTGTGTGCGTGCGTGCGTGTGTGAGTGTGTATGTATGTGTGTGTGGCAGTTATACGTCACCCATTTTTGTCCTGCACTGCTGAGGGAGATAAACAGCCCAGAGGCAAAGGGTCATTACTGACAAACAAACATACATGTACACACACACGCACACACACACACACACCCTGCTCCATGTATGACAGATTTCCATCTCTATTCCAGTCCTTCTCTGTTGCTACTACTGTTATTCTGTTGCAGAGAAAAGACTAGCATTTATCACTACAGACAGCATCGATTAAAAATGCAAAGCCCACCTGGAGCGCAGGGACTCTGAAGACCCACGGGAAGAGCATACATGCTCACATGTGCGCATATTCACTCAGCGAGGGCTGCAATGTAAACCATACGACTTGATTGCAGACTGCTTTTTCAGCAACTCTGTCTCTTCTCTTTTTTCTACTTTTTTCTCGCTATTTAATCTTACTTCACTCCACCAGTTTGATCTCCTCATCCTGTTGACAGGACCTTGAAGTTTCTGCAGCTTTACACGACTTGATGTGATTTTGTTTCATTTCCTTCACCTCCTCCACATCACTGGGTTCTTCTCCCGTCTATCGCATAACTCCTCTGGGCTTGAGTAAGCCCATTCTCCGATACTACACAAATGCACAAACTCATGACTGACTCCTATAAGCTGAATGATTTTGTTGCCTTTTTAAGTGTTCCAGATGGAGAAAAAAATAAAGTGCATCACTGTTATTGTGACTGGACTAAACTATAAAAACAGAGAAAATGAAACTTCTTGTATTTGTTCTTACGTCACAGAAGAAACTGCAATCACACAGAATACTTTGAAAGAATATGGTGGTCCTCATTAAAGGCGCTCGTGCAACAGGGGTGCAGCTGATTGTAGAGATTGTAGAGAATAACTGATGATGATTATGGTTTCATGTTCTCCCCGTGTCTGCGTGGGTTCTCTCAGGTTTCTTTGGCTTCCTTTCACCTCCAAAAACATGCAACTTAGGTGAACTGGTCACACCAAGTTGTCTGTAGGCGTGTGCGTGTGTGTGTGTGTGTGTGTGTGTGTGTGTGTGTGTGTGTGTGTGTGTGTGTGTGTGTGTGTGTGTGTGTGTGTGTGTGTGTGTGTGTGTGTGTGTGTCTATGTAAGTGGTCCTTTATCTTTTATGTGGACCTGTGAGAAGTTGGCATCTCACCTGGGGTGTACCCCACTTCTCACCCTCAGCCAGCTGAGATAGGCTCCAGCAGACCCGTGACCTGCTCTAGAAAAGATGATTGTCTCTTCTACAAGAAGATGGATGGATGGATGGATGGATGGATGGATGGATGGATGGATGGATGGATGGATGGATGGATGGATGGATGGATGGATGGATGGATGGATGGATGGATGGATGGATGGATGGATGGATGGATGGATGGATGATAACAGCTGTATATCCACCAGTCTAGCCACTAGTCACAACAGTTATTAGTTAGGACATAAAGTGTGAACAATTATAGAAATATAATGGATAAATGGTTGAACCTGTAGTTCTGTAAAAGGTAATGGACGCACTAAATTGTATTTAATAGTAAATAACTCTCTGAAAAATGAACAAATTACTAAAATAATTAAATGAGAAATTATAAATTAACATTTGACAAATATATGATCAACTTAAACTGTAAGTAAGTTTGCAGTTAAAATGATTAATTCAGTGTGGCATTTTCAAATGACCTCATTGAACAAAAGAGCTCTTCTAAGAGGTGTTACCAAAAAAAAAAAAAAACGTTTAAATAATGCTCAAAAAATTTGAGAGTATTCCTGAATCAGTCTCTTTGACGTGATACAGTCCCAGGTAATGGCTTCTTCCTCACAACATGCCCAACCTTCCTGCTGAATGTAATTAAATTCCATCCACTCCTATAATTAATGGGTTCTTCCTTCTTAGAATTCCTGAACCCTTTCTAAGGGTCACAAAATTTACTTTTTTGTTTTCCTGCTGACAGACGAACAAACAAACACACACCATTGAAAACCTTGCCTCGCTGGCAGAGATAACTTTAATTATTTACAGCTTGACATCTGTGACAGATTGTGTGTATGAAGGGGTGCTATAATTCATCTAACATCCTTCTGATACTCTATGTCAAACTGCTTGTCTGTGCATTGAAGAAGCCACTCAAGTGAGTTGAATCCTAGTTCAACAAAGCAGTGATCTCTCCTGTCTGTCACTCACAACCAACACGCTAACAAAAGACAAACAACTATCTTCTCTGACATGAGAGCTGATGGGCATGTTCCCCACACAGCAGCGCTCTGACAGACTCATCACAGTTAAATGTCATACACGATGTCAGACACTGTTCTCAGCACCGAGACAGAATGAACAACCCCGAAGGCTGCTTCTTCCTCCTCCTTTACTTCTCTTCCCCCTCATCTTTTCATTTCATCTCCACATGCTTTGTGTCTCTTCTTTTTTACAGGCTCTATCTTTCTTATGCTGCTGCTCTGTCACAATTCATCCCTTTTAGTGCTGTGTAGGTCACGAACTGTAGGTTTGGCATTTGAACAAGATTCTGCTAATGTAAAATGGTACAGTCTGAACAAAGGGAGATGTAAGAGACAGGAGGCAGAGCGAGACGTCCCAAACACTGCAAGAGAGAAACAGATGAGCAGGAGAGAGAGAATAAAGGATGGGTATGTGGATGTGATTTCAGAAATGGCTTCTTCTTAGAGTGATGGCTCTGAAGGTGTGCACTTCTCTGTCACGCTCTCTTGTCTCTCTCCTTCTTGCAGGTACAGAGTGATTCCCATACATCTGTACATCACATAAAAAGAGCTCTGAACAATGAAGTTTCCCCTGCATTCACCTCGATCTCTCGCTGTGAAACACGCAGCACCACTTCCATAACATTACATGACAGTAGCGAAGTATCTGCATACAGACGCGCTCACTACCTCACTTACTGACATACATACCTATGTGTGTACATTTAGCATGTTTTTCTCTCACAGCAAATACAAATAAAAGGGTCCATTTTGAATCCTAAACTCTGATTAAAATTTGTCAAAAGACTCCTGGTAACATAGTACTTGTTATCTCAGGTGAGTTTACACCATCCTTTCCAATCTCTCAGTCTTTTGTCTTTTTTGTCTTGAAGCTTGTCTATCTCCCCACCCACCATTTCTCTACACTCACAGACAAAACACTGTTAAATATCCTCCATCTCAAAGCTTACCTTTGTCTTTCTTCTGCACCCACGCTGGCTCCAGAAAGTGTACCTGGGTCAGCCAAACAGAGGAAAGCAAGCTGTGCCAACAGAGAGAGAGAGAGAGACAGAGAGAGAGAGAGAGAGAGAGAGAGAGAGAGAGACGGCAAGAGAGAGGAGACGAGGGAGATGAGGAGCTGATACAGATACGAGACACCAATGTAGAGAGGATGTATCAGTGTGAAAATTGGATGATGAGAAGGGAGGGAGGAAGGTGGGAAGGAAGGAAGGAGGAGGAACAGGAGGATGAAGGAAAGGTGGGGGGGCTCTCAGCTGGTTTGAATATGACGCAGAGGCAGCAGCCAGAGCTCATTCTCTTCTCTCCATCCTCATCCCTTCATACCCACTGAGGAGACAGGGCACTGTATCCATGGCAACGGCAGAGCAGTGGTAGGTAGCTGTTGGGAAGTCTATTGAGGCACAGCCTCTGTCTCTCTCACACAGATCAGAAGTCTTACATCTCTCCATATAGGGACAGTAAAAAACCTCTGATGGGGAGTCTGGACACCTCTAGATTCATAAAGATGTGACAATGAATGATAAACTGATTGTTGACAGATGTTTGTCTGCTGCTGGATAGAGAAGGCATCAAGAAAGCACAAGTTCATTCTTCTACAAATATGGAAAACAGGGAATCATCAGCATCATAATTGATTAACTGACTGATTAACATGCTACTCTGTTGTTAGACACATTGATTCTAATGTGTCTCATTGAATATAGACAATGACTGCATGACATATGATGATGATTCCATGTGCCGGCGACCTCTTCCAGAAAGAAAATTAGGTGCTTACAAGCATTCGGTTCAAGTATTATGAAAGAATGAAATTCTACCCCAAAACAAAGGTATTTCTTTTTAGCTGAGAAAATTGACTTAAAATTTCACAACTTGGTGATATGAAATCATCAAGTCATCCTTGTTAATTGCAATTCTGGCCAATTGTGTATCAAAGGGAAAATGATTTTCAACAGTAAAACAGAAAAATAAAAAAAATTCAAAAATATAAAAAGACCTCTCTCCATTTCATGGGAGATATGGACTTAAAAGATTCCTGAAAAAAATATTGAACAGTTCACAATTTTGCCCCAGGAATCCTCATCTAATACGAATCCCACTCACAGCATGAGCCAAAATTCAACTTGTAACCATTAAAAGTTTCTAATAGCTCAAGGCACCAGTTCAGCACTGAACTGATGTATGGAGGAGGTTTTTTGGAAGATATTGAATAAGTATCTCAGATCTGTTCTGAAACAACTGCCAGAATGAGCCTAAGCACTTAAGCAGTAGTTCATGTCATAATTGATAAGACAAAGTTTCATGTAAAAACAAAAACAAAACAACAACACTTTTTGAGTTATGGTCCAGAAAAGAAACGTGTCTGACGGGCTGGACGGACAGGACAGACAGGAAAGACAGGAGATATTTCCTTTACCCTCATCCTCGCTTCATTTGAGAGGAGGCGTTAAAAAGTCCCTTAAGCAAAACCATTAAAATGCAAACATCTTGCATACAGAGCTATAGGAACAGATACTGTATTCAAATCCTCCACTGAGACATCTGCTTTTTGTTCTACCAGGAAAACTGCTATGCCTATTTAGCACATTCTTTTGTCTGCCATACATGCATACTGATTAGGAGTTATCTGAAATTCTTGCTCAAGGATAATTTGAGGAGGGGGCTAGCAAACCTCACTGTTGAGGTTAACAACTAAACAATCATATGTTTATATAAATGTTGGCACAAAGCTAAAGTTATATTGTTCTTCATGGGACATTATCGAAAAACAAAAGGTTACTGGAAGTCATTGTTGCTTGACATTTTCCTGGACTTGAGCCAGAAAATGTGAAACATGCATCTACACAAGGTGACCTATTGTTGACATTGCTCAATAATAAGAATGCTTTTTAAAATGTACTATATTGAGTTAATGAGTTTATTAAAGAGCTCTTTAAGTAAGCTGTTCACCAAGCAGAGAGATAATACTACAGCATTAATCTGCAAAATCAGGAAAAAATGACACAAAAAATAAAGAAATGTTTGTGATTGTCAAAGAAGTGTTAATGAATGGCATGTTTTTACAGCTATCTCCTGACTCCTGGAACATAAAATGTTCTGTTTCAGGGAAACATCCAGCACACGTTGTGATTTTAATTCAGTATTATTTAAAATAAAAGTGTGGTTCCATAGTATAAAGTCTTCAAAACAGCTGAGACATTTCTGAACAACGTCCCTGGAGTCTAAAGTGAGACTTACAGAATAATTTCAGAAAAAATATTAAGTCAAACTGACTCAGTATCTCCACATACTGGCCACTATAACTTAGTGATCACACCAGATCTGAAGGCCTGAAAACACATTATGTATTAAACTACATTCATGTGTGTGCAGAACAGTCAGTTTCTGTAACATGATTTGCATTTGCAGTGTTGGTGTGCAGTTGGACACACAAAAAATTAATATCTATGTGTAATATCTTATACCATTTTTTGCAGCTGTCCCAACACATGAACTGCTAATATAATTTTAAAATTATATATGGATAGACATAAACAGAAACACAAAAATAGTGGTAATTGTGAAATCCTATATTAATATTCTGTATTATATGACAAAAAATATAAAAGACAGAAAAAATTCATTCTAAAAGTTACTGTATATCCTTTCACAATAGCACATTAAATAGTTAGTGTAAAAGGAACACACTGCTACATAGATGTTGCTTTTTCACTGGAGGAACATCATGAAAATCATTCAGTACAGAAGAGCCATTCATTCTTGTTTCCTTACATGCTTATTGAAAATGCAAGCAGTTCGACTCCAAGTATGGGGAGCACATACTCAGATGGAATAAAACCAAGAGTCTAGACCACAATCAAATATTGACATAACTGAAGTGCTCAGGAGATAATGTAGCCAGGAGATGTTTGAATTGATACAATTAGGAAATTTCAACTAACTCATGTGACAATTGTCTGAGCCACATGGTAGAAAGAGTTGCTTCTTGCTTTGCATATTGCACCCCCTCAAGTGTTTTCAGCTCTCTGGTGGAATTATTTAATCGTATAAACAGGTATTTACGCAGTACATACCAGTTTATACTGCGCATATCTGTGTTGTGTTGGTGTATTTTAGTGTCACGTGCTGCTATAAGTGCCTCAATTGCCCCTTGAGGACCAATAAAGTTTTTTGAATTTAATTACTTTGTCTGGCGACTAAACTACCTATGTATTCATATATCCTGCCTTTTCTGCCAGTGTCCCATACGTCATTAAAAATAAAACTTGTTTTGCTTTGTGTACCATACTATTTATCTTCCTTGTGCGACAGAAACAACACACCGAGCCATTACAAGGCAGTGTGAAAAACAAAAAAAAACTATCAACGTGGTCACGTAACCTGTGACCCCTGGCGTCATTTTCCCGGGAATGTTGTACCACGTGACCCATGCCGGCGTTTCTGTTCCTCTCGTGAGCGCTTCACGTACAGAAACTCGCCGGGCAGGGAGGATATGAGCAAAGATGGCGGTGCGGTGGGCAGCAGCCGACGACACTTTAACTGAGTGTAATATGGAATGTTTCTACATGGACACACTGGACGAGGTACGGGATGTCTTCTCCAACCTATTTCTTGACATGTTTTCCTACTGTTACAAGTTTTCTGTGTGTTTCTTGACGCAAACGGGATCATGTTGTGTGTTCGAGCTGTGTGCTGAGCATGGAAAAGTGACACGTGGATGCAGCAGTAGTGTTACTGGTCTAACTTTATCAACGGTAACTAATGATTTCTGGTGAAATTCCAGTCAGACATGTCTCTGTTGTTATTGTTGGTAAATTAATTGTAAATACGTAATTACGTGCTTTCATTGTTAAGCAGTATTTTAATGCTAGCTAGCTAGCTTGGCCGGTGAACAAGGCAGATTGTCTTCTCTAATTATTAACGATCGTTTAGTAAAGTGAAGTGACAGTTGTGTTATTAGTTTCTCGTCAGCTTGGCTGGAGTTTCAGTCTGATCGTTAATGTAAATAGTTTGTGTTTAAATCCCAGCGGTGGGTTTGTATGCTAAAGTACCGGGTGTACGGTTCATTCAAGGATCCAAACACACGTGGCTCCACACTGCAGCATGCTGCTGCTCAGCTAGCTTTATCAATTCACTCTGGACTTATCAGCTTTATGGTGGAAACTAATCAGTTCTTCCATTGTGTCTTGTGTAGGTTCCACATCAGATCATTGCGGTAATGTCATCTGTGATGATTCACATTGTGATGCTTTTCTTTATTTAGACAGTGAACATAATCTGAACAGTTAGACACACCTGTGATTATTCGCCAGGACACTGCGGCAGCTTTCCTGGTGTCCATTCAAACCGCGTGTGCATGAGCGTCCACGTTGTCGTGGTGAATCACGTCGGTTTCACGCAGACACGTCAGCAGCGGCTGACACAGTTCATTCAAACTCTGATAGCTCTGTGTAGTTTTTAAATCACTTCTTCCGGCTTTTAATGGTGAAAGAATTCAGCATTTCCACTCAAGTGGTGAATCAGAATGAGCTGAAACGAAGCCACTGCTCGTGTTTGTTGTAGTGCAACACGTGGACTAAGTCGCCGTCGCCCCCCCCTTGGGTGGGGTGAGGCAAGGACCAAACATGTCTGCCCACTGTGTGGAAGTACATACCGAAACACGTGGGCTGTAAGATTGTACTGCTGACTGATGTTGACATAAACGCGTGTACTGGAAATGTATTTTGTTGAAGGTAACCAACAGTCAATGTCTCCATGTTTGCAAGAAAAAAAACTAGGTAAATCTAAAATAGATGGATGTGCATACAAACCCCCAGGCATTTTGTGTTGAAAGACTACAGTAATGAGAGTACATGCAGTCTTCAGTAGTTAATTCAAAGCTTTTCAGACAGTAAATGATTGAGGTTGCATCAAATGGTATCTGTTAAAATTCAAATATTAATATAAGTTTAATTAAGTTTCTTTCTCAGATTTTTTAAAATCGTTTTCTTTTGACCAGTCATGTTGTTTTTGAACAAGAGGTGCACATTGATCATATGGCATTGGTTTTACTTTAAAGAGATATAGTGTCAGCAGAATGTTAGTGCTATAATGGACATGTAGCCCAAGAGTTCATAAATGATGCATTAAGGATGCTAACACCATGGAAAAATATGTCCAGAATCCTCATAAACTGAAATCTGTCTACTGTACATTAAAAATGGACATTGCATTTTATGAGTTGTTTTAATATGGAAATATTTCTTTTATTTCTTCATTGTGTTCAAATGTTAAGAGAGTTCAAATATTTACAACAATTATCCAAAAGCTGTTTAAGTCAATCCGCTGGAGGTTAAGAAAGTTCTTGAAGACGTTTCATCTCTCATCCAAGAGACTTCTTCAGTTCTGAAGGTGGCTGATCATGTCCCAGTTTATTAACCCTGTGGGGTGTGGTCAGTGATATTCACAATCCAACGACCGTCGTTGAAACTCGTCTGGCTCCTCAACGATTGTTGGTGGGAGTGTCAAAGGGGGTCGCTGAGATGTGAGTTTTACCTTTGCATGCTAATGAGGGTCATTAGCATAAGACACATCACCTGGGTCAATCTGCTGAGGCAATCTTTTTGGGAATTTTGAAAGGACATGATTGTAAATGGGAGAAAGGTGATGTCGCAGACCACCCCTCTGTTCAGAGATTGCTTCTCCACTTTGACGTGGATGGCCTCTTTCACTCCTCTCTCAAACCATTTATCTTCCCTGTCCAAGATCTGAACACCGGTGTCCTGAAATGAGTGACCCTCTTCCTTGAGGTGAAGGAAGACTGCTGAGTCCTGTCCTGATGTGTT
Organism: Antennarius maculatus; assembly: GCA_013358685.1. Classification (NCBI taxonomy): domain Eukaryota; kingdom Metazoa; phylum Chordata; class Actinopteri; order Lophiiformes; family Antennariidae; genus Antennarius; species Antennarius maculatus. The sequence goes on along the minus strand of CM023616.1, from coordinate 9,732,815 downwards.
GGCTCTTCTGTGTTGAGCCATGCGTCTGTGTAGTGGTTGTTTGGTTTCCTCTATGTAGACATCTGAGCCTTCCTCGTTGCATTTAACGGCATACACCAGATTGCTCTTCTGACTGTGTGGTGTGGGGTCTTTTGGGTGGACCAGTCTTTGTTGGAAACAACAATTATATACTTCTACATGAATCAAACTGAATTTTATCAGCTGTCTTTTGCAAGAGAGAAAAATCTGAAATGTTCTTTTCATTCTCTAGTCGACTGTGCTGAGCTCTAAGGAAACTCAAGATGCCCTGCAGAGCAGTTTGGACCCCTCTATCTTTTCTTTCTTTGAGGACATACCAACAATAGAGGTAAGACTACTGACACATAGGGGACTTGAGTATTATAGTAACCAAAGAAAGATCAATGATCCATAATCTTTCTACTGTTAGTTTACCCGTGTGCGTGGTTTTTTCCTTTTCGTATTCTACTTAGACTAAAGGGATCGATGAGGAGAGCGAAGCCACGCTGCTGTCTGCCTTGACAGAGATCCTCGACAACGTGGATGATGAGAACCTGTCTCCGTTTGACACACTGCCTGACTCTGAGCTGCTGTCGGGTCACAAGGGCAGCGAACACTCTCCGGTTAGTGCATCTGCTGTCATGGATAATTCCAAAAGTGTCTCACAGGTTCCTTCTTCCATCTCCCAGCATGCCTTGTGACTTCAGTACAGAGCAAGTGAAAGGGGGATGGGATGTGTGGGGGACCGGGTGACCTCTGGTGCTCTGAACTTACTTGTTGTCCATTATATTTAAGTCATTATTAAAAGGATTTATTGGAATTATGCTTGTTTGTTTCATTGTCTAGCTCAAGAGATTGCTCTGTCTATCCCGTTCGCCTCCAGAAAAAGACACTCTTTGCCGACCCTCATCAAAGGGAAAGGTAGCTTTTCAAGCTCATAAGTCACTGATGTAGACATGTACAGCAGACAGAATTGTGGATTTATCTGGATATTTGTCTTCCTATCTTTCTACTCAGAGCCTGCCAAGGATGCAAGCATACTCTCTTCAGAGGAGTGATGGGGAAGAAGAAGATGGATTCCTCACTTTGAGCCCAATGAAGCAAGATTCATCTGACAATAACCTGCTTGACTGGGAAGGTCTGGCTCTCCCGCTTCCTATCACTTTTGAGCCAGAGGGTGAAGACCAACTTTCACTTTGCCTGGGGGACTTGGTCCGGCAAATGCATCCATACTGTATGAGAGTGTCTGTTGAGAACCAGGAAGGGGAACACTTGTTGCCCGAGGGTGGCATCTTATTAGAAGTTGTGGACCAGGGGGAAAATGGAGAACCTATCCTGGCAATACCCGGGGCAGATCTCCCAGTGTGTTTGCCACATGAAGAGCATGAGACAGACACTGTGCAAAAGTTTGTAAATGAGTATGATGTGACGTCTGACAGTTCAGAGCATATAGTTGTTGACGATGAAGTTGTAACCGTGAGTGAAGCACCGGTGAAAAATGAGATGATTATTAAGAGACCGAAGGAGGAGATTAAAGAGAAAAGCCCTTCTCGGAGGAAAAAGAAAAAGAAATGCAAGGAGCAGTGCCAGTCCGTACCTGTGGAGGGAAGGGTCCTTAGGAGTGGTAAAGTAAGACGTGTAATAGAGGAATCGCCCAAAGAATCTCATAAATGGTCCTCCAACAAAAAGAAAAGCCTCCCAAAGGTGCCTGTTGTGTCAACACCTTCCTCTTTATCAAAACCTAATGAAGCAAACCCATGCCAAAATGAAAAAGAAATATCCACAACAACACTATTGCCTAAAACAAATGTGGAATTTCCCACAAGTCTGTCAGTTAGACAAGAAGGAGATTTGTTAAATGCCAGCAATGACGAGAGTAACCCTACATATTTGCCCCCAGTAGTGCGATCTCAAGAGCCTGATGAAATGCTGAAACAGCCGACCCCAGCCTCTGAGAACCTGAAAGACTCATCAGCCCCTCACTCTGCTGTGCCACCCCCAGCATCATCTGAAAGCCCAGCAGCTCCCAGTGCTCCCAGTCCTGGGACACCACCGGTTATTGTGGCCCCTGCAGTCTCAGAGCCAAAAGCTAAGTCACTCAGTCTAGCTGAATATCGGCGTCTCAGACAGCAAAAGAAGCCAACTTTGGTGGAAAATCAAGGGAAGATCAACACCTCCAAGTGGCCCAGCCTCCCCGAGCTTCCTAAAGAGCTTCCCCCAATTCCCTCCCTGCCTGGCCCTAGCCCCAGGGATCCTCGACGTCCTAACTCACAAGCAGTAAAAAATGAAGTAGATCTGATCAAACCAGCTTGGCAACCAAGGGGACCGTGTGCACCACCCACTCCTGAGGCTTTGTTGGTACCTCCAGCATACATGGCTTCTTCATCCAGCAGGGCCTCAGCTGCATCTCAGGTTCATAAACCACAGCTAGTACCTGGACCTGCAAAATCTCCTCTATCACAAAAGCCTTCATCTCCTACCTCTAATAGGGAGATATCTATAGACAAATGTCCCCAGTCACAGCCTGGATTTTCAAAGACTGTAGAATTCACTCAGACCTGTCTTGAAACCACTACACTTGCAATCAAACCCACCGCTGCTCCCAAGAAGATTACTGTTGTTTTCCCTAATGTGTCTGAGGTCCATGCTCCGACCTCAATTGATAAACCCATCAATTCTGATTGCAAGTCCACCAAAATCACAGCCAATGGTAGCAAAGAAGCCAATGCTACTCAACCCACAACCTTCCATTGTCGCAAAGCAGAGTCTGTTGAGCTAGAAGCGAAAAAGAAACTCACTACAGCAGTGAAACCCCAAATGACGAAGAGCCCCATGCAGGATCTGGTTGAGGCTTTCACCAGTGAGATCGGTAAGCTCCAAGTTTAATAGTTGGATAGCATGCAGTTTATCAAAGGCTTTAGTAAGAATCTGGATTCTGTAAGATATAGAATTCTGTAGCATTTAGAGGACAATGTTATAAAGGTATTCATGTATTTTGACCATGACAGACAACAAAGTTAAATGAAGGATTTTAACCCCAATCTTGTTGAACTTTTTTCTCTATCTTGATTGGTTAGTTTTTAGTCAGTTTTTATACAAGTATACTTTTGCATGTGCATCGTCCAATGATGATACAATTTTGTTTAAGGTATTGAAGCTGCAGATCTGACCAGCTTACTGGAGCAATTTGAGGAAACCCAAGGTAATCATCACTGAAGTGTGGCTGAAAGTAATGTGTAGTTTATTCCAAATGTGAAAGTGTCACACACTAAAAAATATTTGCTGTGTCTTACATTATAGTCGGGGAACTGGCCAGTAGTTTAAGAGGGTCACAGTAAAATGTAGTCAGCGTCAGTTCAGACCCGGTTTTGCAATGGTTACAAGTAGCTTACAACAGTAGTGTTATCAGTTTGGGCAGGATAACTTATGGTCTTCAGTGGTAGCAAGTGTCACATTAGATTGATAATAAATGAACTTGTGCATATGCAAAGGTTTATTTTTCTGATCAAGTGCACGAAAGTTCTGAGTCTATAGTCCTGCAGAACTGACCTATGGAACAAAGATATAACCAGTAAATAACTCTTAGCAGGAGAGCTTATAAAAGCTTATCCTCTTCGAAAAGTCTGCTAAATGTTTAAATATTACATGGGACTTTGGACATTGTCAAAGCTATAGTGTCCCGCCCCCCAATACTGTCACCTTTATTAGCTGGTTGCTGTGGGGCCAGTGAGGCTGCTTTATGCTCCTTTCTGCTCTTTCACTGGAATTTTGCCCCATCAGCGGATCTATTTTTCTCACCTTGTTGTCTTTGCTCGGGCAGAAATATATCCCCCAACAAGGGGCTGAATGGTGTACACTCCATTACTAATGGCACTGGGCTTATGTAAACCATCATGATTTATATTATGGCAAATACAGCTGCTAAACCTTTGGAAAACTCCCATTTAATAAAAAAAAAAGGACTGCAAGGACACACAATGCTCTGTTTGCGCCCTACAGACTTCATGTTGTACGGTTGTCCTTATGATGATCGTACAGTGATTTTTTTCCCCCCCCTTTTTGTGGGGTTGTGTTAATCACTGTGCCAATGCACTAATTTTCTTGTCCCTTCTCTCATCAGCCAAAGCAGAGCAATGTAAACTGGAGGTCTCTGGTAGAGCAGCAGCTGTAGGAAACTCCAGGTGAGTTACCCTACAGCCTTCAAGCTGCTCTGTGTGAGGAATTGTGGTTGTTCTAGAAATCCCCAGGAGAGTGATCCCTGGTTGGTGTGTAACACACACTTTTTTGCCAAGACCTACCTCAAAGCTTGCTTTTATTTGACTTCTTTGGTGACCATCTCAGTGGTCAAAACACAAGAGGGAGTACCAAGACTATTTTCCAGTAATATAGACTGTTGTGCTTCTTTTGCAGTGTTGACCTGGTTCCAGAGAAAACAGTTGTAGAACGTGTGAGAGCTAATGATCTGTCAAGTACTGCAGGTAATTCAGAAGTTTTACTTGGGCTGGCTTATTGAAATAAAAAAAATCTTTTAGATTTAAATTAGCAGTCATCATAGGTCTGCTTGTTTAGACCAGTAAATAACAAGAGATTCACTTCACTGAAGCACAAATGTGTAATTGTGACGCACATTTCCTCCAGCTCTGACTCCTCCAGGGACTCCTCCCCATCAGATGTGGAAACCCCTGGCCCCTGTGGCCCTGCTGCGGAAGAGCAAGGCTTCTGAGGCCTCAAAGTCGAGCCCTGCTAAAGTTATCCAGATAGCGGCCCGGCCTCTTCCCACAGCCAGGTCCCGCAGCAGACCCTCATTTACATCCGTGGCCCCTGAAGTGGCATGCATGGACCATGATTATTGTCTCCCCAACAAAGCCACTGGAGAGCCAGGCAAGCTCTGGAATGTCAAATCAAAATCCAGTATCACTATTAAAGCCATCAAGACCACTCCAACCACGACACAACCTCCCCCCGCCCCTCTGGTATCGTTTGTCCAGTCTACAAATGCTGTTGTAGAAACGAAAAGGCCGGAAAGTTCACTTTCAGATGAGGTTCAGAACAGCTCTGTTATGGAGACTCCTGATGCTTCACCTTCCTGGCAAGGGCAGGAAGTCACCCCTAAAGAATTAAGCCCCAAGAAAGGGCCTTCTGGAAGGGCTTACCGACAACAAGGTGCTTCTCGTACCCCCAGCCCCGGTTGTAGTCCCAAAGAGAGGACTAGAAGCCCGTCTAGAAGAAGATCCCATCGTTCTCCTAGCTCCATGTCGAGTAGTTCAGAGTCAGACTCTTGTTCCTCAAGGTCTAGGTCGCGGTCCAGGTCACGGTCTCCGTCTAAAAAAAGGTTAGGTTCGCCCACAGGTTCTTTAGTTCACTCAGATTTTAATCATTTCAAAGGTTAGAATTGTCCATTGTAACGGCATTCTCCTCTGTTTCTTTCCCAGGTATCGTCCACGTCATTCTCGTAGCTCCAGGTCTTCATCCCGTTCCTCCTCTGGGTCACGTTCCCCTCCCAGGAGGAGGAGGAGGTACTCGTATTCTCGCTCTCGTTCTGGGTCTTGGAGTCGCTCCAGGTCGCGGTCACCTGAGAGACAATCAAGGTCAAGTAGAAGCAGAAGATTGTACAGGTACGATATATTAATGACTTCTCTTCTGCGTGTTAATCACTGCATTTGTTTAATAACTACACATTTTCTAATAGATCTCTTCTTATCTTCCACAGACCCTCATTTAGACCTAACTATCATCACAATGCAAAGAAAAATATGGAAAAAATGAAGAAATGTAAAGAAAAAGCCATTGTAAGGCCATATTTTTCCCTACACTGATTGCAGAGCAAATTGTTTCAGATATTTTGTAATTGAAAAAGGTGACTATGTTCTTCTCCCAGGAGGAACGACGGGTGGTTTACGTTGGTGGAATTCGGGGAACAATGACCCACAATGAGCTTAGAGAGCGCTTTTCTTTGTTTGGAGACATTGAGGACTGCACTCTGCACTTTAGAGACCATGGGTAAGTAGAGGAACAATTGGTGTCCATGCATGTTTTTTTTTTATTTATGAGTTTTGAAATAAAGGGAATACTGTGCTGAAACTGTATTACAGGCTACAATGTGATCAGATTGCACTGTCTTTGAACCTTTTTGGTCTTTTTGTGACCTCTTTGGCCAAGCTACAGTGCTAAAGTGAGTTCTAGCTTGTTCATAACTGGGGCCTCCTGGTAACACGTCCAGATCGCTCTTTTAAAATCAAGCTACACCAAATAAACTGTGTAAGACCTGTCATAATCTTCACTAGAGGTCTGACAAACAGAGTAAAATGCCTCTTGTTTTTGTTGTCTGTCACAGCGACAACTACGGGTTTGTAACTTATTACCACATCGAGGATGCATTTGAAGCCATCAAGAATGGAGAGAAGCTTCGCAGATCTGATGAGTTGTCGTTTGATGTCTGTTTTGGCGGAAGAAGACAGTTTTGCCGGACCAGCTACGCTGATTTGGGTATGCATTTTTGATTGATGTTGTGTTGTTCTTTGAATCCCTCTTATTTGGTCCAATCACTCAAAAAAATATAAAAAATTGAAGTCTAAGGCCATATTTTTTAGATTTCACAACTCAGCATATCAATGCTAGGCTTTTTCATACATTGTCGACTCTTTGTCTGTTTCTTTTCAGATTCAATTTTAGAGTACGATCCATTGCCTGCAAAAGGCAAGTTTCATGCACTAGACTTTGACACTTTACTGAAGCAGGCCCAGCAGAAACTGAAGAGGTAACAAGAAGCCTGCAGGGAGAAGCAGCTCACACGTACCTCAGAGCCAACAGGCTCTTTACCTGCAATGCTGTCGTTACGTTTACTTTTTGCATCTTTTTCTTCTTTTTTTTTTGATTGTTTTATTTTATTTTGTTTCAGCAAGGTAACACCTTCTATTGAAGTGAAGATTTGTAATGAAATTAGTAAAAGGAAAAAAATGGAATAAGTAAAAGTTTTTAAAAACTTTATTTAATTGTAAAATCAAATTTAAATATGAGGAGAAACATTTTAAAGTGGAAATGTGTATGTGAAATGAATTCCCTAATTACTGGGAGAAGTTGTAATAATGCAAAGTATGATAAACCCAAATAAAAACGGAAGTAAAAATGCTTTGATTTATTCCACTTGTCTACATTCATTTTTCATGTTTAGTTGGGGCCTCATTGAAAAAAAAAATAACCTAATTTTTGCAAGAACAAACGGGTTCACACCGTGGGTCTTTCATTCTGACGTTACATCTATTTGTACGGGTATCCGTACATGTCTTGTAAACTTAAGTACACATCAAGGCGCATTCAATAGTGTTACGTGAAAATGAACTACAGTACTACATACAGAATGAAAGACCTCCTTTCCTCAAAGCATGTACCACCAGGACTGAATACATACACATCTATTTGGACCTATTCTCTATTAGTTCGCTAAAATTCTTTATAAACGGTTAATGTATCATTCAGAGACAGCAAATCATTTGCAGTCACTGGGTTTTCACGGTCAGATCACCAACATCAACAGCACCTCCCCTCTGACTTTAATTGGAGCTCGGCTGCATTCCTAATAGGTTCTGGAATTTCAAGATGTTACAAAGTTATCGAGATAGTCAACACAGGACGCTGTCACACTTCTGCACGTTCGTGAATTCAGAGCAAGTCAGCAACATAACAGGTTTACCAATAACCACTCATTTCCGTTCATTTTTTTTATTATTTCGGAATTATTCGTTCAAATGCGAATAACGATATTTAGTTTGTTCAATTTGTTGTACTATAGATTTTTCAGAAAGATCCCGTTACCTTCTTGGGCATTTGCAACGGCCAGTGTGAGTTATTTATCTTTTGTACATGATGACATCTTTGTGGTGTTTTGTCACGCAGAACTGGTTTTGACTGGTTTAAACTGGTCCTATGAGCATGCGCAGTTGGTATAAACAGGAAGAACTATGAAAACCAAGGTATATCTGCCATAAAGAGTAGAAAACGATAGACCGAGTGCAAACGAACGCTACGCGCTTCTTCATGCTTTAACAACACAAATTTTGTCCTGTTTCGCTTTGACGTATATGTGTTAGAGTTTATAAATGAGGTCGCTGAATTGTCGATAATTTGGACATACTCGCCGACACCATACCGTAATCAGACGCACGAAAGACGTCGACGATTGTTTCCACTGGGGTTTTTCTTGGCGAATTTTTCTATTACATTGGATATACAAATATCCCGATACAATTTACGTTGCATCAAAATAACATCTAGCAATGGTTCAGAAAGACAAGGCGCCGGAGACTCCTCCAGTGGATGGTGAACAAAACGTCATCCCGGTCTCCGGAGAGGCTTGCGTTGAGGCTCCTGGCCCGGTGGAGTCAAGCGTTGCAGTCGAACCAAGTGGTCATAGGAAATTCATTAGTGGAGTTGTGGAAGGTAATGTTTATAATCAATATACAGTAGACCGAAAACACTCAAATCTGTCATTTGGTCATGTTGTGATTGGCACATAATCGTACATACGGTACCAAAAGCTGGGGGAGACGATTAATAAGTCATAAACCTGGTGGGTGGATGGAGGGAAATTTATCAGTCATGTGTTAAACGAGTTGTAGTAAATCTTACTTGGTTTCATTCTTGATTATTAATTGTGCGTGACTGACCGAGTAAAACATTTATAAACGGGCCGGTGGTATTTTCTTACAATTGACGAACATTTTATTATACAGATTTATTTTATGACTTACCAGCTTTTACTTGGGGTCAAATTGATCGTCAGTACTGCTACACCGCAAACGTGGGCATTGACCTGTTCTGCAGACTGCAATGGCGTAAAACTAACTGTATTGTTCGTCATTGCAGGGTTTTATGGTCGGCCATGGACAATGGAGCAGAGGAAAGAATTGTTCAGAAGGTATGATGGACTTTAATTAACAATTAAATCAAAATAATTTACAGGGAAAAACTATAAATATGTCCAGACGCTTTCACCAGACCTTCTGTTTCACAGGCAGCAGAAATGGGGACTGAATACATATCTATATGCACCCAAAGATGATTACAAGCACAGGATGTTCTGGAGAGAGCTGTACTCGGTGGAAGAAGCAGGTGGATATAACAGACTACATGTTTTGTTTAACTGTATTTCTCTCAGTAAAACAAGTAATACCTACAGCATTTTCCACACCATAATGCACACCTAAAAGCTTTTTTCTTAAACCGACAGTGTGCCTTATAATCCAGTGTGCTTTATATATGAAAACAATTTTAAAATAGGCCATTCATTGATTCGTTGAATCCAGTGTAGATTATATATGGGAAAATTTTTTTAGATGGGGCGTTCATTGAAGGTGCGCGTTATAGTCCAGTGCGTCTTATAGTGCAGAAAATACTGTACTTATCCAACTCAAAGAGGAGACTGCGTAGCTCAGTTTTAAACCAGGATAATGTGGAAAAAGTGTATTAGTGTATTTTATACTTTCCCCAACTTCTTCTTAGAGCAACTGATGACTTTAATTAGTGCTGCGAAGGAGTATGGGATAGAGTTCATCTATGCCATTTCACCTGGACTGGACATTACCTTCTCCAATCAGAAAGAAGTTGCTGCACTTAAGAGGAAACTTGATCAGGTATTTTAATAGTTTACATTCACATTCTTTGAACATTATTAAAAATCTGGATGCATAAGTTTGTCTCTGTTTTTCTGTAACCTTTTTTCTATTTAATCCGTGTTCTCTTTCTGCTCCTCAGGTTACGCACTTTGGCTGCAAGTCATTTGCCTTACTTTTTGATGATATTGACCACAACATGTGTCCTGCTGACAAGGAAGTGTTCAGTTCATTTGCACATGCTCAGGTTTCCATTACCAATGAAATCTACCAGTATTTGGGAGAACCCGAAACCTTCCTCTTCTGTCCCACTGGTAGCTAGATTTTATACTCAAATCCTGTGCACGTGTTACACAGTTGTGTCATTTAACTGTTTATTCACAATTTGCTTTATTTCTTGCATTAAAATTCAGAATACTGCGGAACATTCTGCTACCCAAATGTCCCTCAGTCTCCCTATCTCCATACAGTAGGAGAGAAGCTACTGCCGGACATTGACGTATTATGGACGGGTGAGTCTAAAGTCCATCCTTTCCTTTTACACATCCTATGGCGTTGTTGGAATGGGCATGGCAAGGGAAAATCCTATTCCACATAAAACTACAGAGAAATGAGAATGGCATTTGGTCAGATTTGCATATATTCAACAGGCAACATCCCTTTTTGTTTCAGGAACTTTGTGTCAAAGTTTATGTACTATCCCTTCAATATTAACTGCTTGCATAAAAATAACACCTGTGCTGGCATTTTTCTTGAAATGTTAGTCTATTGGTGGGAAAATTGGCTGCATAGAACTTTGACCCACATATCCAGTGACGCATGACTCCATGCATCCCCTATGGACATTTCAAGGATTCACTACATTTTTAAATGTAGCTAAATATAATTACTACTAGCACACAGTAATACATCTAAAAATGTTTGCTAAAATTATATCTTGGGAATTGTATTTTTTTGCAGGACCCAAGGTGGTGTCCAAAGATATCTCTGTTGAGTCTATTGAGGAGGTATCAAAGATTGTAAAGAGAGCTCCTGTGATCTGGGATAACATTCATGCTAATGACTATGATCAGAAGAGGCTTTTCTTGGGTCCATACAAAGGCCGCTCCACAGAGCTCATACCAAGACTGAAGGGAGTCCTGACCAACCCTAACTGCGAGTTTGAGTCCAATTTTGTAGCCATCCACACTCTGGCCACCTGGTACAAGTCGAACATGAATGGGGTGCGCAAGGACGTGGTGATGAGTAAGTGTGATCCAAACATTTACGAATATATTTAATTTTTGATCTTATAATAATTTTTCCATGTGATACCAAAATGTTTGTTTGTCATCACTGCAATTTTTTGTGTTTTTTTTCCCCCTTTTATCAGCGGATGGAGAGGACAGCACAGTGTCCATCCAGATAAAATTAGAGAATGAAGGGAGTGATGAAGAACTGGAGACAGACATGCTCTACAGCCCACAGCTTGCTCTAAAACTGGCGCTCACGGAATGGCTGGGGGAATTTTGTGTTCCTCGTCAATACAACAGTAAGAACAGTTCAATTTTATCACATTTCTATGCTAATATACTTCAGACAGTGACACTTAAATTGATTTTGATTTTGTTGGATGAGCTGCATCAATAATGTTCTTGTAAAAGAATCCATCCCACTGAAGGTCGACTCTGTTTCAGGCCGACAGGTGCCTCAGAGTGGTGCCAAAGGCACGGCGGTTGTCGATGTGTCGTCCATGGCTGCTCCTTCTCTCTGCTCTTCCACAACGGTCACCACAGTGTTCCAGCAGCCCATCATGTCTCCAGCCATGCCACCTCTTTGTCTGGATCCACTCTCACACCCCATGGTAAAAAGACCTCAAGAAGATGATGAGGTGAGGTTTATTGTTACTATAAAGCAACGCTTTATAGAAACGCTTTAATAGCAGCGCTTACAGGATCAGAATGAGTAATATCTGTGGATTTTAGAAATCAAATGGGTTTATATATGAAAGGGAAAAAAATCAATTTTATGCTGTACCTAAACAGGTGGAAGTGGAGAAAAAATATTCAGATGAAGAGCCAATGGAAATGGTGGTGGAAAAAATGGTGGATGAGCCTGAAGCAGAAGCTGACACAGAGGAGAAGCATATTGTTCCCATCCTGGCTGATAAAATGACAGAGGACCTAAAACCTATGGACACAGACAAAGAGAGTCTCACAGAGTCAAAGTCCCTAGAAGAATCTATCCAGGAGGACTCTGGGAGTGATATCGCTCCCATGCAGACGGATGATCAGCCCAAACAGGTGCCTGAAACTTTTGGCAGTTTATGACTTCTTGTTTTAATGTGCTTGTTCAAGTAATATCAAAAGCACACAAGATTCTAGTCACATTATTACTGGGTTTTGTCCCCAGGATGTTTTTGTGCCAGGGCCAAACGAGAAACCTCTGTTCATTGCGGAGCCTCTTACTCTTGAAGACCTGAGCTTGCTTGCAGAGCTCTTCTACTTGCCTTATGAACACGGAAACAAGGGCATGCAGATGTTGAGGGAGTTCAACTGGCTACGAGCTAACAGCAGTGTTGTTAGTGTCAACTGCAAAAGAAAGGACACAGAAAAGGTGAGTGGATTCTTTGGATTAAACACAGGAGGCGAAAGGAAGGGGACATGTTCATTCTTGGTGAAACTAGTTCATTATTAACTCAGCATGCTCTGTCAGGGACAGATGTTGAAAACAAAATGGTGGATATGTGCTACCCAGTTTGTCCATTAGGTGGTGTGGTTATGCGTATGAGATGACATGTGCCTGCACTGCAGACCATTGTGTTCCATATATTTTGTTATTGAAAAAAAAAAAAGGTTTCTCACCGGTATTTCCCGTCTGTCTCTGTGTCACCTGCAGGTAACAGAATGGCAATCAAGGGCGGAGAAGTTTGAAGAGATGTGCTGCTTAGTCATCCAGATGTTTACACGGTTGTCCAATTCAGCCAACCGCACCATCCTGTACGATCTCTATCCGTACATTTGGGACATCAAGAGCATCATTTCTATGGTCAAGTCTTTTGTCCAGTGGCTAGGTATGTGTGAATCAACAATAACATGAATCCTCTGAGAGCAGTAGCATAGCAGCAGTACGAGCGAGTCTGATAGGCGTTAGTTATTCTTAAACACATTTTCACTCAAGTCAGCCAATCACCTTTACAAAATGTAAACTGAATAAAGTCAAACACATTAAAAATAGACTATTTGGCTGCATGGATGTTGTTGTAGTTTAATTCATTTCTAATCATATTATCTCACCTGTGAAAATTTGGGACTCTGACAAGTTGCCCAGTTTTTAATAGATGGGAGCGTATGATAGATCATCTCAGCACAGATCAGGTCAGATGAGTCACCTCTCAGTTGTCATGATTCTATGAATTGCTCTTGTTTCATATGTGTTGCATTTATTACTTTTTTTTTTTTAATAAATCTGACTGAATGCCGTTTGCACTGCGAGCATCCGCCCTTATTTACTCCATCATTAGCTCCTCCGTCTTGATGAGATCTGAACCAGCCCTTTGTGGCGAACCACCTAGCAGGGTTACTGCTGCTTGCTGTGTCTCCAGTAACATCACTGCTGCATTCCCTCACAGACACCCTTGCTTCCATCTCTTTGTCTGTGGGGATGAGAGCCAGGGGGGAAGTCCCCGTTTCTCCTTCTCCATGCCCTAGCGCGCACGCGAGCTTGGATAGCAAGATATCCGACTGACTGCAGAAAGCCATTCTGGTGCATAAACTGGTTTAGACTAGCTTGTCTAATTTTACTTCACAGTAAACTTTGTGTAGTTGCCTCACTGAGTAAGCTCTAAAATGAGGCTGTTGTTGGATTTTTAAGTGGCTGACTCATTTACTCTGTATCATTGTATTCACCACCTTGTAGAGGGGATGTTCCCTCTCTTCTTTCCTCCCTCTCCCCTGACCTCTAGTTTCCTTTCATTCTTTCATCTGGTGCGCATTGATGCAGTTTGAGTTGCAGTCAGCCTCTCGATAACAACTCCATCTTTTTTGGAGTGTTCTTTTCAAGTAGCCTGAAGCACCAGCATGGCTTGTCGGTTACCCCCAGTAACCCAGTTTCATTTGCAGGTTTCTGTCCTGTCTGGCTATATGGTAAAGCTGAGGATTCTAGCCCACAGTACACAGCAGGCAGCATACCCACACTGGCAAAACCACACCCCAAAAAAAACCCCAACATACTGCTTTACTATTCCAGGAAATTATTTAAATTATTTCAACAACCTTGAGGAAATCAGGTGCTCCATTTTGTTTTCTTAATAACTGCAGTCTTAAGTGTTGACACCTGCTGTTGCTATGAGATGGCCCTTAAATCAGGCCCAGTACAAAGATTTCCCCTCAACAGAAGCTTTGCAGCCGGCACATAGTCACAACCTCCCTGGGTTTTGTACTGAGAACACTTACTAATAACTATTTTCTACTGTTTTCTCCCTTCACTGTGTACAGATGGAAGAATCCTCAGTACAAGTTTCTACTGCTATTGGATCGACAGTGGCCGATGTATGCACAGTGCTGGCGTTGTCTTTTACTTTTGTTCATGTTTGAAGCAACCCTATGTAAATTTTTTCACAAAATAGATCTTTATATTTAAAGTTTTGATCTCGAGGGAAAGAGGCAGCCGTCCAGATGAAGTCACATTTTGCGCTGCGATGTAGCTTGGAATCCTAAGTGTTAACTCCCAAATTTCTCTCTTTGGCAGCATCTCTAACTTATATTTTTGTTTCTGTCAGTAGGCCTATAGAAATGGCTCAGACCAGCCTGATGCACCTACTCAAAGGAATTTACACTTGACTTGAAATTTAGCCATGGGGCTTTTATGTACATCCTACTCACAGTATAGTTGACACAAGTGTTTTCAAAGGAGACACTTTTGCCATGCAAGAGCAACAGTTGTATGTTTTTTGTATACCTGTGATCATGCAAAGTGCACACTGATAATTGAGGTGCAAGTAATCCAAGTAATAGATCATTATTTTATCAGCTTCGAGTTTTTTCAAATAGATAAGCAAGTTCACAGTTCCTCCCGCGGGTGCATCGGCATGCTGTGTTGTGTCAGTTCATCAGAAGGAATTTTAGGCTTCCGATTGAGGTTCACATGTAAAAAGGTATTAGGGATCCGTGCTGCGCGCGGCATTTGTCTAGTCACATGACAAGCCTTGTAGTCAACCTGGGTTAGACTTTGTTAGAAGCAATGCAGCTATATACAGACTCCAAGAGCCGTACGTGCTTCAGATGCGTATGTGTTTTTACATCTGTTTCCTTGCGCTGTATTTCATCTGTGCCCCGTCTGATGGTGGCCGTCAACAGTAAGATGAGAGGGTTACAAAAGCAGGAAATAATCTGACTACCTCTCGCCCCGTCTTCCTGGTTTGATGACCCTCGCTCCCCAGTCATGTGACAAGGCAGATAAAATGAGAATGTGACTTCACATGGGATGCTAAGATAAGTGGGGTAACGGCAGCTGAAGCTTACTTTCATAGTCCAGACAGTAGGACAGTGGTTTTAGTTCTGATGGTCAGTCTAATCTTTATGAACTCCGTCAGCTAAACTGCTCTTAAGTCCATTCTCTCTGTAGGTTGTCAGAAAGCATTTGTTCCACTGCATGAAAGAACTTATTTTAATACTGCGCGTCATGTTATGTGGACCATTTTGAGATTTTTCACTGATTTTGAAAAAAAAACATCCAATAATTTCAATATATACTTTGGACCTGATTTGCAAAAATGTAAGCTTTAGTTGCTCCATCCCCATTTTGTCATTATTCAAAGTATTGACCTTAAACGTAATTGATCTATTCCAAATTGGGTCCTTCTTATGTTTTAATGGTTTACTTTTTTTTTTATATATATATATATATGGATTATGCTATTAGATACATATGACCCCCCCCCCCCATCTCCCCACTCGCTCATCTGTGTCAGAGCCCCATTCTCTGGTAACAATGTCCGCTTGGCTCTGCTCCTAACAGGGTGTCGTAGTCAGTCCTCAGCACAATTCCTTAGAGGAGACCAAGAGCCCTGGGCCTTTAGGGGAGGTCTAGCAGGAGAGTTCCAGGTATCTAATGCTCTGAATTTACAGCAATCAAATGGAAAAAAAGAGTGTTGTCAGCAAAAAAGACGACGCTAATATGTGTGTAGGTATGAAGGGCTTTGGTCTGTCGAAGGTGAGCTGATTGTAATGGCTCAGGCTGCAAAATATCTGGGTTCTATCCCCTTCTTTTTGTTACTTTGGGATATTACATCTGCAAAAGGGACAGTGGATGACATGAAAGCTGTCACACAAAGCTTCATGGCCAGTGTTTGGCATGGCATTTTCTATTGATTAATTTGAATTTTATTTCAGCAACTGACCAAGGAGATGCTGCTTGTCCCTAGCGCACGCAGCGCAAGCGAACATGGCTAGGTTTTATTTTCATGACGTATCATTTCTTTGCAGGGAAGCACAGCGCACAAATTACCAATCCGCACTTGCAAGCGTATGTACAAGCATTGCCGCGCCCGCGAAAAAAGCAAGCAAGCATGTTTGCAATGGGAAAACTCCATGATCAAATACACCAAAAGTTTTGTTCTCCATCCTTGGAGAGTATGAAGACAAAAGATGGCAACTGATGCTGAATGACAGTTAAATCAAATTCAATTTGCCACTTTGTTTTTTTTCCTGGAGTTCTCTCTGTCTTACTGCGCCAGCATCATTATTTTTCTCAACAGGAGGGCCCTGCGCAGCGAAATATGGCAATGTCTAACAAAAGGGAAAGGAGCATCTCCTTCAGCCAGTAAAACCTTAGTCAGACCAAAATACTGCCTTTTGTTTTATTATATCTGAAATGCAAACAAAGATGTGGTTGTCGTGCTGTTCCTTTAGCAAAAATGAAAACGATGTCATGTTTGCTGTTGCTGGCCACTCTCGGATCAATAAGGAATATCAGTTTATTGCTTACAATAGTCTTATTCAACATTTATTCGTAAAAAATTTCATCATTCCAAAGCACTTTGTGCTCTTATATATTTTCTTTTGTTTTGACAGTGGCTCAGTGGTAGCAAAATGCACAGTGAGGCAGTCAGCCAAAGCAACATCTCCTGGTTTCAGTGAAACTAACCAATTTCCTTTGACACCAACAGAGATTGTTGCCAATAGATGGGGCAAACGATCTTTTCTACCAGCCGCCACCTTCATTGCCGACCTCCAAACTCTATTCCATAAGGCCTTACTTTCCCAAAGATGAGGTGAGATATTTGTTTATATCAGAAATCTCTAGTTTCACTCTTGCATGTCAACATTTAATAAGCATTGATTAATAAAATGTATGGTTTCAGGAATGATGTCAGCCAGTTTGCATTCCCAGTAGAACTGCCCTAGTTTGAGCTCTGTACATCGACAAATACAAGTGCTGAATATAAATGACTTTTCAAATTTTGTATTTCAAACATTCCTTAAGAACATTGACATTCTTTGTGGAATTTTTGTCCTAAGATTGGGCTTTTATACCCTGTTTGAAAAGGTTATAGTAATTGGTTGCTTTTATTTCAGTGTTGTGACTCTTCCACCACAATAAGAAATGTTTTCTGTTTCTAGGCTGCAGTTTATAAAATCTGTAAAGAAATGTACTGTGAAGGGCTGGAGGATGTACCGTTCTCTGATGAGGATTCGGACCTCATAGGAGACAGGTAACAGAAGATGTATTTGCGCAGTCATCCCAAACTACAGTATAGAGGGTGTTGTATTTTTTGGGGCTGTAAAAATTCATGATTGACAGACTTTTTTTTTTTCCACAGGTTGGTAGGAGGTCTCCTTTCTCTAAGCTCAGAGTATGGCTTTGTGTTAGAGGATGATGAAGGAATATGTGGGTATGCTCTTGCTACCGTCGACGTTAAACCTTTCCTTAAGAAATGCAACTTGAGCTGGATTCCATTTATGCAAGAGAAATACAACAAGCCTGACTCTGAGAAGGACCTCACAGAGGCAGAGGTGTGAACCTAACCCGTCTCTCCTAACATGAAAACATCTTTGTCAGTGTGTACACTCGTGAATTTAACTTCACATCGCTTTCCTCCTAATAGAAGATGATGCTGAGTTTCCATGAAGAAGAGGAGGGTCTTCCAGACTCTTTCCTCTCCAATTTCCCCTCTCTCATTAAAGTTGACATTCATGCCAAGGTGACTGACCCAAGTGTGGCCAAAAGCATGATGGGATGTCTTCTGTCTTCTCTCAAAGCTAATGGTAGGTGGTAGCCATGTTTCATTTCATCTGCATTTTTAAATGCAACTTCTAGTGCTGAAGAGAGAAATGTTTGTCTTATTCTTGTTGGGAAGAGGGTGTTGGATTAATTTATCTTGAAATTACGATGTAAATTGGAATCTGGTTGATCATTTTCCCTAGGAAGCCATGAAACAGTTTATTCCATCAGTGCAGTAGAATCATATTATCATTGAAGTGATTGTTATCCATACTGATTGACAGGGAGATCATTTGTGGGACCTTGTTGTTGACTTTATTTGTTGTATGTTTTTGTTTTTTCACCTACAGGGTCCCTTGGTGCATTCTGTAAGGTTCGACAGAGCGATAAGAGAATGTTGGACTTCTATAGTAAACTGGGATGTTTTGAAGTGGCCAAAATGGAAGGCTTTCCCAAAGACGTCATCATTATGGGACGCAGCCTATGAAGAAACGCCCTATTACAATAACAGGCAAAGAAGTAAAGTGAGCAAGTCAATGTGGCTTGAATGTGTTTGCTACCTTTTATGAGAAAAACTTCCATAGTGATTTTTACTACATTACTGTGTGGGCTAGCCCAGAACATTTTTTTTTGGATTTGTGTACAGAAGCACATCAGTAGCGCACAGATTCCAGTGCTGCCCTTATATGTAACGGCTCTGTTGGACTCAGCAGATATTAAGCTAAAAAGAGTGGAGTCTGATGATTTGAGCCAACTTGGAAGAATGGCACTTTTCTGGAGTCCCACTACTCATATACCTCTACAAGGCCAGAAGTAATTACTCCAAAAGCCTTTTTCTGATTTAATCCAATAGCCATTACATGGATATTGACAGCTTGCCTGAACACAAAATGTCTGTGTCTTAAATGGAGTCTGAGCTGTGAAATGAAAGCGATCTGTATCTCTGGGAGCTACACTACTTGCTTTCTCTCCTTTAAAATAATTGAATAACACAGCTGTCAGCATAAATAGCACAGAATTCAGCATATGAGGTACCATTTTTAATTGCCCCTCAGTAGAATCAAAGAGGCCTTTTAATGACGTTTCTTTTGGCTCTACTTGTGAAAATTGGAATGGGCCCTGGATCTTTTGGTGTTAATGAAACCCTTAATTTAGGATCAACATAAACCAGTAAAGGAAAAGTATTATAGAGTGCTCAAGCCGGTGGACTTCTGAATTATAGTTGAAGGTTTTTCAGATATTTCGAAAAAGATTTTTAAAAAAGCTTTCTTTGCAAGTTTACAAATTTTTTTGGTATTTTCAATATTTCCTTGTGCCCCCTTTTCTCCTTTTCATAAATGAGCAGTGTTTTGCTCAAGATATGTCAGTTAGTTGCCTTTATATTTTAATTTCATATTGCAGACATTTGTTTTTTGAGGAAAGGCTTTCTATAGCTAGGTTAGGCTCGTTAACACATTGGCCTCGTTGCCGCTCAGATTCCAGAAATATAACCAAACAGCTGCAGTCCACATGTACCGAGCTCCCAGATCCAAATTCCAGATTGAGTAAAAGTATGAGAAAAATCACAGACATGTCTTCCGGAGAATATTAGGTCGGTCTTCTTATGTTCAAAATCAAAGATATGTCTGTTTACTTTAAAATACATTAATTAAAATGGATAATCCTGCTAAAAATGTAGAAGAATCAACCCTCCTGCTATCATGAAGCTGCTTAGGTTTTTTTAACCACTAATTCCTAACCTTATGTGTGATGCAACAGGTAATCTGGGTTACTTTCAAGAGAGGCTGTGCTGGAAACTTCGCTTAACATTGTTAATAGAGAAAAACAGTGTTTACATCTATCACCTTGTGTCCCTCCCGCCATCGTCTCAACTTTGCTTACTCTCGAATGAATGAACCTTGTGAGTGCTGTTGGTATGGAAGAAGTTGTTAAATCTTGTCACAAAAATGACTCTTGCATTATTGAATTGTAGATGTGAGGGGGCTTGGTGAAGAAATTCCAAGGCCTTTTCCAATTTCTCCATTGAATGTTTTGTATTCTGACACAATTCCTCTTTGTTTTGTACATGTTGTAGTTACTTATGCACTTGGACTGTAATTTGTATTTGTTGGTTACGTGAGGATCATCATTTGCTCTTCAGTAGCTACCTGCCAGATGTTTTGATACTGTGTACATTCATAATGTGCATGAGGTAGGTGTATTGGAATCATTAGTGTGACCTCGTATCATGATAGAGGAAGAAGCATGCCGTTCACCTATATGATCACAAAACTGTAGTTGATGGATGGCATGTCACTATTATCATTTTTTATATCTTTACTGAAACTGGCTAGATCTGTTGATTTCTTTCAAAGAAATATAATTCTGGCCGTTGTACAATATTCTGTCCAATACAGCCAACTTCTTTGACTCCATTTCAACTACCTGTAAATATTGGCAACAAATCTGCTGTTCATTTCAAGAAACAACCTCGATCTCTTCATTTGGTAATTTGTTGATAGTCAAGCTATGCCAATAGTGTTTGACCGAAATTAGGCTCTGCCTAGGTGAGAGTGCTCCAGTCATGATCGAAGTCTAGGGACAGGGCTGCTATAACAGTGACAATTTACCGTGTAAAGTTTGTATGTAAGATACATATTATGATAAACTAATAAACCAATATACATTTATTGTTTCTCTGTGGATTAATTAAAAAGATGATTTAAAATGCATTTGTTTATTCAACAATGCGTTATTTTTACATTTAAAGTCTGCACACATACCACACATTGTACCACAGTGTAAAGGACCACAATAAAATATACAGTACGTCTTGACAACTAACATCAAAATTTTTTAAAATAAAATTTTTCAAAGGCTCTTTTTTTTCGATACACATTTCAATGTTATGCTTCACACTGTAAAATCATTGCAAAGTTGTCATTTAGTCAATCTGAAAATGAACATTGCAGGGATCATCACATTGCTGAGCTATTATACTGGGTACCTATATGCATTAGTATGCATTAAAGCGCTGCTGAAGATACTTCACATAATGCAGTTGTCACCTGAATACCATCTTGGTGGTAATGCATGCTGTGCACATGAATAAAAACATGACTTCGTATTTATATACTGTACAATTTGAAATTTATTGGTTTTAAGTAACTCCTATCTCAAGCCCGGCTAGCTCAGTCGCTAGAGCATGAGACTCTTAATCTCAGGGTCGTGGGTTCGAGCCCCACGTTGGGCGCATAGTTTTGGGGCGACGGAAGCTCAGTCCACCCAGGCCCGCGGCCCTTCCCCACCCACATGCCCCCAAGCCCCGCGTGTGTGCGTGTGCCACGGGCCTGCACCACATATGCAATTAATTACAAGTGTATGCTAGCGTGAACAATTTTCTTACGGGGATTAATACGGTACATTATTTAGATGTCACAACAGAAGGTCAAAGCAGAAAAGTGAAATGCCCTACAGTTTACTTATATATGACTAGGTTACACTATGCGATTTTACAAATATTGTTGCTTTTTAACCTTTGTGTCATGTATTTTTCATATATTGCCCATCTCATTTCATATCAGTATTTTAAGTATGTTCATGCTTAAATTAAAGCTGAGCCTAAGAAATAAACTGTTTTTTTATGAAAGTATGCTTTATACTTATAGTGTTGTCACATGTATATTGATACTGTAACTTGTTAAATAAAGTATGTTGAAAAAAAACGACTTTCTACACGTTCACAAAATATTAATACTGTAGGTTATGATGAATTAAAACAGCACAATTTATATACAATATTTATTATTATTCTATATTCCTGTTTTTAATCAATTTGTCATTTGATGTGAACTTTTTTTTTATTTTCTAAATTTTATTTGAATACAGATCAGACCCTAATTGTTTGGCGAAAAAAAGCACCGAACTTGCGGCGCATAGTGATGACGTAGCAAGCACATATAAGCTGCGACGGTCCTGTCATTTTTTTCGCGGACATTACATTTTGGCTATAAAGTGTTTACAGTGCGGCTATCGTGGGTGCTTTGACAAAATGTCTTTACAGGAAGATGAAATGTCAGAGGTGGGACAGGACGGACAAACAAAGCTGGAGAGCTTCCTTTTCAGTAAGGATAATTTGAACAGTTTATCGCCTCTGCTCCGGCACACGTGGGTGACAGTTTTAATGTTCCATCATGGAAGAACCTGCGTAAATATTTTAAAATCCTCTGTCATTAGTCACATTTAACATAGAAACCTTAGAGTTTTAAAAATAATTCTGGTTTTACGTTCCAGCTTGCGAGCTTTCATCCAAAGTACCCTTCTACACTTTCCAAGAAGATGAAGAGGAGAACCATGAGCATTTCCTCGAACTCAAAACAGTATGTACTGTACTATTAAAAGTAGAGCTGTCATGTGTAAAAGTCCTCGTCTGACCACACCATGCACGCCTCGCAGGGAAGTCTTTCTTTAGTTTATAAGGTAGTTTAACCGTAACTTTGTTGACAATTGATTCTTTATAGGACTTCACCAGTTCCTCTTTTATCCGACTGCTAGCAGAAGCAAAATTCTGTATATCAGCTGCTTCTAATTAGTAAACAACAGATGTTGCAAATAGTGTTATGGTGTTTTCCCAAATTCAACAGATGATGCTATTTTTACTTTTTCTTGATGACTGCGGTCTGAAAGTGATCCAACCTTAATGACAAGTGTCTTTACTACTTTGTAGAAACCTTTTATTGGTATTATCTCCTGCAAATTTGATAATGTAGCTGCAAGAGGACACAAGCCAGTGTCTTATTGTGCTGGTCCCAAGCCCGGATAAATATAGAGGGTTGTGTCAGGAAGGGCATGCGACATAAAACTTTTGCCAAGTCAAACATGAGAATCAAATCTGTGACTTCCATACCGGATCAGTCAAGGCCCGGGTTAACAACGACCTACAGGGCGCCAGTGGAAATTGGACTACTGTTGGTTGAAGACGGAGAGGAGGAAAGTTTGTTCGTAGGAAGAGAGAGAGAAGAGGATTGCCAAGAGTATAGGACTGAGAGTAGGGACGCTGAATGTTGAAACTATGACAGGAAAAGGTAGAGAGTTGGTCGACATGATGCAGAGAAGGAAGGTAGACATACTGTGTGTCCAGGAGACCAGGTGGAAAGGTAGCAAGGCTAGAAGTTCAGGAGCAGGGTTCAAATTGTTCTATCATGGTGTAGATAGGAAGAGAAATGGAGTAGGGGTTATCTTGAAGGAGGAGTTTGTTAGGAATGTCCTGGAGGTAAAAAGAGTGTCGGATAGAGTGATGAGTCTGAAGCTGGAAATCGAAAGTGTGATGTTCAATGTTGTTAGTGGGTATGCCCCACAGGTAGGATGTGAACTGGAGGAGAAGGAGAAATTCTGGCTGGATGAAGTGATGCAGAGCATACCTAGATGCGAGAGAGTTGTCATTGGTGCAGACTTCAATGGACATGTTGGTGCAGGAAACAGAGGTGATGAGGAGGTGATGGGCAGGTTTGGTATCCAGGAGAGGAACGCAGAAGGACAGATGGTAGTTGACTTTGCAAAAAGAATGGAAATGGCTATAGAGATCAAGAAGGTGGAGGATTTTAAGTACTTTGGGTCAACAGTCCAGAGCAATGGAGAGTGTGGAAAAGAGGTGAAGAAGCGTGTACAGGCAGGATGGAACAGGTGGAGAAAAGTGTCAGGTGTGATGTGTGGTAGAAGAGTTTCAGCTAAAATGAAAGGAAAGGTGTACAAAACTGTGGTGAGACCAGCGATGATGTTTGGTCTAGAGACAGTGTACTGAGGAAAAGACAGGAGACAGAGCTGGAGGTAGCAGAGATGAAGATGCTGAGGTTCTCTTTGGGAGTGACCAGGAAGGATAGGATCAGGAATGAGTACATCAGAGGGACAGCACATGTTAGAGATTTTGGAGATAAAGTCAGAGAGGCCAGACTGAGATGGTTTGGACATGTTCAGAGGAGAGATAGTGAATATATTGGTAGAAGGATGCCGAGTTTTGAACTGCCAGGCAGGAGGCCTAGAGGAAGACCAAAGAGGAGGTTTATGGATGTAGTGAAGGAGGACATGAAGGTAGTTGGTGTGAGAGAAGAGGATGCAGAAGACAGGGTTAGATGGAGGCAACTGATTCGCTGTGGTGACCCCTGAAGGGAAAAGCCAAAAAGAGGAGAAGATCTCCTGCAAATTTGATGCAGGGTGCAGCATTCCGGAGGATTCTTGTCTTATTCTTCAGGGGCAAAGATCTTTAGTTCTGGATCACATAGTCTTGCATGCTGCAAGCTTGTCCTTCAAGTCCCACAGTCGGATTTCTGAGGGATTCAATCAGACCCGTGTGAAGATTAATCTAGAATGATCCAGGACTTCTTCTGAAACCATGCTTTAGTGGACTTTTAGTTATGCTTGATATTGTTGTCCTCTTTGAACGTCCAATATGCCCAAGCTTCTTTTTTGAGCCATTTTTCACAGGGATTTCTTAATACTTGATGGAACCTATCTTCCCTTGACACGCTGCAGTCTTCCAGTAAATGAAGCAAAACAATGTTGGAGCATCACTGAACCATGACTGTGCTTCACTATCGGAAGAATGTTCTTTAGTTTCATTACTATATATATATATATAGAGGAGGAGTAATTCAAAACGTCTGTGGATTATCTAGAAGTTTTGCTCATACTGGAGTAGACTTTTTATGAGCTTTTTGGCTCAGCTTCTAGAGTGAAGCCATGAAATCCGAATTTAAATGTAGGCCTTAACAAAGCAAAAAATAAAAATCTGTTTGGATTTTTGTACTATCGGCTATGCACATGTGTGCTCTAATGAGAGAAGCTGTTCAGGGGGTTGAACGGGTTTGAGACTGCAGTCAGTAAAAGTTGAATATGATTAAAGAATCGTTTTGTTTCACTGAGTTATGGTAACTCATCTTGTGTAATTGTCAAATACACTTTTTATCTACAGTTTATCTGCAACTGTAGATAAAAAGTGACTAAATCTTTTTTTACTTCTGTAGGTTTGTCTGGGAGAAGGTGCAAAGGAGGAGAGTAATGTGGTGGAGGTAACTGCTATGAATCATCAAGGGAAGACTATTTCAGTACCCGTTGCCAATCTCCACATCTGCTGTCTGCCCATGGTATTATTTCTTTCTATCTGTAACTTCATGTATCACTGATTATTAGGACGTGTCTCAGATGGTACTTTGTTCTCTTCAGGTGAGTCTGGGGGAATTTGAGTTAAAAGCCCCAGTAACCCTCAGGCTGAAGGCCGGGACAGGACCAGTTACTGTCAGCGGGTTACACCTCATAGGTAACACTTCTTCTACTCTCCTTAACAAACCTCTCTGTGTGTGGTTCTGGTAAAGCTCATTAAGGCATTTATTTCACTTCTTTTAAATAAGTTTCTTTACAGCAGATACACAGGAATAATTGTGTTCTGTTTAGTTTCTTTGTCAATGAAAGCATTTAGAAATGTCTGCTTTATTTATTTTTTTAATTTGTTTAGCGCATGTTCAGTATGAGTACAAAACTCTGCAAGGTGGGAACGAATCGTTATTAGGTTTGTACAGAGATCCACACCTGCCTGTATCAAATTCAAGACATGCAGGCTAAACAATCAACTGAAGAAAACAACAAAAAATTGCGTCTTAATTCCAAAAAGAAGGCAGCAAAGACGAATCACGCACAATCAGTACAAAAAAATGCATTAACAAAACTGTCAGAAGAACAAATGCAAAGAATCAGGAAGACAGAAGGTATTTTTTCAGACAATCTGCTGATGTGATTAAGCGCTCTACAAATAAACATTGATTGATTTTATATCTTATCTGTAAGACATTCTTTTTTGTAACATCTGGTCTTGTGTTTTGTATGAATTCTGTATTATCCGCCAATATTGAAGGAGCATAAGTGTTTTGATTTCATTATTTTCCTCATGTCTGTAATGTTTATCAAAGGACTTTTCTTAGTAATAATATATGTTCTTTTGTTACCACTTTTCAAAAGTAGACTAGTTATTATTTATCTTTTAACTTAATTTCCAATATTTTTTTGAATATATGGTTGGAAAGAATTCAGAATATGCCAATTTGGTCTTTCCATTTCTGACATTTTGTCAAACAGTCTTAAATGATGAAATTATTCACTAATTCATAATATTAGTATTAGCTGAGACTCGGAGAAAAATGAGCTTCTGAGATTCTATTTAGTGTCTTTTGATTTTGACCAAACTAACTGAAAAAGTAAATGTACATTTGGGGAAAAAAGGTAGGATTCAAGACCTTTGGCACTTTTTATAAATCAAAGTTTGAAAAGTATGGTATAACTCATTTGGTAAAATGTGTGTGATCAGTCCTGCAGGGAAAGCATCAGATCAGGATTCCAGCCTCGGTTTGCTCTGGCTGCTGGAATGAGTGTGTGCAGCTGAATATCATTAACTATGTATCAAGTGAAAGGGCAGATTTAAGAACGGCACCTTTTCTGGCCTTTCTAATTCAATATACAGCAATACTGGGATTCAGTTTAAAGCAGCAATTGAACAATTTCTCATGTTCTTTTGCAGCCTCACGGGTGGAAGAGTCAGACTTGTCTGATGAGGATGACGACGAGGAGGA
This sequence comes from Antennarius maculatus, assembly GCA_013358685.1. Lineage (NCBI taxonomy): Eukaryota > Metazoa > Chordata > Actinopteri > Lophiiformes > Antennariidae > Antennarius > Antennarius maculatus. The sequence goes on along the minus strand of CM023616.1, from coordinate 9,706,414 downwards.
GGAGGAGGAGGAGGAGGAAGAAGATGAGGAGGAGGAGATAACCCCCATTAAACCAGCAAAGAAGAAACAGAAGGAGTAGGCTTTTTGTGAAGGCCTCCCCTCACATGCCGATATATTTTAAGAAGTAACACAGCTTTTTGTACCAGATGAACACGTTTGACAAACATACTTCCCCTCCACATGGCCGACTGAATACTTAGTGTGGCGGAGGCAGAAAGTGCTGCAGGGGGAAGGAAACTGATGACGAACTCTTGATGGTTTGTCACACGTGTCAGCAGTGTATTCTTCCTTGGGGGAGATCCTCAAACTGTATTTGCTACTAAATGCTCCCCAGTGTTTTGTACTCTGATACCATCACCGCTGACATGATTCTTTTCACCGGGGGTGGCCAGTAATCTTTTTACATCAGTGTATTCAGGAAATGTTTGAAGAATTTCTTGTTGAAGTAGAAATGAGGTGTGTTAGAGATACAGGACAGCGTTTCCAGTTGAATTCATTCCAATCAGATGATGGTTCACACGTGGTTGAGTAAATGTTCTTGATGCAAAAGGTATTTCTCCATTTCCATTAGTTTATAGTTCCTAATTCTTGTTTTTCTCATGTCGTTCATACATAAATATTTTGTACCAACAATGGAATCTTCAACCAAACATTTTTCATTCATCTCATTTAAAGTCCTTCATTTAACTCATCCACTTTAAATGTGTACAATGTACGTATACTACACATACTGAGACAAACACCTCAGCTCTTCCAAAATGAAGTCAGCAGGAGAAAAAGAAAATTTAATTCAAGCCAGGGAAAGCAGAATAGGGAACAGTGTTCAGGTGAAACAACATCAGGAGTTTACACTAAATGTTTATCAGAAAATGCTCTCAACAAATTAAAGTAAAAAATATAATTATTTTGGTAAAACTTGCCAGTTTATGTTAGAGCAGTAGCTGTCATTCTTACCAATAGCTTTTTCTAATATTTCAAGGTTAATATGAGCATTTGGTCTGGATTGAATCAACCCTTCCTCAGCCCACTCCCTGGCAGAATCTCATCAAAGTCCCTTGAACACAGACAGTCGCAGTGGGGTGATTGTATCACTTCATTCAAAAGCTATTTAAAAAAGCACATCAGGATTACAATTCAGACGAGCTAAATGAGCCGATTCCTCACAAACTAAAATTAGATTGGAGTAAATAACTCGAAGTTTGAAGGGTGATAGAATACAGTTTTAAAACAGTTGAGACTATGAAGGCAAACGTGTTTGGTTGTGGTTACAGTCTGTCATCTACAAATAAACACACATCTCGTCTGCACCGTACAGACAGCGGAATGTGATCTTTTGTGGGGAGCCATATTGTATAACTGGGTCATCTGCAGATCGTCAGGTCCCAGTCTCTGTTGGAGCCCCTTGTTGAAGTGACTTCATATGAGAACAGAGTCTCTTTGAGTTACTAGTTCATATCTGGTCCTTCTCTGAGTGATGATAGGCAGCATTGGTAAACCCTGATGGGACAGGAGATGGGAAAGTCAAGAGGGAGAACACTAGGGGAGCACCACAGCTGAGCGTCACGTGACAATGAATTACACCAGATGTCGCAATAGTGGAGAAAATGACCACCTGTTTGAAGCGCCTGCATCATCCATGATGAGAAAGGCTCCTTCAAAGAAATGATAATAATATTAGTCTAATAATTCCAACTCTTGATCAGCTGTAGTTTTATAAGTGACTATATTTCCATCTGGGAGTGTAAGATGAGTTTATTCGTAACACGTAGTGAAAAACCTTGGATGGCATCACATTACCTTCTTTATATTTCGGTTGTGGTTTCACAGCTCAGAAGGGTATCATTGAATTACACACCACCAGAGGGAGAAGACTTTCATCACACAGACAAAAAAATCACTGCCTAATAATTCTCCAACTAGTTAATGTCACCTTGACTCAGACCAGGAGCTGTTGCTGCTGATTTTCTGACTCATAAACCACATCCAACTGCTGTATGCTGAGTGGGACTTTCAGCATGACTTTTATGTGTATAAGAAGTTTATGGCTGCATCCTGACCTTCCTGTAGAGGTTGTCTGTGCTTGTGTCTATAGTATCTGCAAGAAGTGCTTTCTATTCAACAAAGATGTTTGTGATGGGAACGGTTCACTTCAGCTTTCTTCAGTCCTTACGCCAGGCTCCAGGGATTGGCTGATGAACTGTTATGATTTAATTTGATGGGTAAAGCAGACCTTTGTTTATATGTGTAATACAGTCTTAACAGGGGAAACCGATCCTCTGAGGGTGCCCCAAGCCTGTCAAAATAAATGCAAGCAAAAGGTGATTCAGGTGATTCAAGGAGCAGAGGTGAAGAAAATGCAAACAGGACCGGTATTCAGCATTCTCTGGAATGAATGGCAGCTTATGTAGAGCAGCTCACATTTGTACAGAGGAAGGTCAACCCAGAAGGCACTTTGTGTCGATGTGTGTGTGTGTGTTGAGTCACTCTGTAGAGAATTTTCTCATGTTGTAAGTAACAAAGTAACTGGGAACCGAATGATTTTACCAAACAAGTTTCAGAAAATAATTTTTGTTTTTTGTTTATGTACAAAATAGCATTCAGAGTTCCTTTCACTGGAACTAAGGGGTCAAGCAAAGCTCCTGAAAAACAAACCCACAACATCGTCCCCCATCCACCAAACTTTACACATGGCACAATGCAGTCCAATAAGTATTGTACTCCAGACAACCGCCAAACCCACAATCATCCATCAAATTGCCAGATGGATGAGTGTGATTCGTCACTCCAGAGAACGTGTCTCCACTGCTCCAGTGGCGGGAGACTTTACTCCACTGCATCTGATGCTTTACATTGCACTTGCTGATGTATGGCTTGGATGCAGCTGCTCGACCATGGAAACCCACTCAATGAAGCTCTCTGCACACATTGCTTGAGCTGATCTGAAGGCCACATGAAGTTTGCAGGTCTGTAGTGATCAACTCTGCACAAAATTGGCGACCTCTTCGCTCTTTGCGCCTAAGTATCCGCCGACGCTGCCCCGTCAGTTTACGTGGTTTACCACTTAATGAATGAGTTACTGTCGTTCCCACACACTTCCACTTTCTTATAATACAGATGACAGTTGACTGTGGAACATTTAGGAGCAAAGAAAAGTCACAATTGGATTAGTGGCACAGGTGGTATCCTATCACAGTCCCACGCTGGAATTCACTGAGCTCCAGAGAGCGAGCCAACATATTTTATATTTGAGAAAAATCACTATTAATGCACTGTTAATATCATTAATCTTGCTGTCAGTTTCAAAACACTACAATGATCATGGGTAAGACTGCTGACTTGATGGTCGTCCAGAAGACACTCATCACGTTAAGCCACAGAAGATCGTTGTTGAAAGTGCCCGGTGTTCACAGAGCGCTGTTCAAAATATATTCATGGAATGATGACTGGAAGGGCAAAGTGTGGTGGGAAACAGGCTACAAGTGGTGTATTCCTGTTGTCAATTCATTCCTCAACCAGAGGCGGCATCAGAAGTGTGAGAGAAGAAGACCTGGAGCATTGCTTAGCGATCCAAAGTCCTGTTTTCAGATGAAAACTAAATTTACATTTCATTTGAAAATCAAGAGTGAAGTGTCCCCTGTCAATGATGCTTTGGGGTCTATTCTTCTGCTGGTGTTGGTCCACTGTTTTATCAGGTCCAAAGTCAACACATCTGTCCACCGGGAGATTTTAGAGAACCTCTTGCGTCTGTCTGCTGACAAACTTTATGGACATGCTCATTTCCTTTCCCAGCAGGACTGCCCAAATGATTGAAACTACTGGGAACTGGTTTGCTGACTGTGGTGTTATTGTGATTAATTCACAACTCATAATCCACTGGGCTTTATCAAGAGGAAAACATGAGAAATGAGACGCCCCCTCCCAATAAAAATAAAGTCATCAAAGCAACCTGGGCTTCCATAAGACCTCACCAGCACCACAGGCTAATCGTCTCCCGCCTGCAATGATACAATAACTTGTGCAAAAGGAGACCTGACCAATTATTGAGTCAATAATTCAACATTCATGTCAATAGTTTGACTTTTCAGTTTCATGAATCTTTTTTTAATTGAAATATTCTAATAATTTGAGATACTAGACTTTTTTATTTTCATGAGATGCAAGCCATAATTATTGAAATTTAACAAAAAGGTCTTAAATATTTCAGTTTATGTTTAGAATATCTAAAATATAGGGAACTTTCACCGTCTTAATTTAATGATGGACAAACCAAGTTCCCTATACTGTATTTTAGAAATCATAACCTTAATGTAGATGTACTAATGTCTTTGGTTCTAGGCTTACTTTACATGGGGGTTCTATAACCCCCTCCAGCTGTTGCTGGGTTAGTAACTGTCAGTTCTGTGTGGCCAGTGGGAGACAGGAAGTGAAATTAATCATTTACCTCTTACATGTTTTACATAGAGCTGTGAAAAGGAATGAATAAATCTAACAGCCATGAATTCATTTCACTTGAATGTGTGGCCCAGAGCCATAGATGTGTTCTCACCGAATCGTCACAGGTTACATATCGACAGAACGCTGGCTGATCTGGCTGCAAGCTGTGCAAATGTATTCAGATAGTGTCAATATTATTTATCAAAGGCCTGAAAGACGAACACTCCCCTCTCAGCCGCTGTTTATCACCAGTGTGTGATGTTCCCTTCACGCCCAGACTTCTTCTGTAATGAAGGTTTTACCCAATTCATGCAAACTGGAGACTTTGTTTTGATAACTCCACTGACCTCATTGATGGTACTGGTTACCATGGTGAATCTACGGAGTAACTGTTTTCGCTCTATGGAAGCGATGCTCAAATCCAAGGTGTTTTAGAGATGGAGTGTGATGCTATCATCCTAGGGAAAAGAAAACCAGATCAGCATCATGTGAAGAGTTTATTATAACATGATAGCTTTCATGTTACAGTGGGACACTGTGGTCATATGTTAATAGGAAATTCAAACTTATCACATTATAGTAATAACTTGTCTTATTGTTAGGTGAAAACTTCCGCCTGGCAACAAGTGTTACTTATTGTTTTAACATTAAAAAAAATACATATTCTTATTCCATTTTTGTACGTATGATTTATTTACTCAAAATATGAAACATATGCAAAAATAATTATGTAAAATGTGACTTTATAATCATTTAGTTTTCACTTTAAAAATTTGATAATGATCTATTTTTTTCTTGTTCAGTCACGGCTGAAAAATGCAACATAAAGTTTAGACATTATTGTTGACTGAAGATGCCCTTTTTTGGCTGAGAGGTGAATGTAGCAGAGTTATAAAAGTGTCAAGGTTTCATTAAATGCAAATACTCTGAGAAATAAGACAAATGCCAGGAAAATGTGTGTGAAAGTAACAGAGAAAGATGCCCCCGTTGACTCCTGCAGTACCTCCAGCCACTGGCTTAAGCACACAAACAGCAGCTGCACAACAGCTGACGGTTCTCCCTGCATTGAAAACAGATCTACACACACACTACAGGTTTATATCCTGCTGCAGGCTGGGGTGTGTTGCACCTGTACATATAAGCCCCAGCACACCTGTCACAACAGCGTGCAACTGTCAAGCGCATCACCTTTTGCTCCATATGTAACCCCAATGAGCCAAACTCACACACATACACACACACACCACCTACTTCTGCACAGAAACACACACTGACTGGTTGATTGTGTACTGACACCTGAGCACACACTCATTCGTACAACAGGATTTGACTTGCACCATGTCTACACACAAGGAACTATAAACCAAGAGCACACAAAGCTACACACCTTCATTCAAGCTTTGTATTTGTGCCAACTGATAAATGGCATTGAATTTAGACTGACACAAATATTTTCCTCAGAAACCTTCAAAAAAACACCAATATTTTTGAAACTTTTTAAACTGAAGTTCAAATCAAGATTCATTTTTCATTTCAGAATACTAATTTTGATGTTTTTTCAGCTTACAATGACGTATTTGATGTAAATAGGCAGCTATAAATGAAATTATTTAAATGGCTTAAAGTGATGTTATGGCTCAATTCAGAATATCTATCACATGTTTTATTAATAACACACACACAAGCGGAGCGGTGCTCAAGAGGAATGCTAATAGGCTCCCTGTTTCTCTGCCTCTCTCTCTCACACACAAACACACACAAACACACAGACAACACACACACACACACACACACACACACACACACACACACACACACACACACACACACACACACACACAGAGACTAAATGCCAGATTCCTGCCACAGCGTAGCTAAACCTCATGTCCTCCTACTCTTATGCCTCATGTATTCACTGGCAAAGGGGGCCAGGTTCTGCAGAAATGACATCAGAAAGTTCAGGATTCACTCTTGAATTTGGATGAAGGAAAAAAAAAACCCCCACAAAATCTCAGCAAGGCCAGAACACATTATAACCCATGAATAAGTGATGCACCTCCCGTGCTCTGTATCCACCCTGTTCTCTAACCGTTCCCCCTTTTTCCCCTCTCAACGCTCCACTCAACCAGCTCCCTTTATTTCACTGTCTAACGTGGGGGGGGAGGGGTGAGGATGTGGGGTGATGAAAGGAGTCTGAGTGACAGATAAGTGGATGACTATGCTGTCCCAGTCCTCATTAAAACTGCTTATATCATCCTCCTCTGCATCCAGTTGCAGCAAATGATACCCTGGGACAGGAAGAGAAAAGGGAGGTGAGGGCAAAAGGGGTGCGGCTCATCAGTTATTCCTGTTCTCTGACCTAACTTGACAACAAGCTCCAATAATGAGACAAAGAGGGATGAGACAGTGATGTTGGCCAAGACCAGGATGTTGACAAGGAAGTGAGCTGTCCTAAATTGGCAGATAATAGGGCTGTTGTGGCCCAGGTCAGTTTCTAAACCTCCCCCTCCTGTTTTCCTCTGAAAACAGTAGATGGCAAACATGTGGTCATTTAGATCCCATTCTTCTTTTTACATGCCTTCTATGAATAGGTTGTGGGTGAGCTGCAGGGTGGGATGCACCAAAAAAAAAAAGACTTTTTTTCTTTAACAGGAAGCAAAATATTTTCAGCTGTAACCCAGTGAAAGCTTAACACCTCTAAAGTCAAACAAATCTTGCGCATCCCATCGCAAACACCTCATGGCCACCGGGTTTAAGGACAACACTTCAAACATGGTCTAAAAAATGCAAATGGTCAAATCAGCAACCCTTAAACGATTAAAACGCAACAAACGGGGTACATTAATGTGTTTATTCAACGTTTTCCACTGATTTATTTATAATCATATATAAAAAAAAAAGAAAAACCTGACAAGCATTTGTAGTCCAGTGTTTTTCTAAAGCCACATGGACTCTGGAGTGCATGAAGAGGCTCTCTGCATTCTTTCAAACTGCATACAGGATATAACCAAGAGCTAAAGAACTTGCAAGTACAATAAGAGCATTTTAACAGTCTTTTTAGGCACTGAAGTCTCCGGAGTCCCGGGTCAGGACTCACGATAAAGGATATGTTGTTTCTTTAGTTCTCAGATTGAATGGATTTAAGACTAGATTATTCATGTCAGCACTTCCAGTCACACTGAAACAGAAAATAAATAAACACGTGTTGCCAAGTTAGAGCGTTCCTACTGTAAGTGTCATCATGGAAGCAGGGCTACCACATTTCACAGGGGGCGGTGACAGTGACCACAGCTCTCCACAACTTAATGGAAAGGACTGAGAGGCAAGTTAGGATTTCTTACAGCAGAACAAATGCTGCTCCTGGTTTACTATTTGGTCCCGTAATGTTTGGTGGAAGACTGACCATACAGCCCGTAGAAGTCAGGGTGCCTGGCTGTCTGTGAGGCTTCCATCAGCCCCCTCATGGGAAAATGCTGCAATGGCTGGCTTGCAGGCAGTGGGGCATGTGACGGAAACTCCTGAGATGTCATGGTGGGAAAGGAGTCTGATGCTGAATACAGGGGCCGGGTGCGGGTAGCGGGGGCCCGGGAGCAGCAGCAGTTATTCAGAGTGCACATCAGTACTTTCCGCCCTTCATACATGACTTGTTGTGAGGCGTCTCCACTTGGGAAGTGGGAGGTAGGGAAAATAGTCCCTGAGTGGTGGCTGGAGGAAGACCCTACACCCACCATGCGATGGGTTGAGGCATCGAGGAGTCTGCTGTGGCCGGAGCCAACGTGACGATTCTGTATCCCTTCAGAGGGATACATGGATGGAGCCCGACGGCTCTGCTCAGCCAGACAGGGTTTCTTGCTGTCGTAGTGCAGTGGTGGAGGATCTTGGGGGGTGGAGTTTGCTTTGTTACTTTCCAAGAAGGCCATGCCATATTTCCTCTTCTGCAGGCCTGCACTGTTCCCCATGTTCGAGACTACAGAGCTGCTGTGAGATTGGACAATCTCAAGAATAGGCGCCACATTGAACGGTTCTGCGAAAGGCAAACGGCACAAAAGAGAAAACAAATAGATCTTTCTGTTCATTCTACTTTTCAGATATCATTTTATCAAAACATTATTTTGGCAATCTTTGGTTAGTGATTGTAACTTTTTCTTACCTTCCATCAGTTTCCGCAGGTTCCTTTCTCTCATTGAGAGATCAGACAGAAAATGGTGCGAGTTCAGCTGGCCCACTCTGAGTGGAGGGATGCCACTTGCCAGATGTGAGTTTGACCTGAAAACGACACACAAATTAAATACTGGGGGGTTTGCACCCTGGATTGACACACATTCTGCAATCTGAGTTTTGGGAGGATTGTTTTTTATTTTTTTAATTAAATCAGATGTTTATGCCTGAAATGCAGCGGTGACCTACAAACACACTTTTTCATGCATACAGTTTGACTGAGGTTACAGCTGCGTAAAAAGTGCAGCTGATGGTGGATTCGTCCTGATCTGAGAGGTGGTGTCTGTTACTTTTGTAGCTCTCAGCTTTTAGAACACAGGTGAGTATTTACACCATTGAAAAAACACAATGAAATAGAAAACAAATGAGGAGAATATGGATTATTCAGTGTTCCGGCAGAATGAATGTGTCTAAAAGCCTCCCTGGTTAGTTCAAAGACATTTACAGTGTCTGAGAACCACATGAATATCAAATGATCATGTTCTCTAACCACTGAAATGACGATTGATGTAAGCTAATAAACTAGCTGTTTGCTGGTAAAACCCAATACAATCAGGTACCAGTAAAGTGAAATCGACAAAATTTGAATATCATAAACAGTAGGGTTGAGCCGGATACTCGTTTCATACGAGTATCCGGTACGGATAATGCATTTTGACGCGCACACACACACAAACACACACGCACGCACACAGACACACACACACGCACACACCATAATCAATATTGTTTAACTTTATGTGAAAAAAAATGGCAATAGCATTTGGTACTAAAAATAAATAATTGAAAAAAAAGTAATAGAAAAAATTTAAATGAAAAAGAAGAAAAATTTTTTAAAAGTTTTGTTGAGTATGACAATTCTTGTTCATGCATACTTTGTAGTTAATTACTTTTTTATTGCATGCACTTCATTAATGCACTTTGTGTTTACTCGTTCTATATATAGTTCCTTTACTATTGTGATCAAAAAGCGTTGAATCTCACTTCTGAGGCTCTTCGGTAAATATTCATTCATAGACTTAAGAATATTCATGTTCTGACTCAGTTCCATAAAAAACTTCTGTAAATAGTTCTCTTACTTTTGTGATCAAAAACATTTATTTGAATTTCAATTTTGAGGCTGTTCTGTAAATAGTTTTAAAATAAGCAAAAACACAGCAACTTGTGATCAATCCATATCAATTTTAGACTTAAAACAATGTGATGATTTAAGCCCCACCCATTCCCGGTCAAACCACACCCACTTCCGGTTTAAGCCCCGCCCATTCCGAATACAGATACGGGTACAGATAATCTAGTTGGTTGAACAGATACAGATACAGATAGTGGTGTACTCGCTCATCCCTAATAAACAGAATCAGACTCAGAATCCTTTAATAATCCCAGGAGGGGAAATTGGTTTTTGTTACAGTCACTCCGCAGTAGAACATAAGTAAAAAAAAAGTGAGACAAGAGTAGATAAATTAGAATTAAAAAGAGCAAGGAGATTAGAGATAAACAAAAGAATAAATAGAGAGAATTATATATAAACATATAGAAATAGATGAATAGAATAGATAAAATAGGAAAGTACCTGTCCATTAGCAGCCGGTAAGGTTTCGTGTTCTGTAAAAAAAAAAAAAAAAGAAAACAAGATCCACAAGTTACTGAGCATTCATCTGCCAGTAAAGGCCTGACTGACAGCTACTGTGTAGAACAAAAGATGGTTGTATGACTGCTGTCTTGTCTGTCTGTCTCTCTGTCTGTGTACATTGTGTATTAATGTTGCTTCTTTTCACGTGTTGCTGAAAATCCAACATTCTATCCAGTGAAACTAAGCACTGTAAATCATTTCCAGCTTTTTTAGGTGTTTTGTGTGTGTTGGCGTTGCTTTCTAGAACATAGCTGCCGAGTTTCACCTTCATGAAGTTGATGCTGTTGGATCTCTGGAAGAACATCTGCACTGAGCTCAGGAGTTTTTCCACTTCCTGTCGCTTCTCGTTGAGCTGCAAAACCTGCTGAGAGTTTTTCCTCACATACATGGTGAAGGTGTTCTCCAGCATTTTCACGGTTTCGGCTTGGTTCGCTTCTAGCAGCGCATGCATCCTCTGATACTGGGCCCTCACACGGTCCCTCAGGTCAGACACTGCGTCCTGTGGAGACAAGCTGATTGAACAATCCTAACCCAAACACTCTTTATACACAGCAAAGGGAATTAATACCATCCTGTGAAATTACCAGAAAGAGAAGCATTTTTGATTTGTAAAAAGTCAGATTTAAAAGAAAATAGCATCCACGTTTGATAATCATCAATTGTCTGTCTGTCTATACATCTATCCAAGTAAACAGTCTCTTTGTAATCTAATTTATTTGACATTAACAATGCAGTATAATGATTAACCCAATTCAGACCAAGGATTTAAAAATAACAAAACAGTAAAATATAATAATGAATTCATGTCCTGAGTAACCACATATTAGAATATATTTATTATATATATATTTGTCATTATTGTTATTATAGGGAAATGAGACCTTCTCATATTCCAGCAACCCTGTCAGTCATTCCATGACAGCAGTGTGTGGAGAATATTCACGCTTTCCGCACGTTTATCTCTCGTGTCATCTTTACCCACTACATATTTGTCAGTGAGCAGTCGACTATGGGACAATTTCATGGCTCTTACCCCCCCATCTCCAGACAACCACACGTGATCTGACACTACAGAGCTGTTCTCTGGTACAGTGTCCCTTCTGTAAATACATGTGACATCCCCTTTTTAAATAAAGTGAAGCGGTATCGTTCAGTTCTCCGTCACGCGTGTGCCGTCCCGTACCTTCATCAGTGTCTTGTCTGACTTCAGCTTGGTGAGGTGCTCATCGATGTTCTGAACACGACCTTCCAGTCTCTCTTGCTGCCTCATTAACATGGCCTGCAGAGAAATGTGACAGAAGGATTAAGTAAACGATCTAGAACGAGAAAATAAATGATCACATAAACCGACACTGTCTGAAGTCTCAATCCTCTATTGTGACCTCAGCAAACTTGGGAGTTATTCATTGGTCAACCTGATTCGCTGACTCGATGAGGCGGAGGACACAACAGACGCCGCACGTTTATCCATTAGGGGTGCACAAGCAAATGCAAACACAACTGCACAAATACGTGTCTTTTAAAAGGGGAGCCGTGCAACATCCAGGGAAATCCGTCGTTGGGACGGGCCTCCTTCCTCTTTAGGCAGAACAAGCATAAAAAAAACCTGAGAAGGGCAGGTAAACAAAATCCTTCTCCATTTAGTGCAGGGCAGACAAATCAAACTAGAGTCACAGGCTGACAGCTAACTAGGAACGGGGGAAGGCAGGTACTTTTTAATGAACTCTTTCTGCATGGGAGAAGCACCATGCCCAAATAAGTGAAAACCTGCTGTCATGGCAACTAAGCCTTGTGTATGTATTTGTGTGTGGAAGCTAATATGTATGTGAGGGAGCAAAAAGCAGGGGTGTCTCACCACCCCTCTCTGCTTTCTCATTTTGCCACATGCGTTGCTTCTATTGTTAGCATTGGCCTCTGTGCCAGTGACAGATTGTCGTGTGTGTGTGTGTTTGCGTCTGTGTGTGCATAACGCCGGGGTGTGCACTCACCCTCTGCATGAGTGTGTGTGAAAGAAAGGGTATAGCAAAAAAGTGCTGTGGGGCTCTACTTGCTAAAGCCAAGAAGGGACAGAAAGAAAGTGGAAAAGACGTGCAAAAAAGAGTGAAAGTAACACAGAGAAGGTCTGAACACAACACACAGATAGGGAGGATGTAGAGGATATTTCTGCAGCCTCTGGTGAGAGTTTCAGGGTGGCTACCTGGTATCACAGCAACAGGCCTCTTTATAACATGTTTGTACCTTCACCACTACATGTTTCACAATTGTGAATAACTTATAATATGAAATAGACTTTGGACTATTGGCAACGGATGTTGACACATGGTAAAACACCATAATAAATTAAAGTAGTTAAACTGCTAAAACAACATCAGTCATTTTTTGGCCCATTCACGAGCAACAGATAAACCTTTAATTACAACAATGACATATTATGACCACATTAGGTTCTGGAAGGTATGAACAAACCGTCCTTTAATTAGATATCCACATCTCACTTCAATCCATATTCACATTCATTCTGAGTCCTAATATTTCTTCATTCTCCTTTTAGTTCTTTTTTGGTCTCCACCAACTCCTGTGTGGCTTCTTGTCAGCTAAATCCTTATAACATTAGCAAATTGGTCGACAATTAGCCACAATTACTGCTTGCCTGTCCTGCATGATGCCATCCTCCAACAATTCCACAATATGAAGATGTAAAAATATTCAGGATATGACGTCCAGTAGCTCATTTTACTCATCGTAACCGTTGAGAGACCTTTGCACTGGTGAGCTGGTGACTTTTGCAGAAGCAAAACAAACTTCAGTGTTAGTTAGTTGGTAATATTGGTGCAATCTGGTTGTGGGTAGTTAACACACAGCTGGAGGGATCCACAAAGCTTTCTGTCTTGCTGCCTGTTGCAGCTGAACATGTTGCTGATGGATGTCATACCAGTGAACCAAGCCAGTAAAGCTGTCATAAGGCCAGAAAGCCAAAAGACCCATAAAGCTGTGGGTAACTTCACAGAGGGCTGATAATTCTCGTTTGACCAACCCCTCTCACATTACACACAGTCAGTTGATCTATTGCTTGTCGAAAGTATTGATTGGAGCCGTTTTATGTGCTTAAAGGAGAACATTGTCCTTTGGTAATTGCCACATCCTTATTGAAGTGTTAACTTTCTGTGATAAGCGAACGACTCAAAATGGCCATTTACTAAATGGTTTGTGATACAGAGCAAGGCCAAAATCTTATAGGTCAAATATTGTAAGTATGAGTAGGCCTATCTTGGTTTTTTATCTGCTTATAATAAAAATGCTCTGATAGCTCCAACATTTGCTTCATTGCAAAATGTTCAATATGATACGAGAATAAAAAAGATACATGACAGAAGTGACACAAAGAAATTATATAAACATCAATTTTTAATGAAGCCAAAAAAGTACTATAAAATAAAAATGACATAACCATTACTACATTATTATTATTATTATTATTATTATTATTATTATTATTATTATTATTATTATTATTATTATTATTATTATTATTATTATTATTATTATTATTATTATTATTATTACTGGGCGGCACGGTGGCGCAGTGGGTAGCGCTGTCGCCTCACAACACGGCGGACCCGGGTTCGAGTCCCGCTCTGTGCGGAGTTCGCATGCTCTCCCCGTGTCTGCATGGGTTCTCTCCAGGTTCTCCAGGTTCAGGCTTCCTCCCACCTCCAAAAGCATGCGCTTTAGGTTGATTGGCTGGTCCCAAATTGACCGTAGGAGTGAATGTGTGTGTGAGTGGTTGTTTGTCTCTGTGTGGCTCCGCGGTACACTGGCGTCGGGCCCGGAGTGTCCCCTGCCTCACGCCCTGAGACTGCCGGGATAGGTACCGGCTCCCCCACGATCCGCGTAAGCGGATTAAGCGGTTAAGAAAATGACTGACTGACTGACTGATTATTATTATTGTTATTATTGGTCTGAGCAGTAAATTACTTATCAATCACATTGTAAAATAACAGCAGACTCAGTCTTGTGATGAAAAGCCCATTCTTGTTTTCCTCACATGCTCTTCTTGCATTGTCATTGTGGATTTATTAAGACAGAGGTGCTGAGTGAGTCTGATGTATGTTGGATGAAGGGTTGAGTGTCTTTTCAAAGCATATCCTATTCCACTTAATACATTAGCCATGATGACCCACATGCGAACCATTTGTGCAGAGGTGAAACCCATCAGAGGGAAATTATCGTAAATCATTTCATCTTCTCGAAATAAACGGCAACAAAGTAACTTCTGCTGGGTTCTAATCCAAACAAACTTTTTTTTCTAATGTCTGGAAAATCGGATTACTGTAGTTGTCATGTTTCAAAAAAAGTTTAACCACTTGCTATTTGATATTGTACTTTGACATGTTGTTTTGATAATATTAGCATTTTTTAGTTCAGCCCTACTAACCAGATGCATGGCTTTATGTCATGTGTTTTTAGACAGTGCTTGTGTATTAACATTGTCTTGACCCAGTGGTTAATGGTTCTATGTGACTGTATTTACCAACAGGACAGAACACTTTGATAATTCTGTGAATGGTGGATGAAATTCTTGATGTGACTTTGCTCAGATAATGGCAACAGCTGTACTGCACTCAGAAAGCGCCTGCTCAACAACTGTGTCTTCCTCATTTTGCCACGTTTCCTCCAATTTCCTTCTTGTCTTGTTGTGTGCTTGAAATAGCATGAAGGGACAGGAAGGGACTGTCTACTTACTGATCTCACTATAGCAGCCTGAAAGCCTACCTTTATCAAGATTACACCCGCCAATGATCACTTTCTCCACTGTCCTATTTAGACATTCAGACACATGTGGGTTGCCAGGAAGCTCATGTTTAAATGAAGAGCCTGCGGCTCAATGAACAGAGCTTCTTTCACAATCAACTGACAACTCTTCCCCATGTCTGATGTCAATGGACAGCCCTCAGCATTCTAGGGAACTGACTCACTCCAGCCCAGAAACAAGAAAATGCGAAAGGCAGAGCTTTTATGAACACAGATTTCCTGTTGAGGTGCTTGAACAAACCAAGGTGAGGTTGTGTGGGAGGGTTCCTCCTCTGTCTGTCCAAGGTACGGCATTACTATTACATTATTCTTCCTTTTTCACCTTGAAATCACCAGCATGCAAGTAATAAGTTACTTTAAAATGCTCCTATGAGAGTCAAAGGTAACCAAAGAACACTTGTTTTTCCAACTTTATTTACCTTAAAAGGAACAAGAGTACTGCCAGGGGAATTTAAAATCCTAACATCTCATAGTTCTGTCAGGAGAGCAACCTTTCACCAAAGAAGAGAAGCCACACTGGCTTCAGATTACTTGAAACCATGACGTAGCAAACAAGAAGAAGTCTAATTTCTGCCATGTTTTTTAATGTCAGTGTTCACTTCAGCGTGACTGTAGGCCCAAGTATGGACAGAGTGAATCTGAGAGGAGTCACCACCTCTGACTCCTGGATGTCTCCATTTACTCCATGAGCATACGGCAAAGAGAAAGATTGGTGTGTGTGTGTGTGTGGGGGGGGGGGGGCAGCTGAAAGGGGTGAACAGACATCTTTTGTCCCAATAATTGCACCAAACCAGAGCAACAGTTTGGATCTGTACATTTCCCAAGAGGAATAACATGATTATTGACATATCGACACGACTGTGAAACGGCAGATGTTGAAACTTATCTGCTTCTCGCCCATCCCCTCACAGATGGGTAAGAAAAAAGTAGAGGAGGCCGTAAAGCAGTGTGGGTAGTTGCTTTTTACACCTTGTGTCTTAAATTAGACTTGTGAAAAGATAGCGAACTGAAACACAGTCCAGAACTAAGACGCATCACTAGATGCCTCTCTGACATGTTGGCCTCAGAGGAGTCACATTCCTCCATGCATCATGAGGTCAACCCTGCCAAGACAAATCCTTAATCACTCACTGTCAGTATGATTAACACACATTCTGCCGGATCGATTTTCCTCCTTCACCACTGTCTTTGTCTTCTCAAACACTTGCATCACTTTCCAACTCCTGAGGATGACTGAATGCAAACTTGGCTCGTAAACGATTTCATAAAGCACCATGAAATTCCCTTCAATGCATTTTCTCATTTACAATCCTGAAACAAGTCATGCTAAGGAATATAAAACACGCCACGACTGGATCCGCTCCCACTGCACAGACAAGATCATTTCCAGAGGATGCAGCCTGCAACCTTAACTTGAGGGGACCGGAAAAAATAATCTGAAGGCGTGGCGACATGGAATGAGTAGTTTTAAGGTTAAACACAGCATTTAGTGCAAATCTATGTGCTGCTTTCACCTGTTATGCACATTACCATCAGTTAGAATCAAACAGAAAAGGTAAGAATCCAGGCCTCCATACTTTCCTCACATAAATACAAGGAAGTGGGTCTGTAAAATCTTTTCCCAACCAACTGCCTGCCAGCTGACATTCTAAGTGAATGACTGAAAAGATTTATCTACCTGCATTTGTATGCGTTGGGTATCCACGTCGCAGACTGTGTGTCTTTGGTTGGTGCAATGGGAGATGCAGCAGAATGGACACAGAGCCACCTGCTCCTCCTCACAATGGAGCAGCCTGTACTCCTCATGACTGGGACAGGTCCAGGCGCTCAGCTCCTCCGTGTCAACTAACAGGTGTCCTGGGGCGGCACATGGCTGCTGTAGGTGTGTCTGGATATGTGTTTGGCAGCAGGGTTCCTTACAGCGCAGGCAGACTTTCCGCACAGGCAGCGGTGGCCCTCGTCTACAGAGGACACAGTGCAGCACAGCGGGGAGTTTTTCAGTGTTCAAGGCATTAAAGCGCTTCACTATGTTGGCAAGCTTAAAGTTCTTCTCCATTGTGGGCTTCTGTTCGTAGTCGTGGTTGCACTCGGGACAGCGGACTGCAGCGCTGTCTTTGGCCCAAGCCTCTGTGATGCAACTCTTGCAAAAGTTGTGCTTGCATGGCAACTGGATGGGTTCCTCAAAAACATTCAAGCAAATGGGACACAGAAGCTCTTCCTCGAAGCAGTTTTTCCAACTTGCATCCATGACGTCAGGTGGATTCCGAAATGTTGTGTGACTAAAAGGAGAAAAACCGACAATTATTTCCTATTTCACTTATATTTTTTCTTGGATTTCTGGCTGATTATTTAAATTTACAAAAAAATGTATTGCAAAATATGTAGTTTCGGCATCGACACTGCATTATGCGAAAGTGCAGCATTTTCACCACTGGAAGTGCAATGTTAAAGCCAAAATAGCACGTCATGTTCCCCATTTTTTTTTGCAACTTGATACAAAAGAAAACCATTCTGATCCTCAGTTACCAAAATGTCTATGAGGGAACATTTTCTTCAGTTGGAATGATTATGGCATTTACATTTATGTTTCATCTTTACTTTCGTGTTCTGGTTTTGTTAAAAGGAACTACGATTGCCAACCCAATTATTTTAACAGTGTCTAACACCCAAACAGATTTCAAAATTATAAAATTATAAATTATTTTCAAATATAACATTTCAACATTTCATTGTCACATATATAGCTCACAAAATATCCTGCAAAAAAGAAATGTTGAAGGGCGAATAAGAATTAATCTCTGACATCATATTTCTTCTCTGACAACCCAAATAATATTTAATATATTCACATACTACTTCATAAACAAATGCATTACATCCTAATGCAACGCAACTTGCTATGTTGGAAATTTTAATCATTTTTTATTAAATAATTTTTTTTCCCCCACAGACCTCCAATTAAGATGAACTAGAATTAACATGGACAACTGGAAAAACATTTCTTTCGCACCTTATGACAAGATATTCTATGTATTCCGCATTAATTTCTACTTTAAAAGTAAAAAACAACAACAACAACAAAAAAAACACTAGTGGGTTGAATCAATAACACGACAACAAACTGATGGAGCTTTATCGAAACTGTGACGTCAGATTTGACGTACACAATAAGATAAGTACTGAAAATTGAAATGAAAAACAAAAACGGCAAAAAACTTGGAGAACAAACCCGAAACTTTTTGTCATAAAAATGAGATTGGGGACGGTGACGGTGTGATGTGTGGGTTGTGAGTGAGCGCACAGGACGACGCACGGCTCTGGCGTCACAGAGCAAGTGACAACTTGCCACAGGTTCCACTGACATTTTATTAAATTCGAAGCCACTCTTGTCTACAGTTAATAACACAACACAGCGATCAAACTCGACATATTTGACGCATTCTTGTGGGAGATCAGTAACGTTACCAACTACTCGTTCTCCATGTCGTCGACAGTCTCTGGTGCGCCGTGACGCTTCGCATCCACAGCCCGCGATGAGATCCAGCTCCTCCGGTTAGATCACCGACGTCAGTCGGACGGACCGACCGATCCACACCGGGGACCGTCCGAGATTCTCCTCCACGGAACGCTGCTGGAAACTCAACTCTCCGATCGACGCTGGAAGTGGGAGTGCGAGCAGATTGTGACGATCCGGCTGGGAGGTCAGGCTCGGTGCGTTCACACCAACTGCCCCCCTCCGATAATGTGACCCGTCACAGCGGATAAATAGACGGGGAGGAGCCGAGGGGAGAGACGCTCCACGCGGACGAGCAGCCACAGCAAACTCTGCTGGAGAGATGGTGAAAGGACCGGGGACGTTATCCTGCGTCCCACCGGAGAGCCTTCGTGTCCGGGATGGGGGGTGTTACAAAAGATCTGGGGAATGAGGAAGAATCCTTTAGTTTATATAAAACTAAAGATATATTTGTCATAACGCACCCATGGGTGGTAATAGGTAATAACGCACTCATGAGTTATTACACATCCATTACATGTCAATGAGGGTCATTTCTGGGTCGTCAGGTTTTGAAAAGTGTTTTTAGTAAGGTGTTTTGTCCTTAGTGTTTTTACTGAGCTTATAAATTTCCACCCCAACCCGTAAGAGGGCCCTGAGGAAGAAAGACTGGAATGCGGGCCCTTACTGTGACCATTTTAGCCTCTGAGGGGCCTCAGCAAAGAACTCCATCAATCAAACTTTACAGTTTATTCACCAAACAACCACACACTCACACATACATCTGGATATAGACCCAAAGAGGAGAAACTTGTAAATATATTACAATAAACAGCAGCAGAATCATGTAAATATGCAGTATTACTTCACACAGCAACAGAAACATGTAAATATGTCATGTCAAACAATAGCAGGGAAATACGTTGTCCTGGACTAGACAATTAATGTTTGTGGTTATTTCATAGTAATTCATAATTGGGTGTGCATTGTTACCAGTTATATTAGTCATAATTATATTAGACAATAAGGAAATAATGACATCTTATTTTATATGCAGCAAACATGGCACCATGAGAAAATCGCCATCATTGCCCAGATGGTAATTCAGTCCAAAAAACCCTCTCCAAAGGAGAGGTCAACCATGTTCAGAGGGAAGTGTTGAGATTGTTGGATTCATGAGAAATGCATGACTATAAATAAATATTTGATCTATTTTATTACTGTACTGAATGTCATCTAAAACTTGACAACTATTCACTCTTGTCAGAGCCATCTATGAGATTAATCCTCATCATAAAACAAGCATAAAGATTTCAAACATATTTCATCTCTATTGGTAATCCTGAAAGTGAGGAGGCAGACAGGAAACTGGAGATGGGTATGACGTAGCAAAAGACAAGGGCTGAAATCAGAACAGTGATGCTACCAGGTCCTCCTTTATAAATTTTTATAGATGCATAAAATAATGAAACAATCCAGTGTGACTCAACAAATGTTAGTCATAGGGTATACACATAAAAAAAAACCCCCAAAACAAATAGAACCCGAGGCTGGCCTAATATCCCACCTTTCAAAGATGAATAAAGAGCAAATCACACTTCGAATAAAATCCCTGCAATAAACTGCCTTTTAATATTAATACTCATTTCAAAAGAAAAGTTCCTCTGGAGAAGTTTTGCAGCTTTATTTATGTAAATATCTACACTCTTTAATGCACTTGGGATTATAATTAGACATTTGTGTCAGTAAAATAAAATACCAAATGGTCAAAACCGAAACATTTTTCACTTGGGTAAAAAAGAAACAAAACAAGATGCCATCACATGATGTATAACGGTAAATCTTTTAAGTAGACATGGTAATAAAAACATTTGTTTCTGCTTTAGTGTTAGATTGGAATGCAAAGACTATCAGATAATAATGAGAATGCAGCACCCTTGTTCTCTTCACAATCACGGTGCTCTAGGCAGCATTAGGAGTCAACAGAAACTGGTCCTTTTAAACACAAGGCACTGAGGTGTGTTTTTCCAACACATTTTCAAGCAGGTCCCTGTTATACATATATAACAGACATTAGCATCAGATGTGATAAAAAGACATTTAAAAAAATATACAAGAGTCAAGCTTTCGGCATGGGAGAGAAATGATGGCTGAACATGCAGCATTTGTGAGCTTCTTACAAAAACAGCTCTAACTCTGTGATCATTCAGGACAAATAAGCAGCAAACAACAGTTTATATTCATTTTTCAGTCTGTCTATTTTTACTGGAGCATGACACGAGAGAAAGACACAGTACTAGTTGTAGACTGCCAACCGTATTAACTTTGGTATGACTGCAAACACACAAAAGAAATGTCCAGCATTTTTAAAGACCATACGCATTAACTCAATCAAAAAACATTGATTTAAATGTTCAACATGACTTTTTTTCTCTGTCCTTTTTAAGGCCAATGAAATAAATAGAACTGTTTAAAGAACAGTGATTTGAGACACTATCACACACCTCATCACAGGATGTGTGCTCAACTTACTGATGTCTATTTTGCATTCTTCATACAGGTTAAACATCTGGACAGGCTGTTTTCATGTTCAGCTGACATTGAAAATAATAAAAGCATAAGAGAAATATTGTAAACAGTCAGGCTAGTCAGAGAATGCAGTAACAGAATAAAATGTTGAGATAATCTTCAGGAGTCTATGGCTGTCCACTGAGAACAACATGAGCTGTGAGCCTTAACAGCTCTGGCTCGCTGCGTGTCCTGGAGGTCTCGCGTTCATGATGGTCCACCACGCATGTATGTATCTGTGGGTGTTGATATTTTCCCAATGATGAAATGTCTCTGCCTCATTGCAGTGGATTATCAAACACAGAGTCTGGTAGTACAGAGATCTTCAGCTTCTTCTCTGGCCAGCTGTACTCTTTTGGCATCTTCGTCTACACAAAGAATAAGGACACACAAGCTGAAACACGCAGGCTCTCTAACAAAAGTTGAACTACAGGGCTTTTCCTCACCTCCTCACGAGTGTTAAGTTCCTGTAGATCCCCTAGCATCTGCTCCACAAACTCTTCAGTCAACAATATCTATGCAAGGAGAACAAAATCTCAAATGAATGCATTAAATATTTAAGTGCCACAGAGGAAGGCTGATTATGTGTGGGGATATACCTGAAGCCAAGGCCCATGAGCTGCAAATGGATGTTCTTCAGTGGCAAAAGCTCCTTCGACGCCTGTAGAAACAAAGGTAATGGCTGTGTCTCCATTGATACTTTTGTAAGTGAAGTGTCTCCCATGGAGCAAGCGGCCTCTGCAAAAAAATAAGTAAATAAAAAAAATGATTCGGTAAAGTATGAGGCTTTGTGTGAATGAGCAGTTAAAGAAACATCCTTGAATAATAGCAAGCTTTGGAGAACTGGAAAATTCTATATAATATTAAAAAAAAAATTAAATTATTTTTCTTTTATAGTTGGCATGTAATATTCTGCAGCCAAAATCCGGGTTTAGGTGACGATCTTTGTTGGTAAGAAGTGGTTTTGAAGGTGAAATTACCTTCAATTAAAAAAAATACCAACAACTGAAAAATGGACATAAATTGTGCATATTGTACCTCTGTTATGACAAAGCAAAATTTGGTGTTAAATGCTGACCCAATTTTTGAACCCCATTTAGTGAAAGCCACATTTGATGCCACACGCTGGTATCTATACACCATGTTGACAATTATTCTGGTCTTTTCCTTTACTCGGATAGATTACAACAAGCAGGTTGATGCTCCCCTCCTGCCTGTGCTGAAAAATATTCATAAAAGCACTAATAACCCTTTTGGACACCAACTGCTTAAATAATACTGTGTCTGCAAAACGACACTCTGAGAAGGCCAAAAACAAGGTCACCCGGTTCTAAAATTCACAAGGCAAAGACAAACCTAACAAACAATAAAACAAAATAAAACAACAACAAAAAAACATGATTGTGTAAATGGAAAGTCTTTCATCGCATCTTTTGCTGGGTACCTGATATTTTTGATTTTGTAAAACATTTTACTTACTTAATTTTCCTTGTGTCTGTGAAGTGTTAATGCAAGATGACACAAATTGACAAAGAGGCAATTGTGTTATAGAATTTAAGGTCGCCAACAAACCAAGTTTGAACTGCCCTTCTGAAGAGACTTCCTGACATCCCTCTGGTTAAGTAGAAGATTACTGGTAAGTAGAGTTACCACAGGACCTCTGTTGACTTCAGAGACTCAGTTATGATGACAAACTTTGACTGACTACACAAGTCAAGTTTCAGAAACCAGGTAAAATGGGCAAACACAATTCGCACAAAATATTACCAAACAAATACTGAAGTGACCCAGGAAGGAATGACAGTCACATTCATGTCAGATGTTACATTCATGTTTACTTAAAACTAAAACTTTAGGAAATGTGCAGAAAGCCCCAATTAAAATAACATGATGAGAACTAATCTCATCGGCTTTGGTGTTATATTAGTACTTCTTCTTACAAAGCATGGATATGTATGAATTTTTTTTTTAGCGGTCTATCTGGAAGACACTTCAAAGGATTAGTAAAACAGAATGATGCAGTACCGCAGGCAGAGGGGCAGCAGGGTGCCTGACTCTTGGTTGAATTTTAGATGGACGCTCTCCAGTTGTCTCGTTCGGACCAACTCATGTGGAACAATGGCAGCTGAACTCTCACTTTCTAAGCTGTCTTTCCGACTCCTGAGTGAAAAGCACAAAAAGAGATTGTCCATGAATGGGACTGTGAAGACATAGATTTCAAACGTACTGTGGCAAATGGTGATAGAAAGCAGAAAACACAAGCAAACAAGACACCATATAACCCCGGTAACAGAAATAATCACAATTAAATTCTAAATGTCACTTATACAGTGCGTCACTGCACAGAATAGAGGGAACTATCTTCGGGCAACCCTTGTGTCACACTGAACCCATGCTAGTGTGTATGTGTGTGTGTGTGTGTGAGTGGGAGCGACACTCACTGAGGTCTCTCAAGGCTTTGTTTCTGGCTGTTGATGGGTGGTAGTGCTGCTTTGCTGTTAAACTCCAGTCCTTTCCTCAGGGTCTCTCTGATCTGCTCAGTGTCTGTCAACATAGACAAAGAACAGCATGAAATTTCCCATCACTGAGAGAATGAACCCAGAACTCCCCAGGACACATTGTTTAAGCATTTTTGATCTTAATTAGAAGACACACTACTCTCAACCTTTTGTTACTCAGCATACCTTTATCTGAGAGCCTCCGTGGCTGTGATCCAATGCAGATGGAGCGGCTGTCCTCCTCGTCCTCTGGCGGCCGGCTCAGATCGTCCCACACACACTTAGCGCTAACCCCACTCAGGTTAGAGCCTTCAGTCTCGATACCCTGGTCTACTCTCTCCTGCTTAGATGAGCAAGAAATATATACGCAATCATTAACACTAGCTCATATATAGTTAAATGTGTTAGAAATGAGAGGTGTTGCATAAAAATTTACAGCTCAGTGCTGTCTCAGTTATACATTTTATTTGAAAATGAACTTTGTTGTTCCTAAACGTTTCAGTGAAATGGAATAAAGAAATAGTGTTTACATTTAGTACCACTTGCATAAACTTTATCTGGATACGGTCATGCTTCCAAAAACAAAACAAGGCAGTCAGAAACTGCAACATCCCACGACACCCCTGAATTCAACATTTTACCCTGACCTACACATTTTTATGCCCCTGGCTTCTTGAAAATGTTGGTTTTTGTTTTGTATATATTATCAGGTTTCAGAGATGTGTATCTAAAAAGGTATACGGTGCGCCGTCGTTCCTCACGGTCAATGCGTTCCAGGAACCACACACGATTAACGCATTCCGCGATAGAGCGACAAACTATTTATCTTATTATTTACGGTAATTTAAACGTTTATGAACCCTCCCCACACTGATATTAAACCACCTTCTATCTGTATTAGCTTTTCCCACACTCGTATTGACTGTTTAAAGCACTTTTGTGTCTCACGGAAGTCCGAGACTCACGGAACGTCTCACGTGCACTTCCGGATGCTGTCAGCCAATAAAATGCGTGTACGGTATCACGTGACTGCCTACCAAAAATCCCCGATGAGTACAAAAGTTGAAATTTGACCTTGACCTAGTTTTCTCAAGGTCAAGGTCATCATCTCATTTTCATCCCCTTTGCCGTCTGAGTAATGTGCTTTTTCTTTCATCTTTCTATCTGCAACGGTTGTGAAGATATTTGATGGACAGATGGACGGACAAACATACACACACTGACAGTTACAATACTTCAACGCTTCACGGGATGTAACAACCACACCCAGCAGACAATCAGTAGCTGACTCTTAATGATATGCAACAGTACAGTATTTAACAAGTAGTCTCAGTGCTTACTACCTTTAGTAGGTAGTCAAAATTCAGTAGGTAGTCAAAATTTAATAAAACCTTACTTGTAGGAGTGGATCAATGTCAAAAATGGTCTCTCCTCTCCTCATGTCCGTGATGAGCCAGGGGCCACCAGCTCTGCACAGAACAATCATCAACATTAGTCTGAGGCAACATTAACCTCAGG
Organism: Antennarius maculatus; assembly: GCA_013358685.1. Lineage (NCBI taxonomy): Eukaryota > Metazoa > Chordata > Actinopteri > Lophiiformes > Antennariidae > Antennarius > Antennarius maculatus. The sequence continues at coordinate 9,681,240 of CM023616.1, read as the reverse complement.
CTCAATACAACGACAGAGTTAATACATGAACGAGCAACTAAGCTTTACTAGTGAAATTGTGCTCCAGTTTCAGTTCAATTAACTTAAATTCAAAGACTGTAACCTGTAAATAATGACATAACCTAATATGTTTGGTAACATTTAAAATATAAATATGGCTTGTAGCCAAACCATATGTTGATGCACCGTTGAACTCACACTCTCACTCCACGCATCAGCTCCAGGATGCCTTGGCCGTTCCACTGCTGCGCAGCCTGCAGCTCCTCTGTACACACACCCACAATCTAAGGGAGACAGTGCTGAGCATCAAAAGGTGGAGTCTACAACCTACTGACTGTCCACATGTGTCTTACTGCAGCTCAGCGCATTTATATCTATGTATATATAAATCTAGAGAGAGATAGACATAGAGATGTATGCAACAAACTTTCATTTGATCTTAATCTATGCTAATTTCATCACACATTTTACAATATTGGTGTATATTACATTGCATATCATACTGCAGGTCTCTTAATTCATCTTCTTGTTTGCACTATGATAACACCACATGTGTGAACTCACCTGCAGGAAGCCCACTGTGCCAAAGGGGGTTTGAATTGGTTGCATCTGAGGGTCCTCTGTGAGCAACATATGCTGAATTCGAGATTCACTGTTGTCAAGAGGACTGTGCCATGACACATGGTCACCACTACAAAACGTGTTTTCTGTACAAGACAGAAAGAAATCAGAATTCAATTTCCAAAGCAGTACAAAATGTGCTGTTTAAAGTTGACTAGTTTGTACCATTGTTCATATATTACAGTCTGCAAAGAGCATTTAAACATGTCTCTTCAACCACCAGTGGGGAGCAGTCACTCTCTTACAGAACTACTGATGGAAAATAACAAGAACAGATTATTCACAGATGAGCAAGAGAATATGTAGGAGAGAGAGATTTAAGTCCCAAATGTGTCAAGGAAAACACATTTCCATCAGCGGAATGCGTTTGCTTGGGAGGTAAAATGCACCCAGCACAGATACATGGGAACAGCGAGAAAGAAGATGGCCAGGAATCAGCATTCATTTAGGTCATGAGCCCAGCCCACCCAAGAGAAAATTGACCCCAGCTGGACAGCAAAGAAGTTATGGGTGTTGAAGACATCGGAGCTTAAAAAGAATAGCCTTCTACTATTTTTGCATGGCTTTTTAAATGCTTACATTCCTCCTTTTCTTGTACAGATATTTAAATATGGATGAAATGTTTAAAGAAAGTAGGAGTGCTGTATATGCCCATTATACAAAGAGTAAACATACAGTTATACGCTCCATTAATGTTATTGTTTAAAGGTTTATGGAGATTGTTTTACTCAATGACAAAGAGAGAATAATGGAAAACTAGATTTTGGAACTCCAACTAAATCCAAGACTGCAGCCAATTCGTCTATACCTTCTCTATACCTTCCACCTTCTCTTTGGTATTCCTCTTGCTCTCTTGCCTGGTAGCTCCATCGAGGCAAGAGAGCAAGAGGAAGACCAAAGAGAAAGTGGATGTAGTGAGGGTGTGAAAATGATATAAACCAAAATAAAAGCATTTAAAATGTTCCCAAAGCCGGTTTTCTTACTCATTCCCAATGTTTTATGATTAGAATACAATTTATAAGCAATCAATCATTAGATATTCATGGTAAAATATGGTTAAAAATTTAGAGTCACCAGTTTGCTTATGACCGAAAACTTGAATGACCGTTCACAACAAAGCGGTTAAAACTGATTTGAAAAGATCAATTATACTGACTGATGTAGGTCTTCAGGGTTTTCAGTGTTTAAATCAATGCAAATCATGATCTGTTGTGTTTTCTTACCAGATTGGAAAACATAGCGAGCCAAGCCTTGCATGAGTTCAGCTGGCCAGGTTGGAGGTGCAGTTTCTCCCACCTCTCTTTTAAGTCTGAAGGTGAGCTCAAAGCCAAATCCACTTGGTCCATCTGCTCCTGTGAATCTAACACACACACACACACACACACACACACACACACACACACACACACACACACACACAGTAATAAAATGTGTAAACCTCTGAAGCTGCACATTTGTACCCTTATAATATACAAGATGGCTGTGAAAATCACAGTTCTGGTAGCTTCAGGAAACATCAGAGTAGATCAAGTACCATGTAAATTCAGGGACACAGTTAAAGGGGTCCTGACATAAACAAACATCTATTTACTGATAAAAGGTTGATGCAACTTTTCACAATGTGAAATGACCAAACTTTAAAAAGAATCAGAAAAGTTCAACATCTGTTACCTAAAATGTGATGCACTTCCTTCAGTTCCCCATTGAAACTACGAGTCAAGTTGTTTCATTAGTGTACTTACTCATGAACCCTATTATCTCCATAGAGGTCACTCAGTCCAAAGCTGACATAGTGCCAATGCTCATGGATATCCTGAGATGGGCTCCCTACACTTCTGTACATACTGATGTAATCTAATGGGTCTGGTCCTCCTAACCTGCGAGAAACACAAAACCATCAGCAATAGCAAACATCTCAGCACGACTCTGTCTACTCTTTAGTACAGCTATGAAAACACAACAAAGACTGAAAGTAATAACATTTTGATGACAAGTTTCATAACTTTACCTGTAAACTAAAGTCCAATAGTTAAGCAATGAGTATTCTTCAAAACATTAGCGGTACAGAAGTTAGTCTAGTTAGCTAAACAGTTAGCTTAGCCGCAAAGCTAACTGTTGTCCTCACCGTTAGTCGACATGAACTTTCTCTACACTCAGTCCTAAAGTAAAACACATGTCAACTCCGCACCAACAGGATATGATACCTACCAATACTTTACAATAGCTGTAACTTGAAGTGGGTTAGCCTGCTCGGGGTACAGTCGCCTGCATTCCCCGTAGATAGCCTGTAGTCCAGGAGGAAACAGCGGCACCAGCCCGTGGGCTTGAGCACCGCTGGTAGGCCGTACCTCGTCCATGTCAGGGCTTACAAAAGTTAGCCTACCAAAAAATGGATCTGTGGGAGTGTTCAGCTGTCTACGCTGAGCTCAGTAAAACAACACCACGCTAAAACATAAAGATTTCAAATCGGCATCGATGAAAAACAAAGAAAGGTTTCCACCCGAACTGTGATGTTACCCTCAGTGGGGTAGAGCCTGTTGCTCACGCGTTACAAAAAAACTATCTGTCCATTGGTTGGATGGCGGCTGTGACGTCATTGACTGACAGTGTTTACTGGCAAATGGGTGATCTGATTTGTTTGTCTTCACAGTTTATTATGATTGGCGAACACATTGAATTATTAGCAGGGTCAGGTTTGGGCGTACGGGTCAGGAGAGTGTGAGGAAAGGGTTAACGAGTGAGTGTTACGTTAAAAGTTATATTTGAGTATAAGTTGGCCTGCAGATGTTTTACAAAAGTGTCCCAAGCATCATTTGTCCACAAAAGGTCTTTTAGTGAGCGTACATACTATTACCATTCTATATTTTATGTAAACTGTTTACTTACAAAAACAACATAAAAAGGAAATACTCAAATACATCAGAATTATTTCTAAATTAAGTACAGTATTCAAGTAAATGTTAAGATTATGGTGACTGATGATTGCTTAAAAACATTGTTATTTTCGGCCCACTTGTTTCTTTATATTTTCTTGTCTTCTTAAACTCTTGTAGTTAAAAGCAAGAGAAAATATCTTTGTAGAGGCCAGATGACAACATTCATTCATTCATTCATTTATTCATTCATCGTCAAATACTCCCGGTTGACTGAGGTCGTGAAGCAGATTACACTCCGGGCACGGCGCCAGTACACCACGCAGCCACACATAAACAGACAACCGCGCACGCACACACTCACACCTACAAACAAACACTTCATTAATGGGAAAGGGAGTGTCACTTAAAGCTTCAGTCGAGTTTTGTTACAATTTCTTTAAGAACAAAAGAATTCACAATACACTGAAAACATGTTGAAGTCAATTTTTGAGAGAAATGTGGTGACTGGGGATCTGGTGGTATTGATCCTTTTACTGTAATGTTTTAGAAATACAGTGCGCCCTCGCGCATTAATGCTGGCGACTTCATGTCATCACAGATTTTCAGCAGGCAGTCACGTGATACTGTACGCTCATTCTATTGGCATCCGGAAGTGCGCTACGTTCCATGAGTCTAGGACTTCCGGGAGACACAAAAGTGCTTTGAACAGTCAATAAGAGTGTGGGAAAAGGTAATACAGCTAGAAGGTGGTTTAATATCAGTATGGGGAGCGTCATGAACGTTTAAATTACCGTAAATAATAAGATAAATAGATCGTCGCTCGATTGAGGAATTTGTTAATCGTGTATGGTTCCTGGAACGCATTGACCGTAAAGAACGAGGGCGCACTTATAGGAAATATGAGTCAGCTACATGAGATGAAATCTCAAGAAAAGATAAGGAACTTAATGGGTTTTCTTAAATGAATGTGAAAGTAGTCGGCAAACAAGCATAGGGTTTTATAAACCATATTATATGTTGTGCAAACATATTCTAGGTATCAGTTCATCAGATAATCTTCTCACAACCTTTCTTCATTATCTGATTCTTTTTGCTTATCCATGTCACATTGTTACATGAAACAACACCATTTTGTTTGCTGTATATTTCACTGTACAGTACTGGTAACTGAGGATGACTGTAGTCCAAGAACAAGGTTTTTGCTTTGGTTTCACCAGAGTGGGTCCATCCATGGAAGATACTGGAGAGGTTCTCCCGGAGCTGATGCAGGTTGTCAGAAGGAATTCTGTATTGTCATTGCCATGCCATGTGTATAATAATCATATTGTTTGTAGCCAATATAGCAAAAAACCATCACTAGCGCAATTTGATGCTACATTTGAAATGTTATGATAAATAAGAACATAAAGACAAAAACTTTTCATTTTGATTTACTTTATTGGCAAATGTACAACACTGATCTTCAGCTATGAACAGCAGTCATGGATATTTTATAGTGTATTTTACTCACAGTATTATTATATGGAAATTAACAGCATACTCATTTTATAAATGTTAAAAACATTTATAAAACACACACGCACACACACAAATAGCAATTGAACTTATCGTAAATCTAAGACATTCTTGGACAAATTGAAACCACACAACTATTAATGCATTCTGATGGACAAGACTTTCACGCTGTGGTGCTGTGCAGGGAGGTAAACCAGTACCATACCAAAAGAACTGAGCCCATAGATGACAATTGAAGTTGCCACCATCTATGGAATTCAGTTCTCATGGTAAAGAACTTTATTTTAGTTCCTCCAGAGCTTCTTGGTCCTTGAATGGCTAAATTATTTAATATAGCTCACACAAAACTTATGAAATCTATAATACCGGGGAACTTGATATATCAAATATTGAGCAACATGGTGAGATGAGTCACACATAACATCCCTGTTTGTCAGGAAAAGCACTGTGATACTGTAATGATTGCATCAACCCTGAGTTCATTGTATTCATTATTATTATTATTATTGTTCATTAGCGAATTTTGAGCAAAGGTTCATAACAATGGCAATTGCACTTTAATTGTGAACAGTGATATATCATAGTTTTTATTCACATTAAACAGCATTAAAAGTTGTCTTTTAAAGTAACTTTTTGATAGCTTAATAATAAAAACAGACAGAGTAGTTTTATATTAGTATAATAAAAACAAAGTGGAATACAACCCTCTAGAATGAAGCTATGATTGAATGGATCCAACTTTGTGGTTAGACAGCCTACGGGGAGTTTCAGGGTCATCTGAGGAAACCATGCACTCCGCTAAGGATTACTGGAAATGCTTCACAAACACTGAAACTGAAGTCTGTCTACCAGGCTGATGTAAGCACTGAATCAGATTATGGTGATAGTGTATTGGTCAAGGAATGAGATGACTAATCAGTTATAGCCGTACACTCCCTGGAAAAGAACTTTGGGACAATATAATTACTGACATACAGTACGTTGATGTATCTTTGAACCTTCCAAAGTAGGTTTGCCATTAACCAACCTGTGCTGTATTACAGGATATCATACCTCATTAAAAAAAACAAACAACACATACTAATTCAAGGTCTTGATTTATTGTGCAAATTCCTCTGGGATTAATAAAGTATGTATGTATGTATGTATGTATGTATGTATGTATGTATGTATGTATGTATGTATGTATGTATCTATGTATCTATCTATCTATCTATCTATCTATCTATCTATCTATCTATCTATCTATCTATCTATCTATCTATCTATCTATCTATCTATCTATCTATCTATCTATCTATCTATCTATCTATCTATCTATCTATCTATTAATAGTGACAACAGAGAGAAATAGTTCCTCACTGTTTTCACGATCACTGTGGTTTAATCAGTATGAGTGCACAATCTTTTAGGATATTTGCAATAAAGTACAATGAACTCTCTGAGGAAGGCCACACCTGAACAAGTTCAGGAAACTCCTATCTTTCCGGCAGTTTGACTAGGAAACAACCGGTTCTACAGCCTGTTACTAGACAAGAAATATTTACTGGGGCATTAAACCATTTTTAAAACCTGAGCTAAGACAAGTCATACAAAAGACAGATTTGTTAACAAGACACATCTTTCCTCTGATGACGTAGGAACGTCACTGTACTTTGAAAGGTTGTAGCTCATGTGAGCACAGCTGACAATGTTACATTAAACCACTGACCATAAATCAAACGGTTTTTACATGTATACATACCCCAGACATTTACAGACAATTCTTACATTCCAGACCTCAGGGAAATCAGTGTATCTCCTCATGAAGATCCAACAGGACTGTGCTCTCAGCACTTCAAACATGCTAGAGCTGTTCCAGCTCCACAAAAAAAAAAGAAAAAAAAAAGTGTTGAATCAGTCTTTCCAAACAGAATGAAAATGCAGTGGAACCATGCTCCAATGAATCATCTGTATATTCTGCTCTCTCTTATTTCCTAGACGCTCCAAGGAAAGACAAAACTAACTGTCTGACATACAAGGCAAAGAACCTTAAATACCACCACCTTTCACATCACATCAGTTCCTCTCCCTCCTCTCTGTTTCTCATACACTCCCTCTCTTCGGTAAGCCTGACAGTCACTTCCCAGTAAGAAGGAAACAGTGGGAGTGAAGAGCACGCCCCCACACAGTGAATCAACACATAATAGTTTCTGAGGAAAACCATATGACTTGCCCAGCCCCTGTTACCATAAAGTAAGCAGGGGAAAGGCTATGTCTAGTGGAGGAACCAGGAATTCCCCTGCAGAGCATGAACAGCTGTTAAGATCAGACACTATGACGAAGCCGACACACTGGAAGTTTGCTAGCAGCAAACAGAAACCATGTTTGGTGTTTTATAAAGGCACAAGACCCAAATAATGTTCTATACAATATGTTTACATAACAAGTGAATGGAAATTATGTCCACACACTGCAAATTCTGAAATGCATGCAGTCATGTTTAAGCTAGCAGACAAACGAATACTACTTGCGTCACGGGCGTGCTAGTATGAGATTGATTCCTGGGAATATTTGTCCAGCCAGATTTAATATTTCAATAAGGTCTGATTGGAGTGGATTGAATAAAGTAGCCTTAAAAAAAGTAATTCTGTTTGCTCTCTGGACATTAACATACACAATTTGGATATGATACTGTGTTCAACTGGATGAACGTGACTGTAATGGGTCAGCAGGTTGTAACAGTTGGTTTATAAAAAGCCTGGGGACAGCAATAACTAGTTTTGTTGTACAGCTGTAAAACCCACTGATTTCCTCATTCTCCTTATTCAACTCGTGTACGAGAAACTTGTCTGGACATCATGAATACCCCAGAAAAGGCCCTGTCACATTATTCACACTCATTTCCTTGATGTGGAAAAAAAAAGGGGAATCCACACATGCTTGGACAAAGTACAGCACATTCCCCTTATTGTACTTGGATCTGAACATACTTCCTGAATGCAAATTCGTATTACATGTCATGACTTCCTGATGTTGCAAAAGAGCACACCAAGGTTACTTAAGTGAAGATAAAAAAAACAAAAGAAAAACCCACAATCATGAGTAGTCTTTATTAGAAGAGGTACAGAGACCCCATAGAATCCCACCCTTGATGTGCAGTGATTCTAGACTCCACTTTCAAACTACATCCTTGGACTGGTGGGATAAGTTGCAATTGACATTTTGTGTCGGACTTCAGAAACAAGCGTGGCTTTCATGCTGCTGTTTGAACACTGGGGAAATCACTCAAAGGTCACTGAGCCCATTTCCTTTCGTCCCTCCCCATGAATCTAAAGACCTCTTACAGTCCATTTAAACTGCACTTCACTTACTGGCAGACATATTCAGATTTCTATATGGGAAGTGAAAGAAGGTGTAGGTAACCAAAAAGCACCAGGGTGATGAGTATCTTTTATTTCAGCTCTTCATTACTGTGCCAAGCTTCTGAATTCAAAGACAATTGTATTTTTATTTGTAATTTAACTGTGTATTCATCATAATTATTTTATTAATGAGTAACAGAGACCATGAAAATGATGACAGACACAAAGCTGCACATTTTAATCCAGAACTGCTTTTATTTAAGATTATTTTTCTTTTTTAAAACGTAGCACCACTACATGTCTCTGAAGTCCTTCTTGTCCATCCCACAAATGCTCCAAAGAGAAAATCCCCCTCTGCTTCACAAATGTCTCAAACAGGTAGAGTCCACCGCCCACACCAAAGTAATGGGATTTGGTGGCGAGGTAGACGAGTCCATCTGGTGCCAGCAGCATGTGGAGAGCCTTGTGTAAAGAGTGGTAGTATGCAGTGTTGTAGATGGTTTCTGAGGTGAAGATAATGTCATATTTGGTCAGTGGGTCGTCTTTCTGAACCAAACCAAGAAATGTACTCCAGTCACCAGAGAAAAAACGACATTTTGCAAGTAATGGCAGCTGGGAAAGGTCCATGGCTCTCTTCTTTGCTGGTGGGTTGCATTCTTTCACCTCGTCTTTCTCTCTTGTTTTAATTTTACCCCCACTTTTTCTATTCCTTTTTTCGTCATCATCATTACTCTCTACTTCTTCATCCTCTTGGAAGTTTAGCATTGCATTTGGTACTGTGAGCTGTTCAATAACTGTACTGTTATAATCTTGGAAGTGAACCAGCCTCGCGCCCCTCTTCAGAGCCAAAATCCCCAACAGGCCAGCCCCACAGCCCAAATCCAAAACTGCCTTCCCTCCAAAGGTCTCTCCGTCTTTCTCAATCAGCTCCAACAGGTCATAAGTGCACTCCCACACCTTCAGCCCTCCCTCGTACACACCAGGGATGAGATCAGACTTCTGCTCTGCAGTGTGAGACAGAATTTCCTCCCTGTCCTCTCTCTCAATGGCAGTTTTTTCAAAAACTGTCTCATTTAAAAAGTGAAGAGGAGGAAGACAACCTATACTAAGAGTCTCAACGACGGCATCCACAAGGCAGATCTGTGAGTCACATAGTTGAAGGTGCTCTTTCGCCTCTTTTACTGGCTCTGCTGGTTTGGTGTCACCCTCAATCTGAAAAAATAAAATAAAATAAAATTTAAAAAAAGCAGAATGCATTTTAATAGAACAAATGTTTTGCCTCAGCTCAACATGTGCTGATGACACATGATATCATGACATCAAAGGAGTTGACATCATGGTGTCAGCATATTGTAGTAAAAAAAAAAAAGCACCCTGTAAATATAGAAACTAAATTGAAGCTGCCAAGAACATTAAAAGAAAATTTCAATCACTTTCCTAACTAGCTTTAATTCTTACTGTAATGTTGGAATAAAAACATTTAAGGCTTTGACAAATACACTAAAAACTCTGGAGTTTTACTTATCATGGCTCACATGACATCTGCTGGGAAAACGAATGTTGTGAGGTCCAATGAAGCAATTACTGCCTTAGTAATTAGTTACATCTGTAGTGAGAATACTGAATATGGAACTATACAGTGCTGTGAATCACTAATTGTTATTTTGATTAATAATGATGCTACAAAGTATCTATGATAATATAATATCTATATTAATAAAACACTTTTTGAAATTATGTATGTATGCTGCTGTCACACATAACACCACAAACTTAAAAAAAAAAAAACTGGCATTTTTTTTTAAATTTTAAGATTGAGAACTGTGGTATCTGTTAATAATATAATCTTCCAGCCCACGATCAGAAGGAACGAACATTTTTCCTCCACGTGTTTCAGTTATCAAGCCTCCATCCTGTGACATAAATCCAAGGAGGTTGAAAACCTACGTTCTCTTCTACACAATTCACAACAGAAAAATCATGATGGAATCGCGAGTGAAGTTTGCACTAAATATTCCACCTTTCTATTCTTTAAAAAAATCATTTAAGTTGAACAAATCTCAAAATAATTTTGTCCTATCTTTCGAATTACCTTGAAACAGTTAACAGTTAAAAAGATAAATTATGTGATGCTTGAAATCTCATTTCAGTTTTTAATACCAGAGTTATAATATACAGTATCTTTAGTGAAACGTTCTGTCACTGACAAGCCAATTAAATCCAATTTAATGTTATATTATTTGTGTATCAGAATTTTGTACATGCCTTGCTTTCACTTTTCGCTAAAATTCGAATATGAATTCAGCGTGATCGTGTACCGGTCTCACAGTTCAGTAACTTTCATAAAATAACAGAGGCAGAACTAATGCTATTGCTTTACCAAAGATACCGTTTCTAGCGCATGTTGCTAGTTAATGTTACTCACAGTGTTAGCGGCATTGTATGTCTTTTTGACTTGTAATCCATTTTCGTCCACACTGGGTGGATGTTTTGTTTGTGCTGGGACATCGAAGTTGAAACAAAAAGACATTATGGCTGAAAACACCGCATACAAGCAACAAAACGTTGGAAAGTCTATGTCTCTCTTCCCAACAGGGCCCAAATGACGTAGACGTGCGTGATGACGTAGTTCAAGAGTCTACAAAATACAAACCCCAGATTTCTGAGTAATAGTCAATAATAAAAATTTAAGTTACAAACAGAGTGAGTTTTGATTAGAGGCAAACAAAATTGAAAAACTGGCATTGAAAAATGTAATATTTGTGGGTAAAACCGGTTATATTTAAGATGAAATCGGTTCCTGACTCATACTACCATGATGCTTTGGGCTACTGCTGTGGCGCGTGCGTAATAAATCCAAAATCAGGCTTAGAATCTGTGCACGATCACAGAAGGTGTTCAATCCTGCACTTGTCCGTCACAATGTTACATTAATGACATTTCTGCCTTCTTTTGAGAAAATGTTGACAGGAAGAGTGATTTCAGCGACTTTCTGCCCTCATAGAAGAGTGAGTATTACCAACATTTATCAAAAATGCTATCATCTGTCAGGACGTAGCACAGATCGATAGGTTTTTTAGAATGAAAACACTGGATGTTGTACAAACAAAAGGGATTTGGGAGGATTTGCAGAGGCTGTCCAAAACGTTGTGTGCTGTGGGCAAAATAACCAAATGTTCTGGTTCCTGTGACGCGTAATCGTATTTACATTGCCGTATTATTTCTTTGCATTACCTGACATTGCCTGATTGAAGCTGAATACTGTTAATGGATAAAATTAAGGCAGGTAGTTTACCGTCCCATCTCACTTTAGAAGAAAACCTCCGCCCAGAGTTCAACCTTACAGGAATGCAGCAAAGCAAGGTTTCAGATACGAGCGTGCAAATTTGAAAGGAAACGTTACCAGATCAGGTGTGTACACTGTCAAATTTGGAGACGTCTATTAACAAATCTTTGTTATTTTTGCTGTAATTTTTGAAAGTAGAATGTTACCCTTTTTTTTTTTGCAAATGTAAGAATTCAGCTGATCATGCATTCACTGTTTTCTTTGTCATATTTTAAATTCTATAATGTGTTAAACAATCAGCGGGGGACAAGTTGGGTCTGCAGTCCTGTTCATTCCACAAACTCTTACTTTTATTACTAGTGAAACAAGAATAAAATACTTCAGGCAATGGATAGGCCTGCCTGCAGATCCATCTTGTCATCCATAAAAAAAGTTGAGTGCATTATGAAATGTAAAACATAACAAAGGAGACCCCTTATACTGCGAAAATATGTGCTGAACATGGTTAGGATTGTCTTGCAGAAATAAATAAGATCTTCTCTGAAAAACCAGTTGTTTACTCGGTAGCATGTTGTTCCAAAACCTGAATATACCATTCATCATTAATTGTAGAATCACAAAGGTGCAGGTTACCCATGCAGTGTGCACTAATTCTCCTCCATGACATCACAGATGCCAGCTTTAGAAGTTTGATAACCACTGATGAGGAACTGGATGGTCCCTGTCCTCTTTGGCATGAAGGACTACGTTGTCACTTCACCACTATGTCAATGATTATCAAAAGGATTTTTGAATTATGACTCACCAGCCCACAGGACAATTTTCCACTCTGCCTCAGTCTGTTTAAAATGAGCTGAGGCCAAGTGAAGAGGCTAGAGCTAGTTTTTATGTATAGTCTCCTTTTTACGTAGTAGAGTTTCCGCTGTCCAACTGTTTTTTTTTTAAATGTGTTGTTGGCATCAAATTAAGAATTTAATGTACATATTATTTAGGGCTGCACGATGGCGCAGTGGGTAGCGCTATCCCCTCACAACATGGCAGACCCGGGTTCAAGTCCCACTCTGTGCGGAGTTCGTATCTCCCCATATCTGCGTGGGTTCTCTCCAGGTTCTCCGGCTTCCTCCCACCTCCAAAAGCATGCGCTTCAGGTTGATTGGCCGGTCCCAAATTGCCCGTAGGAGTGAGTGTGTGTGTGCATGGTTGTATGTCTTTGTGTGTGGCTCTGCGGTGCACTGGCGTCGTGCCCGGAGTGTCCCCCGCCTCACGCCCCGTGACCCACTGCGGCGGATATAGCGGTGGTAATTTGAAAATGACTGACATATTATTTACAAAACAATGAAATTTCTCCATTTTCCAGTTATTTTTCAATGACAAGTAGGGTTTCAGTGTAAAACAAACGTACATGCACTTCATTGATTTTTTTCAAATTGATGTCATTACCTGCTGTATTTTCTTTGAAGGTATAGCCTATCGCAGATGCAAGATGCTGCGGCATCTCAACCCATTGCTCCAGTTGCTGCGCTGTGTGCGTTTAGGGACCTGCTCCAGGAGAGGAAGGAGCAGACTTCCTCGGTGGATGGCGGAGCTGTGGGCTTACATGAGGCTGCTGGTGCAATCCCTTTACTTTAACTCTCTCACGGACTCAGATGTGATTTTTGATTCAATTTTTGAACCTGTACTTTTTACAGTGGAACATGTTACTCGCTCTTTTGGAAGGGTAAGATGTTTTTATGCTGTGATGAGCCACTACGAGTTTTAAAGTAATAAATATTTCTAAAGAAAGGTCCTAATCAACTTCCCTTCTTTTTGTCTGGCAGGTGTTTGTCTGTGTGTGTGTGGCGCTGACCGGCTCCATCACGGTGATAGCTTATGTTGTTCTACTCCCTATCGTCCTGACCACATACACGCCTATCTGGATTGCTTGGCATGTTACATTTGGACATTGGATCATCGTCATGATTACGTTCCATTATTATAAGGCTACCAAGACTTCCCCTGGATTCGTCCCTTTTGTAAGATAACCACTACACTTTTCCTTTCTTAGTGAAAGGAATAAACTTACATTTAGTGTTGCAATGAAAAATGTCATCTCCCAATCAGGAAAAATATGAGGGGCCAGTTGTGGCAGTCTGTAAAAAGTGTGTCATGCCCAAGCCAGCAAGAACGCACCACTGTGGCATCTGTAACAGGTGAGTTGGTATTGATTTTCCTCCGTTCTGATGACGACATTGTTCTCCTCATACTAGGTACTTCATTTTCTAAGCTTACTGTATTACCTTTATAGAAGAAGAAGGAAGTTCTGTCTGGTTGAATTTCAAACTTACAAAATGTAGATAATGAAGGTCAGCAAAGAAAACAAATTGCTCAGTGACCTGTAGTTGCAGGATTTTTTGTATCGCTCAACTGGATGACACAAAAAAATCAAGTCACCCTAACCCTAAATTTGTATCGCTGGCCAGGTTTTTAGTGGCCATGTTTTTCTTTTTTGTTTTAATTTGCTTGTTAGTTTGTTTTTTAACTGTACACATGTTAGTGAAAAAAGTTGTCACAAAGAATATTTTGAATGTTTTGTCTTTCCATTGCAGGTGTGTTCTGAAAATGGACCATCACTGTCGTATCTTTTCTGGAAGCATTATTCCAAATATATATGAATGAAACGTATATACTATCAAAAATGTGACTACTATGAGATGCTGCTTTTCCTTAATTCCAGCATTTCAGCCTGGATGAATGGCTGCGTGGGACACTATAACCACCGTTACTTCTTCTCTTTCTGCCTTTTCATGACCTTGGGCTGTGTTTACTGTATGATCAGTGGTAGAAACCTATTCCTGGATTCATATAAGGCTCTTGAGGTGAGGTCCTCACACTCCAAACAACACACTGTTTTCCGTCTGCTGGTGTTTTGTCCCTTGAAGGCTTGTCCATAACTGGTGTCTTTCTTTATGGGCTTAACCGTTCCTGACTGACAATGCCTTTAACTGTCTTTTACACTTTGGGTTTTCGGGCTGTTCCACTAGCACTTTAAGCATTTGGACATGGACAAGCCAGGGGAACCGGTAACAGGGATGGGAGTTCTTATAGGGATTGTGCCCTCAGCCCAGGTACCACTTAAAAAATATACACACACAATGACATGATTAAGCTGACTTGTTTTTACAATGTTATTAATGTAATTTTTACTAATTTTAGACAAGCGATGAAACACCTACACCTACGTACTCCTTCAAGGACAAGTTCAGACCCAGATGCATTGTTTACATGTGGGTGCTTACCAGGTGAGAAGTGCATTTTGTGTTGCTTCTTGTTATACTGTAGATAGGACCATATTGACTAATTCAAAGCAAATTAGCATGTAGCACATCCACACTAGAAAAACATCCATAGATTTATCTACTGAATCTGTTCACTTTTGAACAAACTGTTGTGGATGCTGTTGCCCCACAATGAAATGTGTAAAATCTATTAGTCCATTTGTGCCTGTTTCTGAGTGGCTAGTCATTGTGAATTATCATCCTACTTTGAACAGCATTTAATAGCTATAAAAACTATTGCTAAAGAGTCTCTCATTTTCAGCCATAGTGTGAAAGTGTGATCAGCATTCCAAGCAAAATTTAGGATTAAATATAAGTTTCTTTTTATTTCTGAAATAACTCATCGGTAAGCATGTCCATCCTATGTTAGCTGCTATAAAATTTTGCTATATTTATATTCATGCTACTTTTGGTTCATAATTAATTGTTGTAACAGTGAAACAGTTAAAACTGGACCTTCTTAAAATCAAGCACTAAGTTAAGAGCTAGCATAATGAATCTACACCACATGAAATGTTTTGATTTTGGACAGGTTCTGACAGCATCACAGAAGGATTCATACAGAGATTTTTGGCAAAAAAAAAAAAAGCTATATTACTTTTCCATTAAAGACAGTGTTATAATCATTCAAACTTGACAGAAAGAAAATTAAAAGTTGCCAACATGGATCATCTTTCCATTGTTGCAACCATGATAGACTTTGGTTTTGTCAAAGTAAATCCAAATAGATATGAAAATATCAGTAAGCATTGGACATTAGAAGTACATGATACTGATCGGCTTGCTGTTGATATGGATGTGTCAGTCCTGTAGTAGTAATCATCCCTGTTCGGGTTTCAGAGATATTTCATTGTCTTGGCAGTACATTAAATAAAACATTTCTTGATCTTTTAGCACAATTGCATTTGTTCTGGGAGCTCTGACTTGTTGGCATGCAGTACTCATATCCAAAGGAGAGACAAGCATAGAAAGACACATTAACAGCAAAGAGGCTGAACGAATGGCTAAAAAAGGGAAGGTCGGTGTGTTGAATATTTCAAATGCTGAATTAATCTTGTGACCAATGATGACAATGATTTTTAAGCTTTTATAGTTGCCTAATATTTCTTACGTGGTCTCTCTGGCAGGTGTACAAAAACCCTCACAACTATGGTAGACTGAATAACTGGAAAGTTTTCCTTGGTGTAGAGAAAAGAAGGTGTGTCTCAAGTGTTTCTCATTTCAGTTAAGATTCCTGGATATCACATGTTTGTACTGCTACCTTGTATTTCCTGTAACCCCTGTTTTGCTTGGTTCTTTGTGTCTAGTCACTGGGTCACACGAGTTCTTCTTCCATCCGGACACACCCCACATAACGATGGATTGACATGGAACATCTTCCCTCTTAAAAAGGACTTAATACCTGTATGACAGACAGTACTTAGGCATACATGCAACATAATTGCTGTCACCTTTGCTGCTCTGGGTGTTTGATGTGGATCCAGCCTGGCGTCTCAAGAAATGGGGTCTTTTCAACCTTCAATACCTCAAAAGTGTGCAGTGTGATATTCCTGCTTTCTTTATATTTTGCAGGGTTCTATTCTGGGGTCTTACTTGACTGACCTACTAATTCATTCGAGGACATAATAAGTCATATGTATTGACTGATATTATTGAACTTGCACTACCTTCATAGCAAAGGTTTTGTAGCTGTTCTTCCCAGCATCTTCATGTGTATGTCCCTCTCCAATCCTGTCATTCGAAACTTACTTTTTAACAGAAGCTGCAGTAGTATTGTAATGTTATTTATCTGAATTTGGTAACAGTTAAATTAATAATCTTTATAAATAACCTTGTTTAAAAAATTTGGGTCACAGTGAGTGTTGAATTAGATTTTAGATTTTACAGATTTTTTTCTTTTCTTTGTCCTCCAGACACTTTTTGAAGGGTATAAATATTCACTCTGCTGACTTAAAATGCAAAATTGAAGTTCAAGCAAAGTTATTTTAGCCTCTGTTGTGTATTTGGTGTACTGATAAAAATTCTAATTCACACTGTTTGCAGCAAACAAATAGGCAAGAGTAGTTAAAATAATTCTATATTACAACCCTCAAAGGTTTAATCATTGCAAAGTGATTTGACAATTAATTCAAGAGGCTTCATATTCTAACAGAGTAATAGAAGGTATCAGGTATTTGCTTAATTAACATTTTTAAACACACAAATTGTTGGTCCACCTCGTACTGTTGTAGGTTCTTAGAGTGAATGAGGAAACAGGTTGTTTGTTTATCTGCTGGCCCATGAATGAATGAATGAACTAATAATGAATCATCATACAGATAATTTCAGACTAAAACTTTCGTCCCTTAACAGGGTTGTAGGTCTAGCTGCCATTACTCAGCCGCATTGTGTAAAATACTGTCGCAGAATCTCTCCCCAGACAGTTTAACCACTACTCACACTTTGATCTAGTTGGCATGAATGAACCACACAATCCTGTTGGGTGTGTCAGCTGTTACTCAGTTGATAAATACCTGACGCCCTGGCGATCTTATGAGTTGTCAGTCTGTGCTATGAAACAGGTTGTACAGCAGTCAGAAGACATAACAGATTTTAGCCTACCCTTTCACCGTGACACACACACACACACACATAAACACACCCACATTCAGACCCACAGTATACAGGTGAATTTCAAAAAATTAGAACATTATGAAAAAATTTCAAGGTTTTTTTACCCAGTTATTTCATAAGTTGAAAACCATATTCAACAGTCATGTACGCAAAAAAGTTTCAAGCACTTCTAAATTATTTGGCGGTTTAATTAGGAAAAAATGTGATTTGACAATATATTGTTTCATTTCAGGTTTGAGTGAAACTATTCAAAACAATATATATTTTTACTCAATTTCAAAATACTACCACTATCAAATCATGGTCAAGACTGTTGGCTTCATGGTTGTCTAGAAGACATGGATAACGTTAAGCCACGGAAGATTGTCGGATGCATGGATAGGTGAGACTAGAGACGACTAGAGCCTTGAGAAGATTGTTAAACGATGCTGATTCAGTAAGTTCAAGAGCCTCACAAGAAGTGGACTGAAGCTGAGGTCAGAGCATCAAGAGCCGCCACACACAGACTGTCTGGGAGAAAGTGTTTCATTCCTGGTATCATTCCTGAACCAGAGGCAGAATCAGGAGCTCCATAGTGGACTCATCGTTTAATCCACTTTAATGTATTGTGGATTCATCACAGTGGATTAAACAATCGACAAGTGAATTTTTGTGAAAATCTTTAGGTTAATGACCACGTTAAAGTCTGTTGCCCAGGTAACCAATCCAGCCTTTGTGCGGTTTCACAAAGGCTCCTCAGGGTTAGTTTTATCAACCCGGGATACATTGAACCGAGGTTTAACAGGTGAAACACAACCCTAATAAACCATTATCATTGGAGCCCCAATTCAATGAGTCGCCATGACAATGAATGACAAGCTCTGGCAGTCAAAGTACAGATTATAATCCGTGCATGTGAAGACTTTGAGGACATTTTCAGAAGAAAGAGGAACAGCGCTGTGGCCGCAACGATGAGAAATGGTGTGGGAGTCAAAAGCATAAGTTTAATGTAGTCCACTGCGATCACAGTGAAATTACAGAGAGGAAACAGTTTGAATGGTATTCTATTAATTTATCTTATTTAGATGCAATCCATCGGGGGAGGAGTGAACATGACAGCAGCTGAGAATGAAGGATAGAAACATTGTTCCTTACTTTCATCATGTTTGACATTGTACAGTAAATACTATGTAGCCGTTTGACTGTTCAGTTGTTTTATCGCCAACATAATGCTCTTTACACACACATGTCAACATCTGTTAAATAATGAAACCAATGTAAACTTTTAAATTTTATTTGAATAAAAGAGTAAATTGGCATGTGCACGTTACAAAAACAGCTCACAAGAAGAATATTCAAATCCATTCTGGTTCAGTGTAAGGAGTCAGCAGCCTCGGTTGCCATGGGTAACCACTGTTCAAATCCATCAAAGTATAAAAGCCTTTAAAGTGTCCTGTGATCAACAGTGGGATATATTAGAGTGGAATAAAAGACGGAGATAATTCAGTTATTGAAAACCTTAATGCTGCCTACAACGTTATAGTCTATTGCTCAGGGAGGACATACACCTGCTTAAGGTTAGGTTTACTCCTCTGACTCTGAATTAAGTTACCGCCCTTTGTGAAACCGGAAACCCCGGGTTTCCCTCATTTCAGGGTTAATATACCCAGGGTTGTGAGGTGCACTGGCGTCGCGCCCAGCGTTTCCCCTGCCTCACGCCCGTAGTCAGCTGGGATAGGCTCCAGCTCCCAGCTACAGCGGATAAGGCTGTATGACGATGAATGAATGAATGAATGAATGAATGAATGAATGAATGAATGAATGAATGAATGAATGAATACCCAGGGTTTCCACTGAACCTGCTTCGTGCTTGAGACAAAAGTAACTTCCGCCTTGAAGATTTGTCAATATAAGATGTACTCGTAAACATCCTGCACAATAATTCACTTGTACTAAACCAGCGCAGTGTTGTTTTTCCCACGTCTATCGCAATAACTCCATTTAACACCAAACGTGTTGTTCTTTGCAAACAGAACCGTCGATTATCTCAATCTGCACGATCTGTGTGGGGTAGTTCCTCAACTCTCGCTCTTATTTTGAAAATCCGTGGCAGGACAGACTATCAATCTGAACTGCGCATGTTCAGAAACTGTGAGGGGATTTAATTCTGAATCCCTGCAAGCGGCTGCAGCTCCATTACGATTTAAGGAGGACGGTGAATAATTCCGTTTTGCGTTTGGGGGAGAGTCGCGGCGGTGATTTTGCTGGAGGTTCTGCGGGACCACACTGGTCACCAGCCCCCCCCCCCCGGTCCTGCACGTACACGCTCGGTGTCTGACGACCTGCTGACTCGCATCAGCTGCTGATCATCTTGTCGGGATCTAGTGATAATTTCACCTGGTTGTTGGATCTTATGTGGCGAGCAAACTGCAGACGAATGCATAATTTTGCAGACTGGATTTCAGGTGGGTAGAATTAGAAAATGCTGACATGCCTCGGGGCAATAAGAGTGTGAATGAATGAATCGCACAGATGATAACACATGGTAATATAATCAGATTATTGTTTTAATGCGTAGAAATGTGAATGGAAAAGGTGGAGCATCGATGACAGGAGGTTTAGGCGCGTGCCCCCGTCAGCTGGCGGTACACGTGACGTAAACATCGCATCCTGTCTGAACTCCCGGGAACATGGAGTGCTGAGCTGTCACTATTCCCCAATGCATTTCATTCAGCATTATCGCACATGATCGCGTTTGCATTTTAAAGCATTTTTTTTTTATTTTGACATGTTTCAAATGTAATTTTTTTTTTTTCCTTGTGTGAATTTTAGGGACAGTGATGGGAGGCTGCATAAGTAGGACGGATGGTCAAGGGAGTGGTCGAAACTCGACAAGAAGCAAAAAACGTGGAGGTAAGAACCTCCAACTCATAATTTTTATTCTAGAATTTGTATAGATACACTATATATACATATATATCTATATATGTACATACAGATACAGTATATTGTTCTCATGATGGAGGAGAGTGTAAAGGGATACACAAGCATGCAGCGGCAGTCATATGTCTCTTTAGGATTGTATGCCAGATCATTTGACAGGAGTCTTTGCTACTCTGCTGCAACCTGGACGTCTTTGCCAGTCTGAGAGTCTCAGCTGCGAAGTCTTAGACATGTGTCTAATCTGTTTTGAGGACCTGGCCTGACACGACAGCGTTACATAACAACCCAGTCAGTCCTTCCCTTAAAGAAACTGCTATGCAATCAGATGGGTTGTCACACATTGTGTATTGAGCTCAGGGAATTTTCATGTCAACTTGCTGCAAAAAAATTATTCACAGGGTGAGATCATGAATCTGTGAGACAGACATGAAATGAGTGCTTCATTTCTGGGAAGCAAACACAAACACTTCTTTTATAATTAGCTATAGGGAAATACAGCATTTGACATACAAAGCATTTGTGCAGACAAACAAATTCCTGTTTGAGGCAGATCGCAGAAGTAATGTTGCTTCCTCTTCAAACACGCTGTGTTCATATGACAAGGATTTGTTATGTGTTAATTGGTTTGACATGTCGTCTTTGGGTATTTCTATCCTGTCTTTAAATAAACCTGAGAGGATTAAGTGTGTTGAGTAAACAAGTTACCTCCAGACTGGGACACTCAGCTATCCATCCCTATAAAGAGAAAATCTTTCCATGAAATGATCCTGTAGTATTTGGTGGTTGTAAATTACATGTTAATAGAAGGGATCTACGTAGAGGGAGTGTGGTCACTTTTAATCTATTGAGGGACTGTCACGAAGGTCTAGATTAGGTGGATATCCTTTAAACTGTTGGAGCGAGCTGGTAGGACACAGCAAGTGTGTCTTCTTTCACAGGGACGGAGTGTTTACCTCATTGATGCAGGCTTTAAACTGACTCCCAGCACCCCTCAGGGAACACAGTGATGGGAGTACCAAACTCCAGGGAATACAGCTACTATCATGCTCCAAACTCACCCTTTAAGATTTTGCTGAAGGGTAAGCTCAGATCTTTATGTGGATAAACAGAAGTTATGTTCATACTTTTAAAGCTTTTGGTGCTATGTCATTATTTTTATGCGTTCAGATCAGGATTAGTTTTTTGGTTAAGGATGTCATTGTGTTTTTAATTTTTCTTGTTCAAGTCTGTAACAACATAAAATGAAATGGAGGAAATGACAGGGTACTAAAATGATTATGACTCCAAACATGGCTCATGATAGAAAAACAATGGAATGAGGTCATGAGAGTATAACTGACAACATCCACCTTGATGCATGTCATTTAGATATACCTGCTAATAAGCCTCATTACCTTAAATAACCCGTTTGAACTCTGAGGAATGAGTCTTGTCCTCCGATCACCTCTGACTGTATTTCAAGTTTCCTGTCTGTCATCAGAACAGATCAGACTATTTTGTTGTTCAGGTCGCCTGTCAGGATTTGAGACAACCATGAAATGTGTGTTTGTTTTACATGTTAATAGATACTTGAACTTAACATCAACTCACATTAACCAACCTAAAGGTTAAAAATAGAGTAAAGAAGAATAGAGTCTATTTCGATAGCTCAAAAATAAACTCTATATTCCTCTGTTTTATAATTTTCTTCTCATGAATGTATCAAATCTAAATTTTAAAATATTCTGACAGAATATATTATTTGTGTTGGTAAGATATATAGAAATGACACGTGGTCATTTCTATATATCTTACGTCCACTATTTCTATATATCTTACGTAGAGATGACATGTGGTCATCTCTAAAGGTGACCGTCTTGCATTTCTCATTATTATGGCACGCTGCATTGTTAATGAAATAATATTATTGAAATATGTGAATATTCTGTGAAGGAACGTAATGTTTAACCAGAGAGACAAGGACAAATATTAACATTTCTGCATCTAGTCACTGTTGTCATGTGTTCATTTGTAGATGCTTTGAGACTGTTTTTCTGTGACCGTAGTTTTAGATTTGCATTGATCCCTGTGGTTTTGCTGGCTTCCACTGGAGTTCATCTCTCCAACCAATGCCTGATGGGATAGGGGCTGATAAATCCTGTTATGTGGAACCTGATTACAGCCTATAATCCACCGGTGTGCGTGTGTGTATGTGTATGTGTGTGTGTATGCATACATGTGCATTAGAAGCTACTGCAAAAATACACAATTTTATAAATAATAACTTTAATTTCCTGTTAATCAAAAAGACTTTGATTAGCAGGAAATGTTAATCGGCGGATGTATATCATGTACAACAACATGGAAAGTATAAGGTTATGTGCTGGTAGAGTAGTTACATGCCTAGTAGTAATGAGTATATTATAATCATGCTGAATATTACAGGAGGCATTCACACACTGTGCATTTTCTTTTATTTCAGCCAAATACTGAAGTTCCTCTAGTTGAGGTCTTAAGATGAGTTTTTGTTCTGTCTGTCCTCTTCAGTCTTTATGTGACCAAGTGTAAAGAAACATCAAAATGTTTAGCATCTAATCTCCCACGAATGTCAACTTTATCTTTATATACTGGGTTAAGGTTCTGTTTGATCTGATGATTTATCGTTTAAAACTTTAATTATACGTTTTATATTTTTTGCCAGAAAATGTAACTCAATTTAGAGAAATACATAATCAACATATCTTTCTATTTAATGTCTAATTCTGTCATTGGTAAAGAGCTAAATAATATTACAGCAATTATAACATCTCAGAGCTTCACTACCAGATATGTGGTTTCACTTTTCAATAGTTTTGGTGCCATTGAGTTAGTTCACTATGTTCTAACTCTTGGCACCTTTTAAACCTTAAAGGTTTTCAAATGACTGTTAACAAAGTATAGCCCTGGTTCTGTTACATTGTGCTATAGTCACTTGTTTAATTATGAGATCATCATTCAGTCAGATTGAACACATCCTTCTGTCTTTCAGGTCGCAATGAGGCTCTGAAGAAGGAGCGTCTAAAGTGGAAGAGCGACTATCCGATGACGGAGGGCCAGTTGAGGAGCAAAAGGGATGAGTTTTGGGATACAGCTCCAGCTTTTGAAGGACGGAAAGAGATCTGGGATGCTCTCAAAGCAGCAGCCCTGGCTGTGGAGTGCAATGACCCAGAGTTAGCTCAGGCCATTGTGGATGGAGCATGCATTACTCTGCCACACGGTACGACATCACTCACATGTGCATGACTGTAATCACAGACCTTCCCTCAGATGTGTGACTATATGTATATGTGACTATCATTTAATGTGCTGCTGAAGACCAGAGACATCCAGCACAAATACACAACTCAGTGTAATAATCCTCAGAATGTTGACGGATGGCTTGCTGGATCCCATGCATTAGCTGGTCAGAGATTACTGCTGAATAGTTACATAATAGTTGCAGTGCTGCGTGACAACTGAATGGATTTATGCACAGAAAGCAATGACGAAGTAGGAAACAGTCATGGCTAATGCTTTTTGTGCCATTTTACAATGTGAGTGTCAAGGTAAGTGGAAAAGGTCTCATGCTCCCCTGGTTTATTCACAATGGAGAATTTTCACTGAGTCTAGCTGGTTTTAAATCCAAAAATTAAGTTTTTTGGAAAGCTTCTGTTTATCTGGGTCTGTCCTCTCGTTGCAGGCTCCCTCACAGAGTGTTATGATGAACTGGGCAACCGCTACCAGCTCCCAGCTTACACTTTAGCCCCGCCTGTCAACCTCATCACTGAAACGTCCGGCGACAGCAAAGTGTCTGAATCCACACAAAAACAAGCTCAGCCTCCTCTATGCAAGAAGGAATTCCAGCTGCGGGTTCGACTGTCTACAGGTAATAAGCACACACTATGAGTTAGTATACAATAACATAGGTACATGTTAGCAGCTCTCTTTGTGCGTAGATGACAACTCATCACGTCTTGTCTCATCCAGAGTGGAGGCTGATGTTTAATTCATAGCCTCGCAACGTCCCACGATTTAGAAATCTGTGTCAGCTCTATTTGTCCTTTTTTGAACATCTCAGGAAAAGATGTGCGTCTGACAGCCAGCATGGCGGACTCCATCTACGAGCTCAAGAAGAAGCTGCAGGAACTGGAGCACATTGACGTGAGCTGCCAGAGGTGGTTCTTTTCTGGGAAGCTCCTGACTGACAAGACTCGCTTGCAAGATGCCAAGATCCAGATGGATTTCGTTGTCCAAGTGATTGTTAATGTGAACGCTCCAGTCACAGCTAACTGAAAGATGAGACAGAGAGATGTGGAATGAAGGATTTTGCCAGAGAGAGTAGTGCAGAGGAATTTTGTGAACATTTTATATAAGATGTTATTGCTTTTATATTGCTCCTTTTTGTATTTTTTCCTTTTGTTGAATAATTTCAGAATATTGAAAAGCACTGAAACACTTTAGATGAAAGCTATTCCTAATATGCACATCCCAGCATCTGCCTGTTTGTTTGTGTGGACATCAGCTCACAGCTCTATCGTTTACATTGCTTTTCCTTCTTCATTGTCTGTTTCTTGTGTCTTTTGATGAAATGAATAATTATGACCTTGGGATTTTTCTTCTTCTTTTGTTTCTTTAATATTTAAGAGGTAGGGTAGAAAATATTGCTATAAATATATAATTTCCCATAAGTGTTGTCTATTTAACTATGTACATACTTGATTTGCAATTCTCCATTGCATAGCGATAATCAGGACACAGAATGTAAAGAAGGCCTCTATCTTTCTAACAGGTGAAGATCACATCTGTATTTTCTTAGATCACTACCCCAAACATGATATGGCAATCTGCAGTACAATATGCTCACTGTACTTGAATAACTTAATAAATTCTATAAATGCAAACTCGTTCTCTGCTGTCTTGTATCTGGTAAATTTATCTCAAGCATTTTCATTCACGTCCTGTGGAGAATTTACCGAAACAGTGTTGTCTCTCGCATCACTCTTATATTTCAAAAACTGCATCTGAGAGAATATTTTCTCCCTAATGGTAGAAATGAAGAATGGTCTCCATTCGATTGTGATCACTGATGTAGTGAGAGGTGTAGTAAAACTAATGCTGGACCTGGGGTGGCTTTAGGGCAGGCATGGGCAACCTATGGCCACCTGGCCATGTGTAGCCTGTTAGGCTTTGTAACCAAACTTGTTTAAAATATGTAAGTTTGTGAAATAAACGCAGGTGCAACATAATTTTTACAACATGCTTGGAATATTTCTCCTGATCAATCATCATTATCATTAGGTCAAACCTGGGGGTTGAACTTGGGGGCGGACAATTGGATGCAGAATTTTTTTTGTTGCCTTGACTGCGCAAGGTAGGCTAAAAATGCATATGGCAAGGAATTGTGCTGACAACATTCCGGCACACAAAACTATTTATTTCAGTATTTCATCATATTCATTATTCGTGTATCACTATGGAGATTACAAAAAGCACAGAGCGTCAAGAGTCGCGTAAAGAAAAAAAAAAAGGCCTGACCAACACTGCCTCCTAGTGGCCATAGGTAGAAACTGTCCGTGAGTCAAGTACCATAATAACTGATCTGATGTCGGTAACACGGATATAAAGCCATAGTAATGTGTGATATAAAAGTACAGTATTTATGTGCAACGTTTCCAACCAGTATGCTGTTAAATATAGCGAGGCAATAATGTTCCTAACGCTAAAAGAACGCTTTGATAGTGTTGATCTTCTTCATGTAGTCGCTGTTCAACTTGATTCTCAAATTCAAGAAACTTTATTTGCCCCCAAGGGCAATCGAAGGCACATAAAGCAAGATTTGTGTACAAATAAGAAATGCAGGGTGTTAATACTCAGAAAACCAACACTAACACTAAAATACACAATACAGTAAATAGATATGTACAATATAAATAGGTCTGTGCAATGGCGCAATAAATAAAGATATAAAAATCCTTCATATTGTTGCAGCATTATGTGTGTTGGTATGAGGGGTGTAAAAGTGCAAACATAACAGTGTAAAGGATTTGAACGTTTTGTTGGCTGCATCTGAAGGGTATAAAGACTCACACAGCATTGGTCCAATTTGCTGTCAATCACTGTCACCTTCAGTGAATGACAAATAAGGTTAGCACGCCTATGCAACAACCAAAAATGAATATTGGTATTTTTTACTAGCGTATATAACCTTTTGACTTAACAACTCCTTATTCAGTCATTTCACTTGGCAAACTGATCGATTGCATGTTAGGTTTAACTTCAAACTTGTGTTGAATGGGGAATGGTGCCTCCTGCTGGTGAAACAACATCACGATTGACCAACACGTGAATCCACTCGGTGACGTCATATGGGTGCGACGTGAGGGGTAGTTCCAGAGACAGAGAGTGTAACGTGAACATTTTCCATCCCGAAAATGGTTAAATCGGGGAAGCTGCGATCTGGTACTGGGTCGAAGCTCAAACGCTGGAAGAAGGGACACAGTAGTGACTCCAACCCGCAGACGAGTCGTTATCGACAGGCTGCTAAAAGTCGCTTCTTCAGCCGCCCAACCGGTAAGCTCCGCATCACACGTGCGTGTGTGGCTAGTGCTAGCATCAGTTAGCATCAGCTAGCGTCAGCCATTTAACTCATAGCAACTCATGCTAGTGTGCCTAGTGCTACTAAATATTTTTAGCTATCTTAATAAATACGTCAGCGTTCAATACCATTTTGTATTTTCAAGTCCTTTACCCCTGTTAAACTGTAATAACTCGGCATGTTTGAACTGTCGTAAATTGTCTTTGATAAGTTGCATACAACTCCCCCAAAAACAAACAAACAAATGGGCTTGACACTGATAAAGTGCTAACTTTGAATTTATGTGTGGCTACACTGAAGATAGAGTCTGGACTGCTAAACTGTTGGTTTTCATTGTTTGCAGCCACACAATCCGCATTTAGACCTGTTTCAGAGAACAAAAGTAATCAATTATTTCAGCACATGTTCTACTTGTTTTCCAATCCATTACAAATAGTGACTTTAGACCTCATCAAGTACAGTTAGAATTTAAAATGTTTTCGGCCCTAATTGAATGTGTTTTTATCAACAAACAAAATATAATCAACTTAATGCAGCAACCAAGTAAATAAAAACAGTTAACATAGTTCAGTACAAAGTTATTACAGTTACTATTATTATTACTCAAAATTTGACTTTTCCTGACTATCGCAGTTTCAAAATCATCATCTAGTTATGACTCCCTGCTAATGTGACTCATATTAGGTCATTCATTTCTGTAATACTCCTTGATTCATGTGCCTCACTTGTGTGTTGTTTTTTTTTTTTTAATCTGAAAGTTAAAATCTATATCCAAAAGGTGCTCGCTTCCTACACCATCCACACATGAGCTGTAAATCACCCAGGCGTTATGTATTATGGAGATGTCAGCCTAATTTAACGGAACTTTAATCCCTGTAGGAAAGAGCGATCTAACAGTTGATGCTCTAAAGCTGCACAATGATCTGCAAGCCGGACCGCTGGACATTGGTGCCGGCAGTCGAAAAGATGACTTCATGGAAGAAGAGCTGCATGAGGCGTTTTCAGAGAGGACTTCGGGAACGTTCCTCAGCGGCCTGTCGGACTGCTCCAACCTGACCTTCAGAAAGGTGCAGCGCTACTGGGAGTCAAACTCAGCCGCTCACAAAGAGGTAAGCTGACTCAGATGTTACATGATGTCTTTACAGCACCACAAATTAGTGTTTTCTGCTGCTGATCAGTACATTTTGCAAATTATTAAAAAGTATATCAGAATATAAATATTAAAACTAAAGTATGAATAACTGCAAATTCAAGATGCTGTTTTTCCCTTCTCTCTACGTGTCAGATCTGTGCCGTGTTGGCAGCAGTTACTGAGGTGATCCGAGGTCAAGGGGGGAAGGAGACTGAGACAGAGTATTTTGCCGCTTTGGTGGGTGAAACCTTAATTACTGTAATATATTGGAATTCAAAACTAGATTTGTGCTCTGGTGCGTCTAATTTTTTTTATATCCTTCTTCAAAGCGGTGATGTATTGTAATTATCAGCGTTTGTTTGTTTGTCCATCCATCTGTTAGTCCACAAAATATCTTCACAACCGGTGCAGATAGAAAGATGAAGCTAAAAGCACATTACTTGGGCGGCAAAGGGGATGAAAATGAGATAATGACCTTGACCGTGCTGGGCTTGCGCTAGCCGATCGCCACTACGCCATAGGCGAAATAAATTCCAGAGTGGCTACAAGGTTTTTAGCCTGAGTAGCCACAGTGGCGTTCTTATTTTTAGGGGAAAAAAGGCTAAAACTTACAACTTTTTTGGACTCGCGAAAATCCCTGAGCGATAACATAAGAAAACAAACTTTTTCTCTCGCTAGGCAGAGCTCATGCCGACGGAAATAGCCGAAGTGACCCAAACGCTCCCGATCATTAAAGATGCACTCGGGTCATGACCTCCTCTCGTCCAATAAAAAAAAAAAGGATTGTATTTTTACTAGCTAAACCCGTGAATTGGTGTGAGACAAGGCGAGGACAATCGATCGAAAGAAAATGAGAATAGAGTGTTTTATACTAGATTTTGTGTTAAAATTCCAATTGAACAACAAATGGTGAATGATGAGAGGGGGTAGGAGTAGTGACAGACCGTTAAAATGTCTTCTAGTCTAAGTAAAACTTACAACTAAACATTGAGTAATATTTTGCATAGTGAATGCAAGTTTTCAATTGTTGAATCTCACATTTATACCTGCATAAAGTAGGATAGAAATAAAGATAGTTAAGCTTGAATTGTTGACTTTAGTGTATTTTTGTAGGTAAACTGAACAGAAGATTTTGCCCTGAGAATGCACCAGAATGCAGGAAAACAACCCCATTTTCTAAAAAATTTCTCGTCGCCATGCTCGTCGCCTGCTGTCTTGGACACAGAATGTGGCTTTTTGTGGCTTACTCAATTCTTTTACACTGAACCACAGTGGCTTAGTCATTCGTCCTAGTGCAAGCCCAGCCTTGAGAAAACTAGGTCATGGTCAAATTTAAACTTTTGTACACTCAGGAATCAGATGAGATGAAAGACGAGGGAGAAGGCCAGTGTGAATAAGACGATGAGCTAGTGCTTTGATCAATGAAAGTAGGTCAGAGCACTATCTTTGATCCTTGACCTATGCAAGTAGGTCAGGGTAAAATTTTGAATTCGGGGCTGTCATGGGATGTTGCAGTCTGTGACTGCATTGGTTCTTGTTCTTTTTTAATTTTATTGGGATGCTGGCTGTATGTGCAAGGCAACGTTATTTAGAAACATTTTACATGTGTATTTGGTTGATTTTCGTGTCCCTATATGTTCACTAAGATCAATTACCTTGTTGTGAGCTGTGGTGTCTGACAGAAGCATGTCTGTGGGTTTTGTAGATGACCACTTTGGAGGTTGTGGATTCAGCAGAGTCACAGGCTGCAGTGGCATACCTCCTCAACCTTGTCATGAAACGGTTAGACTTTTTAAAAAAATCAACAATAAAAGCCAAGCATGTCAATACTAATTGGTTTTGACTGAAAATGTTTCTCACTTGATGGGATCATTTGGTTCCTTAGGGTTCCTGCTCCGGTGCTCATGTCTAAGTTCTCAGACACCAACAAAGCTCTGATGGATGTCATGTCCAAACAGGCCACTTCAGAGGCTGCCTCGGCTCTTAGATGGGTGAGGATATTTATTTCCCAGCTTGTTGTTAACTGTTTATCGCTGAAAACTGCAGGAAAAGATTTAAACACCTTTGCTTCCATAGATCCTGTCCTGCTTGGCCACTTTGTTGAGGAAACAGGATGCATCTGTCTGGACATACCCATCTACTCTCCAGGCGTACCACGGCCTCCTCAGCTTCATCGTGCACAGCAAGCCTAAAGTCTGACTCACTTAAATCCAAAATTGAATGAAATCCTCAATCCTTACAGCTTTGCACCATTTATTTATGTTTGATTTTTCCATCTCAGGTCCGTAAGGCAGCACAGCAAGGCGTTTGCTCCATTCTAAGAGGCAGTGACTTCCTTTTTAAAGATGATGCTCCAGATCACCATCCTGCTGCTGCAACCACTGCCAAGTTCTGCATCAAGGAAATGGAGCAGGCTGGAGGTGAGACAACACTCAAACCACTGCTGCAAACTATTCGTTGTTCCTACTCTGAGTATAATAGTTTATTATTCTCTCTGTGGTTAACTTTCTATTATTTTCCTTCAGGCAGCAAGGAGGACACCACCACCCTTCATGTGCTGGGCCTCCTGAAGGAGTTGATGGGTACGTTTCCCCTGGGAGCTGTCAAGTCCTGTTGCGAGACTCTACTGCGAGTGATGACCCTCAGTCATGTGGTGAGGACACAGCCCCAGCCTCCATTCATCTACACAGATACACAGATAATAGTTTGTAACGCGTCTGCTGTATTTCTGGCTGCAGCTCGTGACGGCGAGCGCCATGCAGGCCTTTCACCGGCTGTTCAGCAGCAAGCCGAAGGCGTCCTCACTGTCGCCAGAACTCAATGCACAGATCATCTCGGTGAGAGAACACAGCAATGCAATTGGGTCAGAGTCATTTTGCAAAATTGCAGCGTGAAAGCTAATAAAGCGTTTTGTCATCCTCAGGCTCTTTACGACTACCTGCCCAGTGACAACGACCTGCAGCCGCTGCAGGCGTGGCTTGCCGTCATGGAGAAAGCACATATTCACTTAGCAAAGTAATGAATGGCTTTTTCCTCTCAGCTAACAAAGAACTTCATGCAATCACATCACACTGTGTGTCTTTTCAGTGGTCAGTTTAATTATCTTTCTGTCTTTGTGTAGCTTGAAATGTTCCCTGACTTTGGGTCACCTCCCTCGCCTCTTCTCTGCCACCATGTCCTGCCTGCTATCGCCTCACACACAGGTCGTTTCTGCAGCTGCCAGTACGTTAAAGGTAAAAAAGTGTTCTTATTGATTTGGATGTTCTTGCAAGGCTCTGGATGTTTTCTGAATTGTAGCTGAATCTTCAAATTCATGGAAGTTTGCATTATTATTATTATGAAATTAATCATTATAGTTTTTTGTGACCAATGTTTATTTTCATACGTTGTCTGTTTCAGACGTTGCTGACTGAATGTGTTTCCCCACACATGGAGGGTATGGGAATGATCACAACCAAGTCCTCCTCAGGGAATCCCTCCTATATCTGCAAAATGTTTCGGTAAGTTCGCTCATTTGGTCAGTTTGTTTTTTGTTTCCTCTGTTTTTGCAGAAACTCATGTTGTTTGCTTTTGTTGCAGCGTTGTAGAAGAAGGACTGTCTTATCGTTTCCACGCCTCCTGGCCGTTCGTACTGCAGATTCTGGGCTGCTTCTACCGTGTTGCAGGGAAACAAGCTCACCTCATCATGACCAAGGTAGAGTTTTGAGGCTTTGTCGAGGGTTCTGTGAGTGAAGAGAGAGGTTGTCTGACCTTTTGTGTTGTGTGTTGTGGGACAGTCCCTACAGTCTTTGGCAGACCTGCGCTCCACTCCTCGTTTCCCCTTCAGTGGGGAGTTGGACCTGGCTGTAGGAGCAGCTGTAGAAAGCATGGGGCCTGAAGTCGTGCTGGGCGCTGTGC
This sequence comes from Antennarius maculatus, assembly GCA_013358685.1. Classification (NCBI taxonomy): domain Eukaryota; kingdom Metazoa; phylum Chordata; class Actinopteri; order Lophiiformes; family Antennariidae; genus Antennarius; species Antennarius maculatus. Next base: position 9,649,128 of record CM023616.1, on the reverse strand, counting down.
CCCTCAACATAACCGGATATGAGTAAGTAACTAACATGGACACATCCTTACACGAACACACACATACTGTGGGTTACAGTTGTGATTATAGTCATTCAACATGGGGTTTTCTAAAATATATTGCCCCTGAAGGTGTTTGAACTGCGCAAACATTAAATGTATGAGTACATTCTTTTTGTATAGTTACATTCCGCTTCAAAGCGGTGATGTAATTGTCAGCGTCAGTCCGTCCAACCGTTAGTCCACCAAATATCTTCATAGCTGTTGCAGATAGAAAGATGAAACAAAAAGCACATTACTTGGGCAGCAAAGGAGATGAAACTCAAATAATGACCTTGACCTTGAGAAAACTAGGCCAAGATCTAATTTCAATTTTTGTACACTCAGGAACCGGATAAGATGGAAAGACTAGGGAGAAGGCCAGTGTAAGACCATAGATCAAAGCTAGTGCTTTGTTCAATGACAGTAGGTCAGAGCACTAGCTTTGATCTTTGACCTCTGCAAGTAGGTCAGGGTAAAATTTTGAATTCAGGGGTGTCGCGGGATGTTGCAGTCTCTGACTGCATTGCTTCTTGTTTAATTTTGAATATAATTGCTATTTATGGGTTGGCAACAAAATTGATTACAGGTAATCAAGACATGAACGTCCAACTTACTAGCATTCGTAGGTATAACAACAGCGCGCTTCCACATCCGATTACTGTAGTCCTCCTTTCTGCCATAACCCCCTCTGAGCAGCACTGCTGTGTACACGCATCTCCAACACTCATCTCACCTATCTTGTTCTTGTACGTGTCTCTGTGAGCGTCTTAGAACTTCAGGTTTCATACCTTGGATACTTTACTGTTTATTGTGGCTGATAAAGCAAAGGCTAGTGAAGATAGTGGTGTTAGCAAAGAAACACGGCAATTTATGTGATGACAACTCTGCATCTCACCGACACGTGTAAATTTCCCAGTTTGGGATCATTAAAGTATATCTTATCTTAGCTCTTCCCTTGTCCTCATGGCATAAACTTGATTTTTCTTTTTGTATTTTTTTGAAAACCAACGTATAATCGAGAACAACTTGACTCTGAACGACCTGTACCTGTATTTTATCTTATTAATTGTTGTTTTTATGTCCTGTTATTGTTTCTGGTAAGACTTAGGGAATAATACCTTCATATTTAGTGTAGTAATGACATTTAAATGACCTCAAATGGTGATTGTAGATTGAAGTTTAATAAGTAAACACTCACAAATTCAACTTATGAACACCTCTAGGAATGAATTGCGTTTGTAGGTTGAGGACTATCTGTGTTGTGAAGCATTTTAAAATTTTATTTAATCTCCTGACTAAATCATCTCCTGCGTCGTGTGGCGTTTTTGGGTGTCATGTCCTCCACCCCCTACCATTTTGAAGCTCCTGGACTAAACGATTCTATTGTTGCCTTTTAACATCAGGGACGACTTGGAGTTTCCACGGAGCTGGTTGGTCCCGGTCATACGGGATCATGTCAAGAACACACAGCTTGGTTTCTTCACTTCTTACTTCCTGCCTCTGGCCACTACACTCAAGCAGAGAGGTATGGCTGATTCCACTCTTGAAGGAATCTTTGACCATTTTTTTACGAGTAGTGAACGATGGATTCTTGTGTTATAGCGGAGGAGTTGGAAGAAGCAGGACAGAAACTCGAGGCTAAAGTCTACCAAACATTACAGCTTCAGGTACTCGGTACTCTCTTTATTTTTGTATTTAGATTGAAGAGTTTCAGAGAGTAAGTCGTTTGGATGTGAACATTGTACATGCTTGCAGATTTGGACTATGCTCCCTGGCTTCTGTACATGCCCTGTGGACCTGGTATCTTCCTTCAAAGGCATCGCCCGCACACTTGGCATGGCTATTAACGAACGCCCAGACCTGCGACTCACAGTGTGCCAGGCCTTACGCACCATCATCACCAAGAGCTGCTCCACTGGTAGGAGCAGGAAGATGTCATGAGTCAAAACGTAAATCAAGTTCTTCTGTGAAACTGCTTTGTCTTTTATCGTTTATTTGTCTGTAGGGGAGGAAAAGGCAGAAGTGGGTCGCTTCTCCAAGAATTTTCTGCCCATCTTTTTCAATGTGTACAGTCAGCAGCCCCCAGCTGGAGAGTCCAGCACCTACAGGATGGCTGTGCTCGACACTGTAAAGGTTTATTTAACTGTTACCGAAACACAGGTGAGTGAGATCTGTTCTCATTCCTTTGGATAACCTTACCAGTGCATGTTGTAGCTGTGGATCAGAAAAAAATATTTCATCGTTCACACCGAGTTGCTAACTTTTTTAATGTCTTTGTCCTGGTTTCTCATTGATCAAATCAATCATCTTCAGATGGTCTGCACATTTCTGCATAAAGCCATAGAACAACTCGGCAGCACAGACATCAATGAGTTCACACGGTAAGACATGAATGATATGAATGTATTTCTATTTTATGGGGTGTTTGAGTAAATGTCGATCCATCTGCTTTCTGTTTCTTCATCTCAGGCTCTCCATGATGGACCTTGTGGTTGCTCTGGCTCCCTCAGTGGACGAGGCCACCATGACTAAAACCTTTGAGCTGATCAGGCCATATTTAGAGGTTAGGACGTGCTCCGTGTGCTTAATGGAATTATGGAGTACTTCATTAGAATTAATAAAATCACAGCATATTTTGTGTGACTTTTTAAGACCAAAGAGCCTGGCATGCAGAAGAAGGCTTACCGTGTGTTGGAGGAGATGTGCGGAGGAGAGAGAGATGAGTGCAGATCGTTTGTTGTGTCGAATCTGGAAACGCTCAAAGTCGTTCTGCTGGAGACTCTGAAAAATGCTTCATCACCTGCAAAGAGAGTGAGACCCGCCGCTCAGAGAGGAATAAGAGAAGCAGCCAGTAGATTGTAGTGTGTGCCCTGAAATGCAGTGATGTCTGATCCTATGTCTCTGCTCATGTTCCTTCTTCTCAGCCGAGACTGAAGTGCCTTATCCACATTGTGAAAAGGCTCAATGAAGAACACAGAGACTTTATTACTTCTCTCCTGCCAGAGGTACAAACACACGTAAATGCTGGTGAACACACAAACAGGGGAAGCGTTGATATTAAACATCACACGGTTTTCATCTCCCATCAGGTCATCATTTGTACGAAGGAGGTGTCTGTTGGAGCTCGCAAGAACGCCTACAACCTGCTGGTGGAAATAGGAAATGCATTCATTCGCTTCTGTGGGAACACAAAAGGTAACACACGTCCGCTATGTGTGTGTGTGTGTGTATTGGGACAGGTTTGTTTAATGGATTGTAAAGAGTTGAAGTCCTGACTGCGTGTCCGTCTGTGATCCAGATGCCATGGAGCAGTACCTGGTGTTGGTCTATGCGGGCCTCACGGGCTCCGTCACCATGATCACCTGCACAGTGCTGGCGCTGACTCGTTTGGTGTTTGAGTACAAAGGTGTGCCCTCTGACCTGTACAGCTTCATTTCTGGGTTTTGGAATCGTCATCCATCCCACTCAGTCTCCGTGTCGTTTCTTTCCCAGATTCCATCGAGGTGACCACCAGGGAGCAGCTGCTGCACAACGTTTGCCTGCTGCTGTCATCTCGCACCAGAGAGATAGTCAAAGCTGCGCTGGGCTTCATCAAAGTGATCCTCTTCATCATGGACCCGAAGACTCTAGCGTCACATGCTACGGTCATGGTAGGCGTCATTGTGAAAGATAGTCCACTCTGAAAATACGGTTTCTTCATTTAACACAGCATGAACTCTGAAATGCGTTTAGATGGAGGGAGTCGGCAGCATTACAGACGATGTGAGGAGGCACTTTAGAACAAAACTGAAGAACATCTTCACCAAGTTTATCAGAAAGTTTGGGTAAGCCTTTCTGCTTTTTGTTGTTTTAAATATACTGTTACCGTTACTGGACAGCATTCAGCTAATTTATGTCTCTGTTCAAAAAAATATGATTCAACTGATTATTTCTAAGTCTAATACTTTAACGATCAATTTGTGGTACTCAGTGACAGAAATTAAAGTTATTTTATCAACAATATCTGTTTGTTTGTTTGTTTGTAAGTAGGGCCACACAAAATCCACAGACCAAAAGATTTCCACTGAAATTAATAAGATGGAGGTGTTCAAAAAAAAAAAAAACCCTGGACAAAAAAAAAACCCTGGACAAAAAGTTGGAACCACAAACCCAGCCTTGGTAGATGCTGGTGCTCGATTTAGTGGCATCTTAGTTATAACTCCAGAGACAGCAGGTCTTGTTTCCGAGTGACAAAACAAACCACATGGTTCTAGAGAAACTTTTTTTACAAGTTTTACTCACCGAGAAGGCAGTGCAGAAATTTGTTCAGTTGGTTGTATCAGTGTCAGCGTCTTTGGGTTTGGACTAAATTTTTTATAGGATAAAAACATCTCATAATGACGTTACAAACAAATTTTTCAGTTGTTGTTTTCCCGTATCTGAACCTCCACTCTAGTAGCAGTGTGTGTGTTTTTGTGTCTGATTTCTTGCTGTATTTCCAGTTTTGAGCTGGTGAAGAGTATGCTGCCTGTGGAACACCACAAGGTGCTCGCTAACATTCGCAAGGCTGAGGCTCGAACCAAGAGGCGGAAACAGGCTTCAGAGCAGCACGAAGACTCTGGGAGTGAAGAGGAGACGCCTAAAGTTAAGAACCAAAGGTAGACACAGATTCTCAGGAAAGAAGTTCCTTTCAGGCCTTTGTCATCTCCTTAAAATCCTTGTCTTCTCCTGTTTAGTATTGAGGACATCCTTGCAGAGTCGGACAGTGATCTGTCAGAAGATGAAGGGAAGGCTGGAAAAGATCAGAAGAAGAGTGGAAAACCACAGAAAGGACGGGCCTGGCTCAAAGAAGGAGAGGCAGATGACCCGCTGAACTTCCTGGATCCCAAGGTTTCACAGAGAGTTCTAGGTAAGAGATGGTTCCTGAGAACATGCAAACCAAAAAGGTTTAGTATTTTACTAACATTCTTTTTGTATCTTAGCGACCAACCCAACACTGAAAAAAAGTGCCAGAGTTGAGCATGGCTTCAAGGTGACGTCAGACGGACGTCTGATTATCAGAGAGGACGAAGAAGAGGATGTAAAGGACAAAGGTTAGATGGCTTCCTGTCGACAAATATATATTTAATGTCAGGACAGGCTGTGAGAATAACCTGACAATGCTCCCCATAGATGAGGGAGAGATGAAAGATATCCTGGAAGAGGCTGGAGTCAAGAGTGTGAGTACAAAAATGGCCTCATTTTCACCAAGCAGTCCAGTTATTATGAGCTATGTACAGTTTAAGGTACTGAAAGAAATATTTGTATCTAACAGGATTTTTTCTAACTCTACAACTGTTTGTGTTGGTGCTTGTTATCTAATATAACTATGTTTCACATGAGGCGCCGCTTGTGTCTTTGTTGTGGTTGGTTCTGGAAATTATTTCCTGCTTTCTGGAGTTTTAGCGACCGTGGTGTTGGTGGAGATATGCACTCTTTTGATACCAAGTGATTGCTGTTTTTCATTTATGAGCACATTTTTTTAAAATCCTTTTCAGAAAAAGACTCAGAAAAGGAAGTTCCAAGATGACAACTTTGATGAAGACATGGATATCGAACCCCAGCTGAAATATAAAGGTAAGACAGGTGTCAGACATCTGTGTTCAAAGCTTAGGTTATAGGCTGAAGTTTAGGGTCACATTAGCTCTTTTTAGAGGTGTATCATGTCAGTGATGATTTGAACTACCAGGCAGGAGGCTTAGAGGAAGACCAAAGAGGAGGTTTATGGATGTAGTGAAAGAGGACATGAAGGTAGTTGGTGTGAGAGAAGAGGATGCAGAAGACAGGGTTAGATGGAGGACACTGATTCGCTGTGGCGACCCCTGAAGGGAAAAGCCGAAAGGAAAAGAAGAAGAAGAAGATCATGTCAGTGATGATTGTGGACTAAGAAGCACGTTTCCTCTCTCAGCTGGAGGTTCCGGTATCCACAGACCTCTTGGAGCTAAGGGAGACAGCGGGGCAGAGTACAAATCAAAGGTTTGGCTGAATACCTCCAGAAACATTTCCAGTGTCTCCAGGTAGTAAATTGTAAATCTGACTAACGGTATGTTTTAATTTATTCACACATCTCTCAGAAAGGTAAAGGAGATGTGAAGAAAAAAGGAAAGGTGGATCCTTATGCTTACATCCCTCTCAGGAAGGCCCAGCTCAACCGCAGGTACGAGAAACTAATTTTATAGATTTTTGTAACAAGTTGGAATTAAATCAGAATGTTAGACGCTTACACGTTTTTATTTTTGCTGTGCTCACAGGAAACGTGCCAAACTCCAGGGCCAGTTTAAAGGCATGGTGAGAGGAGCCCAGAAGGGAGCGCTATCTGGAAAGAAAATGCAGAAGAGAAAGGGAAAGGCCTGAACAAGGGCTTGTGTCATATACAGAATGGACTTGAAACGCGTTGTGTGTGATTTTGTGTTTATGAAAATACTGGAATACAAACATTGTGTGTTTCAGACAGACTGATTGTTCTTAAATTTTTGGAAGCTCTACAAACACTTCCTCTCCCAGAGGATAGTATGTGTGTGGAGTATGTACCATCCCTGCTTTGATGGATACCAACTGATGGTTCAGGTGATTTTATTAATCACCTGAAACTCTCCCTTTTGATAAACAAATATATTTATGTGTGAACTGTCTGGTTGTGTAGACAAATTGGATTTGTTTGGAAAGAGCTGTGTAATATTTGGTCACTTCACACAACAGAGTCCTATGTAATCCTGATTAAACGTATTTTGTTTTTGTTAAATCATATAAAATAACACATTAAAGAACATGTAAAAGTTGAAAGAACCTCATTTACCTCAATCTGTTGGTGAATTCAGGTGACTTTCATTACAGCTCCTGTTATAAGAGAAGCTGCGGATTCTTTCAGGATATTTAAATGCCATAAGCTCGATAAAAACATTTTCATTCAGAATAGTCTAAATTATTTTTTTGCCAAATGATCCGTACAAAACTGATGAGAATTGGTGCAGAAATTTTACTTTTCTGGCTGTTTTTTCGATGGATTTTTACATACAGAAAGAAGTGGGGGAAAAAAAGCGAGAACACCAATGTTGAAGAAATTTAAAAGCAATTTCATTTTCTAAATTTTAGTATTAATCTCTCAGGTGTAATTTAAACTTTTTATGTACTGATTACTTTCCTGACAGCAGTATGATTGGTTACAAAACTAATTACAGAATGTAAGCACAAATTATTACATCCTGCATTATCCAATTAACTAATATGTCCTGGGGTCTCTGATGCACCAGTGTCAATGTGTTTGCAAGCTGATTAACAATCTGTGCAACATTAAAATACCACATTTTATTAAACACATTCAATAACCAAGAAAGGAATCACTTCAAGGGAGCACATAAAAACATTTTATTTATTGAAGACGGATCCAAAAAGGTTGTTAATAAAGAAATGCAAGGCAGCTGGTCATTTCGTTCAGTAAATGCAGTATACAGGAGAACCCTGATGATGCAACTTTTCAAAGCCATGTCACTTCAAGGCGCTGATAAGACCATAAATATGTCGGATCGCTTCCTTACATCCGCCTTGAGTGTCTTCCCTCAAAGATTAGAAAACAGAAATTCTCCAGATACAAAACAGACTGAGACAGGGCTTTATTATAATAAATAAAATATGGGGAAACTGCCCTGCAGTTGCAATAACTTCACTGTAATTCTACACTAAATACTATGTATAATGTAAAAAAAGTGAGTCAAATTTGACAAATACCCCCCAACACCAAAGCCCACAAAACATCTTCCTCTATACTCACATTTTTAGCACATCCTCACTCTATATTATTCCCTACCAGCCAACTGTAAACTGATCTAATGACCGTTATTCTCACAGAAACAATCCCGTTTTGACATTTTACGACATCCAAACCCTTTATAAAATTCTTTACTTATTCTCCACATCTTATCACATGTCACTGCAAATACAGGCTTTATTAACTACATGCTTTCTATGTGTTTTTATAAACACATTGTTTATGAAACTCAGTAGCAGATTCTGATATCAGATAAATATTTTTTGCTGTCCAGCAACAAAGCAGTGAGCTTCCGGTCGGATCTCCTGCCTTCTCAGATTTTACACCTCTGCTGTCTCAGTCTTAAGGGTGGGCTTTTTACGGAATGACTCGATGCCTCAGTTGTTTATTGGAGGCCTTCTTTTTATCCTCAGAGCCTGGGTGGGGGTCGAGATGGTGGGGGTCCCCGAAGCCCAGGGGGTGCGCGAGTTGGGGGTGGACCTGGAGGGAGTTGGACCACTGAAGGGGGTGTGCGAGAGGGTGGTGTGGTACGCGGCCCTCTTGATGGAGGCTTTGTGCGGGGGACAGAATTGGAGACCAGAGGTCGCTGTTCCACCGGTGCAGGAGGAGGAGGAGGAGGTGAGGGGGGGTGATACATATGAGCAGGAGCCTGGTTGTTCGGGGTGGACTCCCCTTCTTTGACCCGTTGGAAACTAATGCAGCGACCCTGCAGGACACAGACAGACAAACGAAGGTTAGACCAAACCGACGCGTCGTTTCAACACAGAATACAGATTAAAACTCAGCGTGTCTTTGTGTGAAAGTCAATGAGCCTTTAAGATTCGCCGGCCAAAGTGGTGTGTGTGAGGCTTTAGCCAGCTCTGCTGACAGAGGCGTGAGTGTCTGAGGCCCTCTGAGGGCCCACAGAGTCTCTTCTGTCTTCTGTCCACACCTGCACTACAATAGCTGTGATGCTAGTAAAGACAGGCATGGACAAAGTTATCATGCAAACACACGCGCACACATTCGTGTCTGCAGCTTTACCCCTAGCTTCTGCAGGAGCCACAACTGTGACTCGACCTCTGGATTCAGAACAGAATGTTGTTTATATCCCTCATGTGCTTGACTTGTTGAAATGTAAAGGAGATTTCAGTATCTCCAGACTCCTTAGTGTTTAACATAATTTACAAGTCTGGGAGAATGGAGCGTTTCTCTTATTGTTCTCATTAATGGCTTTCGCGCTGCGCTTCTCACTGCGTCCTCCTGCACAAACACACACTCCCTCTCCTGTCTCGCACCGACAGAGTGTGAAGGATGAGGGGAAGGTCTCTGTGTCACAGACCCTTGGTGGTCTGATTATAACACCTTATTAAATAGAGAGGCCCCAAAGTCACACAGGGGCCATAAGAGGGCCCCAACAGCAGTAGCTTAGTGACTAAGGGGGGCTATTGTGTGTTTGTGGCTGTGTGTATGAGGGGTGTGTAATTGATTGGTGGAATCCTGGTAGTGTGTGTGTGTGTGTGTGTGACTACTTTGGTCTTGTCGCTGGGACTGTGGTGAAAGGACCAGTTTGTGAGCAGGAGAGCAGCAGCACAACAGCAGAGACAGCATATGGACACAATGAGAACACAAGCTCATGAATATGAGTGTGTTTGTGACTGTAAGCATGCCTCCATCCCAGCATATGCCCTGAATGAAACCACAGCCTCATGAATAACAGAAGCATGGAGAGAAAGGTTAGGGGGGGCTGTCTGCAGGAGAGTCCCAAAAAAAACTTTAGACTGGAACTGAAAAGAGTTGTGGAAAAATGGCAAATAAGATGTGGTTTTTTTGAACTTTTAAATTATTACTCTATGTTGGTCAAGAACTGTGTGAGTGGTGTACATTGTCTCAACTGGGATGGGTCAACTCTGTTTGTAATTTTTGTCTCCTATGAAAGAAAATGTTAGGGAGGAGACACACATCTGACCTGAATCATCTTTCTGTTGCTTCGCATGACATTACAGGAAACGTAATATCATGCTACATGTGTTGACATAAGCTCTTCATTATAAACACTGCAAGATCTCTGCATGCTAACAATCAAGTGCAGACTTTTTGATCCGATTTTAAAACCTTAGTTGTGCAGCCACAGAGCAAACTCAGCGATACAAACCCTTGTTTAAAGCCACAAGCACTGCTTAAGGCTTATTTCACAATAGTTTAGCTGAACTAATTCTTTAAGTAAAACAAAAGACTGATGAGGATGAAGAAGGTGAGGAGTCCCTGTGCTTATTTATGACGGCCGTATGAGACGGGAGACGGTGGCCGCCCTCTGGTCCGGTCTGTGCTGTGTGACGAGACCGTCAGCGCCATCAGCTCTGGGGACAAAAGAAGGGAATCTCTTCTGTCACAATATGGCTCGTGGCCTTTCAACTGCCCATCTGTTTGTGTGACGCTCACTCTGGAGAGCTGACACACATGTTACAGTGACACACACATATGCATGCGCGCACAGCGGGGTGAGATCAGATGTAAACGGGGAGCGTGGCAGAAACTGGCAGCCCGTGATGGCCGTTTGCAGAGGCAGTGAAGTAGGAATAATGCAGGGAGAAAGCAGGATGGGCTCCTTGTTAACAATCTGCATTGGAGGAATCTGATCTGTTCTAGTTAACGATGGGATTTTTCTCCAGTTTTGTTGGACATTTTGTGATAATTTCCTGCTGTTTGTCATCTGGCTTCACTTTATTGCATTTGAAATTATCGCTCAGTGCCAAGATTTTAAATGAAAACACGAGAAACTATTGTTGTCTTTCATGTCTGATTTGACATTGATGCTCCTTGCAACAAAAGTGGATTTCTTTCCCCTTGTATTTTGTGCAGTTAATGGCTCGTGAAGGGAATTGTGGGGGTCATTGTTGAGCAGTGCTGTGATCCACAGTTGCACAGAGAGTGGCTGACAAAAGACTCAAGAAACTTCTATCTGGCTGACAGAGAGGAACTGTTCTGCTTAGAAAAAAAAGATGGAAAGAAGGGATAAAACTCCTAACGATGACCAGATTTATAGACTCCAAATACAGCAGATACTCGTACTGTTACATCAGTCAAAACACCAGGATGAATCCTTCCATTCAATGTAGAAATCAATACATTTCACAGTGATATGGCCTCAGCTGAGAAGGGCGACAATGAAACCATTCACAACGGAAGCAGATGTTTCACCATGACAACTAGTATCATGATGGAAAACATGTCTGTGGGGTTATGGGATGCACACACAGGATCAAGGTTAGATAACAGGGGGTCACTGCTTTCTATTCTATCTCACATATGTGACCAATTTTTTTAACTGTTGCTTTTTCAGCAGCAGCATTGACAGCAACTCATATAACATTAATTTTAAGCTGATGTTTTCAAGAAGCAAATCAAAGAAAAAAGTCTGACACAAGAAGTTCTTACTAGAATTATCACCAGAGATTAGAGAACGTGGAAACAGAAATCAAGTCCTTTTCTGAGTCACATGGCATTCAACGCTATTAAACAAAGACAGTGTTGACCAAGGGGCCGTGTCAGTGGTTCATTGACTCACTGTATGTGGAGAAAACAGGCACAGTGCCTCTGTGTTGAAGCTGCTCACTGACATGTGTTGTCTTTATGCGACGTGACAGACAGTAAGACTGGGTGCCAATGCTGCACATATAGAACACAGAAGTCTTCTGTACTATTTGCTTCAGTCAAAAAAATCTTTTTAGCGTTTGTTAAAGATGGAGTGATCCTAAAAAAAAAAAGACACATGGGCACCACAAAATTATAATTTTGCATCAGTCATTACGCCTGTTTGCATTTCATCTGATATTCTGGTTATGTTTGAGGTGGGTTCACCTGGTCTCCAGGGAGGGGTCTCATCAGAGAAACCTGGTCGTAACCTCTCCTTAAAAGAGCCCATAGAGCATCGAGCTTCCCCTACGGACACAGAAAGAAAACACTGAATCCAAAAATCGTATTGGAAATTACAAATCTATTTAGCTGGGGAACTGACCTTGATTGGTGTGTACCACCTCCTTTGCTGTGGGTGGCGGCGGGACGGCTTTCGAGGTTTGGGCTCATACGGTTCAAACTCCTGCTCCGGCATCTTCACAACTGCATTTTTTGGTTTGTCCAGCTTGGCGCCTTCCTCAGTGGATCCTTTCTCCCCCCATCGCACCTAGGGATTCATGATTAACACATACAGCATATACGGTAATCAATCATGCATTCGTGCATCTTATCAACTGTTGATAAAGCACTTCCACGAGACACAAAAGTGCTTCAAAAAAGAATGTGGGAAAAGGTAATACAGATAGAAGGTGGTTTAATATCATTATGGGGAGGGTTCATAAACATTTAAATTATCGTAAATAATGAGATAAATAGTTTATCGCTATATTGTGGAATACATTATTCGCGTGTGGTTCCTGGAACGCATTAACCACGAGTGACGAGGAAGCACTATACTTTGAATTTGGAAAACGTGCAAGTGTTTAAACAAAAGTACCTCCATGCGCTTAATGCCTCCCACTCCTCTTCCTCCATAATAGGATGCATCCACCGTAGGCCATCTTTTTTTGGGCATCCCATCATCATCGTCTGAATCCTTCAAGTGACACTCAGTTATATATCTCCCATACATATGACCATCAATTTTAACATCAATGTAACAGTGCTGCATTTACACATGTTTTCACGCACGGTGGTCAGATTAGAATGAACGATGAAACAAGACTTACTGGTTCTGGAGGGGGAGGTGGTGGAGGTTCTTTTATCACCTGAAAATAAAAAAAAAAGAAATCACATCATGACTGAAACGATCAAATAATCAACAGATGAGTTGATCATTGATCATTCAAACTCACCACGGTGCAGCAGAGAGGCCAGAACCACCACATCAGCAGCAGAGCGAGCAGCAGGAACACCACCAGCAACGATATGAGCACAATGGTGCCATCAAACTAGAATCAAATACAAAATGACTGGTTTGAGCTTAATTGGGGGAAAAAAAACAGACTTCGACAAAGGTGAAAATACTCAGTGAAAGTACTCACAGCCTCCTCTGATGGACAGACACAACAGAGGAGACCTCAGAGAGGAAGGACAGAAGAAAACTACAGATCCAAGAAAAAATAAGAAGGCCGAAAGCAAGTTTATTCAAAAAGGGCAGCATGCCAGAAGGAAATGTCATCAGGAGTTCATGTGATAGTGCACATTATACATGTACAGGATGTACTCACACATTCAGTAGTCGTGATGTGAACAGAGCTGGTGATGTAGGAGATGCCCTCATTCATGCTCACCTGCAGGTAGATCACCCTGAAAAACATCAACAAATGTAAAAACCAGTGTGGTGGTCTGGGTTCACGCCACAGCTAACAGTTGTCTGATCCGTCAAATACATTCCTCCATCCACTTTTTCTATAGTCTAATGAGTTCATACATGCTGACACACATTTAATACAAGTCAGGAGGTTCTCCACCCTTAGAAGGAATCTATTCTGTCAGGATCAGAAAACCACAGACAGTTAAATGACTTCCTACCCCCAGTATTCAGTGCTGATGTTGGTATTATAGCTACAGAATAGCTACACAGATAAGATGTGATCTGGTGGAGAAGAAAGAAGAGAGAATACATTTATTTACAGCGGTGCTGATGGGAAAAATGACGAGCACAAAGATGGGAATATTTAGTTGGTAGGTTATTGTTAGGTATTCATGAGATTCATAAGAACTTTGAAAATGACAAAAAACACAAAAGTACGGAATGCTAGACTGTAGTTCTGAGCTCCATGAGAAGAATAGAGTATGACTTTATGAGCTGTTCCTATGGTTTGGGGGCAGGAACAAGGGGGGCATTGAGCTTTGGGTTTAAATTTGAGGAAGGGGTGACAAGGGGAGGAGGTCACTGCCTGGTGGGAGAGAGGAGAGGAAACAGAGCGTTGGGGGATGGTAGGAGGAGGGTCTATCCTGTTCTACATCCCTTCAACACCATCCCTCCCTTCTGAGACCCCATCTTCACCTCCTCAATCACTGGCTCTGTTTTTCCCCTCCTCATCCCTCCCACTGTAACTCCTTTCATATCTCCTGCTTACATGTTGGAGCTGGTATGGATAGTGCAGGTGCCATCATTGTGTGTTCTAGCTCTCTTTTTGGTCCAACCTTCACAATAGGCAGCCCTCCTTTCAGGCAGGAAGGGGGCATGATGCTATCAGCCCCTCTCTGACAGAGAGATCTCAGCCCCTATCAATCATCAATCTGCCCACTATATATGTCTCTGCCCCGTGTGTGTGTGTGTGTGTGTGTGTGTGTGTGTGTGTGTGTGTGTGTGTGTGTGTGTGTGTGTGTGTGTGTGTGTGTGTGTGTGTGTGAGTGAGAGTGCGTGTGAGTGAGGGGTAGCTGCATCCGGAAGCTTGCCAGTCAACATCAATTTGTGTGACGGCAGCATCAATGACTTCATTATATGTGATAAGGCTTGTGTCGAGCAGGAGGTGAGTGAGGGTCCTAAGAATCAGGAAACAACTCACCTATGATGTGATTTGACAACTAAGGGTGATTTCAGGGTTTGAGATGAAGATAAATTGGACCATTGTCATTGGGATTGATCTGTCGAACAGCAGGACCGAGGGAGAACTGAGTTGTGTCTGGCGATGATCTATGATCTGTTCCACTTCCTGATGTGTGATTCAGTTCAGCAAAGAAAATGTAAAAATCCTAATTATATTTTTGAATTTCTGAAAATTGTCTATCTGTAATATTCAATCGGTCTGCCATAACTAGTTATACCAGACGGATTCTGTGATGATGAACTTGTGCATTTTGAGTGATTCTGTTTACTGAGCAAGACCATAGATCAAGACTGCGGTAAAAGCTTCAGAATAAAAGTAGGCCTAGTGTGGAGAATACTTCTTTGTCATGACTTTAGCAGTATTCCTCTGATGGTGCTCCTATGTAGTCACTCTTTTCTACTTTCTTCTTAAAATAATAACAATAAAAAGGATAGAATGAAAATCAAATTAAAATATGTACAGTATTTTCTGCACTATAAGGCATAATTGTCGATTTCAAACCTTTTTCATATTAAAGAGCACTGGATTATAAGGTGCATCTGATTATAAGGTGCACCTTCAATGAATGGCCTATTTCAAAACTTCTTTCACAAATAAGGCCCACTGTTGGTTTTTGAAAAAATTAAAGGTTTTTAGGTGCGCCTTATATATTGTATTTGGGAATTTGAGGTGGCCCATGTAGAAGTCTTCTATCTCCTTCATTTGTCTTTTTAGAGGTCAAATTTTAGGAATTCTGCTTGACAAATGTTTAAAACTAAACATTGATCTGCATGTACAAATCAATATCTTCTATCCCTGTTTTGGACACAAGAAAATCTAATTCCACATCATCTGTACATTATAATATTGCAGCTCAGAGCTCATTGGCTGGCTGTTGCCCTCTTTGGGGCCTTCAGCCCTTCACAACAAACTTCCTCTTCAGCAGCAGGCAGGACATTTGTCAGGACTGACTCTGCTCTAATGGGCTTCTCTTAGACGGACGGACGCCTCCTTCAGGCAGC
This sequence comes from Antennarius maculatus, assembly GCA_013358685.1. Classification (NCBI taxonomy): domain Eukaryota; kingdom Metazoa; phylum Chordata; class Actinopteri; order Lophiiformes; family Antennariidae; genus Antennarius; species Antennarius maculatus. Next base: position 9,633,748 of record CM023616.1, on the reverse strand, counting down.
GTTACAGTGTGTTATGACGCTCCTTGTTCTCAGGACGTGCAGCAGAACTAGCAGACTCCAGGACTGGATATTTGCTGGATTTAAAATGTCAAAACAAAATGTATTTCTGTCCCACTACTGAGTAGTACTTCCCCCACTGAGGTGGTACTTTTCACTGGTAGAAAAGTCAAGATCAAATCACTCTAAAAATCTAAGTGACAGCAACAAGACAGATGATGACTGGGAGGTGTCTGAAGCCGCAGGCCGGAGTGTATAATTATGTGCAGTACTGCAGGCAGTGGGGACGGTGAGGCTTCTGGGTCTCAGGCCTCTCTGACATCAGCCTTTAGCTCCCCTCTGTCTACCCCGGAAGAAACTTCTACAGTGAATCACTGGGAGCAAAGCTGGAAGACCCCCAGAGGAAACTTTACACTCCCCTACTGAGTCCAATCACACTTTTGGTTTCCAAAAGTGTCAGACAGAGATTGGGATACATCACCCACCACCAAATACACACAGACACACACACAGACACACAGACACACAGACACACACACACACACACACACACACACACACACACACACACACACACACACACACACACACACACACACACACACACACACAAACACGGTTATGATGGTCCTCTCCAGCAGGCTCTCATTAAGTTGTGTTCCTGGGCTTTACTCCTGTTGTCTCCGTGTGATTGGTGTCTGGCTTCGTTAGCTGTGACAAACACTGATTGATCACAGACACTCAATGACTTTGGCCCTAATTTGCTCAAGGACAGCAGTCTTCTGTGCCCAAATGAAACTCGTGTGCAGCTGGAAAATAAATATCTGGGCTCTGAGTGTTACAGCTGGATGAGACAGAGTTTGACGGCTGGACTTAGTGAAAGGTGAAAGTTAAATGTGAGCTTACCTCCCAACCTCCTCAATGACAGGAGCAGGACAGAGCAGAAAGGTATCTTCTATTCCAGCTGGTCTCTCATCTCCACCGGGAAAATGAAAATAATTCTTTAATCATATTCTTCCTTCATGTACAAGTCAATCCACAATCTCAAGATAATTTAAACAGTTAGCATTAACATGTGAAAGCGCGCTTATTCTAGCATTATTGACACACACTTTTGAGGAGAATAAGCATTTTGTGTGTATAGTTTCAAATACTTTATTCCAAGTCATGAACAGTGGAATATAATAAAAAATGTTTTTATATTTTTATTTATTGTATTATTCCTGTCCTCTTAACTAAATGGGTTCTGTTATTTTCTTTTGTGTTGGTGTTTGTGTGTATCGCTTGAGTACATCTGCAGCACTTACCCACAGAGTGTGTATCATTCAGTTTGAAGCTACAGAGGACCTGGTCAATGTTTCTGGCATGGAGAAATCCATTGCCTCTCACCACCACCTGGAAATTCTCTATGCAAACCAAAAGAATATCCAGTTAGGCTCATATTTTCTGATATAGGAATCAATTTTTTCCTTCTATTGGAGTTTAAAGTTCAAGGATATATGTTGGATTATTTTGTTGAGTGTGAACAAACACTCACATATCTGATGTGCTCAACTTAAGCAGAATAAATACATACAAGCCTCATTACTTCCAATTTACATTTGTGCCTGAATATGTGCCTGAATTTGTGCCTGATTATGTGTAAAGGCTAGCATATTCTCCAAAAACATTGTTGTTAAAAGTGTTGCTCTTCACAAATATGTGCTGTGGAATAGGTAGAAGTGTGTGTATGTGAGTGTGCATGTGTGTTTGTGTGTGTGTCTTTGACCTTTAGTTCCCCCCAGGCGCTGTTAAAGCACGCTGACACTGTCTTGCCAGCATATGTTGGAGTGTGGCTGCTACCCAACATATGTTAGCAAGTGGGGAAAAAAAACCACTTGCTTAAAAGCATGCCTGCAGGGCTGACAGCAGCACAGCACTGTCGAAGTAGGTCTGACCTTACCTATGGCACCATTAGCACATGCATGTGTCAAGAATGTACACAGACGCACACACTCGTGTCACACCGTACATGTGAGGAACTTTTGTGTTTTTTTCCAGGAGAAGATGTGCACGAATGTGAAATGTCTTAAGAATGTGCATGAGTCTGTGCAGGCATGTGTGTGTGTGTGTGTGTGTGTGTGTGTGTGTGTGTGTGTGTGGAGGGGGGGGGGGTAATCTGGATGTGCCATGAGGTTTCCTCTAGCATTATTCTGACTTATAGAAATGAGCATTTGCCACACCTTTAACATTTAAGACTTAAGCGTGAAGATCACTGGATAAAGCATCGCTGGATATGGGCGCATATGTGATAGTATTTCCTTAAAGGTCAGATATGCTGTTATAAAACCCATAAATACTGATAAACAAACAGAGCTGAGAGGAGAAATCACATTTACAGATGGTGTAAAAATGTTGAGTGCGCAATTGCTGCTAGAGTATTAGGTTGTTGTTTATTTGATCCAAATACAATAAAGGTAGATGATAGTGTAGTACAAATTACCAAATGCTGAAATGCTTATTTATTACGAAGCATTTAATTCCTGGGTTCAAAAATATATATATTTCCAAAGCAGTTCTCTGCAGCTGTTGACAGCCTCATACTCTGTTTCCATGTGTGCATGCTCACTTACAGATGTTCAATGATTTGCAGCTTGTCTGACCTGCTCATGTCATTTCCTATGCTAGACCGACTCTACATGTGTTTACCCACACAAACACAAACATGCATATGCCACATGTCTTTTCCATCCTGCCTTAGGTTCGCTATAAACACAACCACACCAATTAGAACACATCACAACTATACAATTTAATGTTAGGTAACATTATATTGTCATTTTCACATGAACTGGTGTTTTTTGTGGTCACAGTCTCAACAGTGCAACTTAATTAGAGGTTTTATCCATAAAGGTTGCCAATGCCCAGTGTCTCCTCGCTTCCCTTTCACACAATATTACCATCAAACTGCACCAGCTGCAGCTATGACATGTCAGCATGTAAAGGGTAAACAGCAGCTATTATCCCAGGGACGGTTGGGATTATTATTTTTATGTTTTAAAAAATGGAGAATGAAATAGAAAATTGATTGTCTTGGATTCATCCTTCCAGTAAACATTATGTACTATATTTTATAAACATGTAATGGTTGAATATGTATTAAAGAAGGACAATAATCATTTACATATTTACTCCATTCCAAATTGCCCGTATTGTGTGAGTGTGAGTGTGCATGGTTGTCTATCTTTGTATGTCTCCACGGCGCACTGGCGTCGCGCCCGGAGTTTACCCTGTCTCATGTCCTAAGACAGCTGAGATAGGCTCCAGCTCCCCGTGACCCGCTACGGCGGATAAAGCAGTTCGGAAGATGAATAAATATATTAATTCCTATGTCTTTAATTTTTACAGCCAAACTGTTCGCAAAAATGAACATTTAAGGAGTACAATGTGATTTGTTGGTCTTCACCAGTGGCTTATCAATCTGATCAACATCTTTTACATCTACACACTGAGACTTGATGGGCTGAAAGGTCAGTGCTGTCAGACACATGCTGGGCAGGGACTGGTGGTGTCCCGCTGTCATGTCCAACACATATGCTGCTGCCCCCTCCTGTCGGCTCTGTCTGCCTCTGCGGCCGCACATCCACTTCCATCTGCACCTGAGTGCCCGACAAGGATTTCATGTGTGCCACTACAGCACATGTACATATAAGCGCACCGCAAATGGGGCACGATTTGTCTGAACAGTGGCTCCTCAATCACTTTAGTGCAACGGGACAGTGAAGGGCAGGGAGGGGCGATGGAGGATGGGACGTCGGGGAGGAAAGGGTCAGGCGTTAATGAAAGCAGCAATCTTTGCTGTCATGTTAGATCTAAGGCCCAAATCTCACTGTCCTGTGTGTGTGTGTGTGTGTGTGTGTGTGTGTGTGTGTGTGTGTGTGTGTGTGTGTGTGTAATCTGTGCTGTCATGTCACATAGTGTGGCCCAACATTCACTGTCCAGTCTGATGGCCTGTTTGCAGGCAGCACAGTCTGGTCACTTCACATCAGTGTGAGGGACGTGTGTGTGCATGTGCTGGGTGATTTTGTGTGTATAGCTACTAAACATCTTAAGATGTGTGTATTTTGTAAAGCATGTATGGTATGTGTTTACACGCAGGCAGAAAGACAAACTGTCACAACACCTATGAAATATGTTAGAATGTTATATAAGTAAATGTTTCAGGGTGGATAAATGTGGGTTGATGGTTGTATTCACATCTCATCCACAGTCTGTCAGTTCAAAATAGATAACTCTTGTTAGACTGTGACAAGCACTTGAAAATAACATAATCTCACATTACACTCCAAGTTAAAATTATTGAGTGTGGGGCTTAAGAGTCCTTATATGCATAAGACATAAGCATTTGTTGCCTACAACAGAAACCTCCATATTATGCTTACACGTCATAATGCAAAACAAGCCTGTGTTCAGGACATTAAGATGTTTGGCCTTCATTAATTAGACCACAATCAAGTTTTGGTGGGGCCACGGTTTCCTAGTTCACTGAACATTAAGCAGCTCATCAATCGAATAACAAATGAGGCTGTTGGAGGATATTCAGGCACATGTTAGCTGGTTCACTGAGGGGCTGGAAAAAGACCAGAGACCATCATTATCATATGGGAACAACAATGACTTTTTTTCTTTATTATTCCTTCCACATTTTTGTTACTTCAAAGCAACATTTCCATTACTCTTCCTGCATCACATCCTCTCCCCTCCTTCAAATCTCATAATGGATCCTAATCTACATTGGTTGTCCTGGTAGCTGCAGATGCATTCTCTTAAGTGAGTCCTAATAAGGTCATGTCAAACCTCATCCATCCTGCTGGCAGCACATAAAGCCTCTCTCCGATCATCTCCCTTAGTCCGTCTCCTGTGTCTTATTTACTGAACTTGTTCGGATGAGCAAGAGCAGGACAATGAAGGAAAAAGTGAGGAGGAGGATGGTAAACTAGGCCAGGAGCAGCCATGCTTAAGGGTTCACAGTTAATTCCTCTGACCAAAACTCCCCCCTCTTTTCAGCACACATGCTGTGTTGGAGCAGCTATGCTAATTTCCCCTGGCCGTGAATGACAATACGCTCTGTGTCACTGTGTGGTCATAAGCGTTCATGCGATTAGTCAATGCCATGTTCCACTCCAGAGGCTTTAGATGACTGTCATCTGGCACAATTGTACACCTGACCCCCCAGCGCCTTAACAATAAGCTCTTAACAACTCTTACCTCCTGCACACACACTGGATGGCTCTGCTGCTAGAATTTCGATACATGACTTCTTAATGATCTAAGAGATTGAGTAAGACGAGAACAATAAAATAACAATTTAGAAACATAACACAATTTTTTTCTGTCAGTCTGTGTGTATATTAGTGTTTGTGTGAGTATATATGCATCCTATATGTGTCATACTGAGTCAATGATTCCCCTGAGGGCTTGGAATCCTCCCCAAACGGGAAACACGTGTTCCACAGTGTCTGCAATAGTGGCAAGCTGAAAACAAACATATTAACATTGAAAAAAAAAACATGATCGTTTTTTTAAAAAAAGTATTTGCATCCTCATTGGTGTTATTGTTTCTACCTGGGTTTGGTTGAATTCTTTGACCCCTACACAATAAACAATGGCTCCCATAGACCTGGCCCTTTGTGCCTACGAAAAAAAAAAAAAAGTAAAACTCACTAATGTGGGATTTGGGTAGGTTTACAGAAGCAAAGACATGCAACACAAAACACAGTCCAAACAGCAGGCTTTTCAAAAAACATAATACATACTAGTGCTGGGCATAATATGTGGCTCACTAGACACGTGAGTCATACTAGTTACCAATATGTGTCAGCTTTGAAAGAAATCAAACAAGAAGCAGATTAAAAATAGTCCTGAAAATGAAAAAAAAATGTACTGGAATGTTTGGTTTCACCTTTGACATTTGTGCTTCACTGTGGTTTTGTGTCCTCAGCTAACCAAAGCACGTTATTAGAAATGAAATGAGAAATCATAAATCATTCAAGTAATGTGGGGAAAAATCATGGAAAACCAAATCGCAGCCGAACCAGTCCAAATTAAATCAAGTCTTACCTACAATTTTTTGACCTCCCTCAAACGTACCTCTCGCTGAGCCGTGTCAAACTGCCACTCATTCAATTCACCGTCAGTCAGAGCGATGATGACGCTTGCTGTCCCTGCGGAGCACAAAACTATCATGCCGTCTGAAACATTGGAGTAAAAACATTATCATGAATACATTAGAAGGAATTTACCATGCTTCTCTTGATATATCTGCGCATTAGCCTGCAATTACAAAGAAGGTACTGATTTAGATGTGAATCAAATCAGACAGCAGTTTCAAACATTACAATAGCCTGCATTGAATTTGAATGTGCTGATATTAGTAGCTGTTATAAGCAGCCTGTGTGTGTAGCTTTGCAAGGCTCATATAACAAGAGGTTAGGACACGTGTCATTTCAGATTTCATTTGTTACACAAACCCTTTTTATCCCAGCGTGGACAAAAAAAGCAGGAAAAGAAAGTCATTCGTGTTTTGAACTGCTCTTCATACTGGTGTAATTAGTCTGGTTCCAGCTGCCAGACTCAGTTAATTCTCAGTGAGCAGTTCCAAGAATAAAATCTTTCAACAAACATTAAGTGTTTTAACAATGCATTGGCTCCATCGCCTCCATCCTTACCATCTCCAGGCCTAAGTTCATACACGTGTCTCCTCCAGGAATGACCCTTTTCAGAGCCCTTAAGCCATCAGTGATTGCCTCCCTGTAAGATGAACAGACAAACAGTCTGAAAAAAAAATACCCTGGAAGAAACGTTCGGGAAAACATTCCTCATACAGCAGAGAGAGAGAGAGAAGGGAGCAGAGTAGAGTCAACTATGATTCAAGGTTATCCCTCAGACAGTCTTCCTCAATGCCATGCTTTGATTTGGTAGGTTGTCTAAAGGATGACGAGATTTGTGCCGCAATTAAATTTTCAATATCTCTAAAAAAAACCCCAACAACCTTATTTTCCAGGGGCTTTTAAGACCAAAGAGAAACCCAACAAGCGATGACATGTCTAGTGGTTTACTGCAGTGCCAAGCAGCTCTTACCTATTCTCAGTCAGTTTCATGATGATGTTTCCTCGTGTAGAGAAGACAATGAAGGACATTCGCAGCATAGGGCTGCAAACACACAAGTACTTAAATTAATGTGCTCCAAAAAAAAAAAAAAAGCATCTACATTCATGAATGATTTTTTTCTGCTTTTACCTGATGAACTTCTCTGCCAGCTGCTCCACAAAGGAGTAAATCTCAATCCAGTGATGCTTCACACTTCCAGATCTGAAAAACAACAAAACTCCAGCTATAAAGGCAACGTCAACACAGTTTCATCAAAGTCCATGCAGGATTACTCAGAAGCTCTGCCAACTTTCCTGCAAACTTTTTCTTTCTCTGTGTCAAATTAGTTAAATACACGAAGAACTATTTGTGTAAATCTGTAGCAGTTAATAATTATTGTAATCACCTAGCTCCAGGGTTGTTGGACTGTACAATCACAAACAAACAAATGGTTTGCCATGAAATATTGCAAAGACATCTGCAGCTGCAGGATGAATCATGTGACTGTTTAGTGGAATGTCTATTGGGTTCGATTATCATAAATGTTTTTGCAGACATTCATAATGACCCTCGGATGAACTTTGATGATCCTTAAAGATTTCGTTTAGGGTGATGATCAGGTCAGAAAAAAGATACCAACTGCAATTTGCTCCCAAAAATGTATATAATAATATAAAAAAACATACAACAATATAAAATGAGATGTAAAATGAAGGAAATATTAGAGACCAATCTCATGATATTAGAGGATGAGATTCAAACTGCTTTACATTCATTTGAAGAGATTCCTCTGGCCACTTGGTTACATTCCATGACTTGAGACAGTAACCTGTCAGCAGTGAGCGATGCTGGTTAGCCTGCTGCTGTGTCCATGACAGTCTCTTTAATGAAGCCCAGTCCCATGGGGCTGCTAATGGGGGCTAATTGTTGCTGGGCCAGGGGGGGGGATGAGGTTAGATGGGGACAGATGTAACAGTCTGCCTGTAGCAGCAACCATGTAGCAGGCAGCTGGCCTGTGTGCCAGTGTGTTTGTGTGATCTGTGTTTACTTGTGTTTGCGTTTGTGTGACTGCGAGTGGGAACAGATGGTCCCAGTGAGCAAGCCTAACAACAGCAAGTCCAACAACAGGTTGGGGGTCTGTGGAGTGAAAAGGCTGTGACATGAACAGTAGTGAGAGACTGGAGTAACACTCAGCAGGGGCTAAACGTGAGTGTCTGTAGAGGGATGTAACATCAAACAGCTCATACAACAATCCCACCATAGTTGTGTTTGTGTGTCTGCACGATGGGGTCATAAACTGAGGGTAAGGCTAAACAAATCAGTTTGATGGCTCCTTTGTACCTCTCCTTTTATCAGCCGCTCCCTGCCCCACCCCCTGTAGAAGTGAAGGAAAGATAAAGGGATTGATCTGCAAACCTGGAAATAAGATCCGTATCTGAAGAAATCCAGAAATGCTTAGAAAAAAGCGGGATCTTAATGTGAGAATTTGCATCCCACTTATTAAAGGAAACAAATTAAAATAAGCCATTACAAGTGTTTTCCATTACTTTCGGACATATTTTGGACCAACAAAATGACTGAGCAACTGGTCACTAACAAAAAATCTTCCCTCTATTATTGCATAAACTTTTTAAATGACTTTTGTGGATTAGAGGAGCTTTCATTGCCAATGAAGTCAGAATTAAACACCCGCCATCTTTTCTGCTTGCAAAAGAATTCTACTTATGTCAATCACTGCCATCACCTGACCACTTAAAATGTATTTCTAAATCTCTGCCTCCTTCATTTGCATAATATCAGGGTAGAATCTCCTCACAACTGTAAGGATTTGACTCAGTGAAAAAGAAACCCTGTTCAGAACCAGCCATAGAACATAACCCATATTATTCCATTTGTGGGTAACCAGATAGAGAGGAAAAATGCAGCCTGGTATTTGGTGTGGGTCAAACACGGAGTGTAGGAATGCATGGCGCTGATAGCGCTCTAGTTTTTAGAATGTTCATTCTCTTCTCAGCAGGCCTCAAAAACATCTGGAAAGTGAAGCCAAAGCAACGCATATGAAGAAGACAAAAAGTGCAAGATCAGCGTAGGCGTGTAATTGCATGATATTATCAGGAAAGCAGTAGATTCGGTCACTGGCATTTAACATCAGAAAAACAGCCGACACGTCAGTGTCATCTTGGGAAAAAAGAGCAGAGGCTTCCTGAAGGCTTGCTGTAGCTTGTAGGTCCAGACAGACAGATACCGTCCTGACGTTCCACAGGCCCGGCTGGGTGTGATGTGCTCCACTCCCCAGGCTCCTCCTAAACTTTTTGATGCAAAGGGTAAAGACTGAAACCACTCAGATGTTGCCGTGGACATTAAAAGGATCAAAAATGTGTCAAAAACAAAAATGTCACCCACAGCTCACAGGTGGTGCACAAAGGGCTTTTCACGACAACACAGTGAGCTTTAAGAAACGATGACCTCATCACATTTAGATGCAGTGTTGAACTACACACTCACTACACTTTGTCTTTTGGCAGAATAGCTTGTTCAGGCAAAACTTCATGCATACTTAATGCGTCTGTGGTATAATTCTGCCTTTTCCTGTCTGTTGGCTGACTTTACGTGTTTGACATGTCTGACTGTTCTATGTCCACATGCGTAATTTCATCCAACAGCTACAGCCAACATACCACAAAAATGACAATATAGAATGTCTGCGATGGAAGTGAGATCATGCATGTGTTATTTCTGCAGAATCAGCATTACACAGCCTCAAAAGCAGAAATCTCAATGTTATTATGGTGTGTTCACACTAAATTTGAAGCACTATGAAATAGTTAATTTAAAATTCAATTTGAGGGGTGAAAAATGTGAAAGATCTCAAAACCCGATACTGGCTATCAAATGTCGACTGGCTCGGCCATGAAATACTTCAGTATAAGACCATATTTTATGTCCCAGATGAAACTGAGGTTTGGATTACATTTCTAAAGATGATGTAATTACCACTATTATATCCAACATAATTTATGATGCATGAAAACCAATTTCAGATATTTTGCTGTCTTATTTGTTGACATCCTTGTGGATGATAGAGTAAGTTACAGACCTAAATGTCAAGACAAAATGGTTTTTACATAGGATAAAAAACAAATATCGTTCATACAAAAATATTATTGAGTTATCATTAAGCATTAATAAAAGCAGATGCTCGTGGTATTATAAAATAAGAACATGTGTTTGAGAATGACACATGCACTTATGTTTTTCTGATATTTTTGCGCCTCAAAATGAATCAGCCTGCCTGTAACCCAATAACTTCGTTCAGAAAAGCAATCAAAATAGGCTTCCGTCGTGTCAATCCACCCAGTGGATGGAGTGGATACACGGATTTCCACGCCACGCTGCTCCGCTGCGCTGCAGCTGCGTCCGCAGGCGTCATCGGCCTGAAACCCTATCCATCCTGTTCGCCCTGCCCACATCCCGTGGGTAATGCTCATTCTCTGAGTCTGTAGACTCAAAAACCAGAAGGAGATACACAAAAAAAGAAAAAAGAGATAAAAGTGTGTGAATCATATCCTCTACCCGTAGAATGTTGCTTCCAAAGAAAAGACGCACGGGAGAGAAAGAATGAAGATAAAATGTGTTCAGACATGAGTCAGATTCTTTTAAACCAGATCCTTTTTTAGAACCGGTCTTATAAGGTACACGAAACACTCTGATAAAGACTTTCAGATGTTCAAGCACAAACTTTTAGATGACTTTTCTTTAACACAGAAGAGAAACGCAGAGACTGAATCTGACTGATGCGCTCCGCATTTCTAAACAACTGGGCGGTTGCATGGCAATGTGCAGCGATGAGAAAGTAACAAAGCCATAAATAATATGGGACACTCACTTGTCCAGGACAAAATAGAGGTCGAATGCGCCCTGACAGGACCTTTCCTCCTCCTCCTGTTGCTCTCCCTGCACTTCCCCTTTCACCGAGAAGTCGGAGAGGAAAATTCCCAGCAAAGCCAAGGCGAGGAACATGCGAGTGTGCGTCCTCGCCATCTTTCCCGGTTACTGTTCTCAACTCCAACACTGTGACAGCTAAACTCCTTTACATTTTCTACCAGAAGCTTTCTGAACGGACTCCTGTGTGAATATCCCAACGATTTTTGCTGTTGTTGTTACGTTGGGAGTATTCTGGATAAATGGTAGGCTTGTTTAGTTTGAGCCCGGCTCTCCAAGTGTTCTCTTTCAGCTAAGAGAGAAAAAAAAAAAAAAATAGCAGAGAAGGAGGGCAGGATGGAGGAGAGGAGCGACACCCAAGGAAAGACACGAAACTCCACTCAGACAGAAAAAAATAGTGAGGATTATGGATTATTATTATTATCCAATATAACAGACTAGTATGGGAAGAAAATATGAAATTATTAAGAGTGGCCCTAACAAATTATATTTTTTTTAATGCAGATGTTACACTCGTCCAATGATGACCACGTTATTGCAGGTGCCAGTGATTAGTCAGTAACTTATCATATTTCACAAATGATCGTTATGTACCACGTTTTGCGTGCTTTTTCTTTTGGAGACGCACCCTTCACTGCCTCTGGCTTCTCATGAGAAATCTGCAATAACAAGTACATTTTAATTACAGGCCTGGCTGCAAATGGATCAACGAAAGTGATGCTGAAAGGTTCCCGAAATGTCCCTGAGACCTTCACCGAACTCCAACTCACTGTAATGTCATAGGTTACTGAAAAATGGGAGGGAATAACTCATCAATGTAAAATAAAAACATTTTTCAATTCTGGAGTTCAAGTTTATGTCTGGAGTTGGAGTGCAGGACTCCCCAAAAGAGCCCCTCAGTGGCCCTTCTTTGACATCATAGAAAGTTGCCATGATTTCCGCCAGAACCTTTAAACCTAAGCCGTGATGCAGAATAATCCATTAAATGCTCATTAGACGGAAACATTTAGTTGATGCATAATGCATTTGCCCGCTGGCAAACGAAGACCAACCCACATCATATCATGTACTAATGGCCAGTTTTACAGCTTTCCTTTGTCCACGCAAGCTCGGACATTTTTAATAAGGCTGACTATGCATTTTTATAATAGTTTGATTGTCTGTTCGGCAGAGTACAAAGATTACATTCAATTAAAACAAATCTATCAGACTACTGTAACATCATTTGATGTGCTTCTTTACAGGACGCCGGAGCCCTGGTCTAGGAAATCCATCCACATATCTTCCGGTCTGAATTTGGGCAAATGAACGCATCATCAGCCGTCAGATCTGTCTCCTTCGTCGATTCTGACTCTACACCAGACAAGTGGAAATTAGCCCGGGCCTAAATTTGAGACGCGTGTGCGCGTGTGTGAGCGCGCATGTGTTTCCATCAATGCGCCACGCTTCAGTGCGCTCTCCGGAGGAGATAAGTGGGAGTGGGAGATGAGAGGCACGACAGAACGGAGGAAGAGTCGGTGGAATAAGTCACTCGTCTGAGGGCATCTCCACGGCTGTCCACTGCACCTGCTGCAAACATCCCGCTCCACGTCCACAGGGTGAGTCCACGCGTGGTGTTCATGCAGTTCATCTTTGTTTTATTTCCCAGGACGACAGTCGTGTTCATATCTGACAATAATTCTGGCAAATAATTCTAGCGCAGCAGCCCCGTCAACTGACAATGTTTCCAAAGGTAAAACCATGAAGACTGGATACTTATCCTCGACCTGTCACTCAGGAAATAATTATCATGTAGTCCTCGTTCATTAAATATTGTTAATAAAAATATAAAAAATAGATAATGAACTTATGTTGTGCACAGATGAGACAGTTGGACTCAATGGCAGATGGGGAGACAAAAGGAGAAACCGACTGAAAAACTGAGACAAAGGACGTTAGAAATCATTTGCATCGACACCGGCTGCGTCTTTTTCCACACCGGGACGGATAGTTTTAACAGAAATGTTATTAAATATAGCGAAATATTTTTTTCATCGCAAACAAGGCAGTTCCAAGAGAGTTGAGTGAATCCGAATCCATTTCGTTTGATGGGATTTCAAACCACAAAATACTATATTTTAATTCAAATTGCCGAATATTTGCCTGGCTGTTTTTGAAACTAAAAACATATAGTATTTTTTTTTTTTAAATGAAATTCACTTGTAACGGGTCCAGTGATTTCAGTCCGATTCATCGAGATGAAACGTAACCTCGTGATTTTAACAAAATGCCTATAATATCTAAATTATTCAGAAACTGCTGTTTATATTAATGAAGTAATAACAAACCGTGTATTTCTTTTACAGTTTAACGATGGATCACACATTCATGCCTCGGTCGATGTGGACCGGAGACAGCAAATTCCTCCAGCATCCAGCGGATATCTTCACCAGTGTGGTCGTTACGCGCCGCATCCCAGCTGGTACTTGCTTTGGTCCATGTGTGCTCCAAAACACTTTCTACGACACCATCGCCTTCATAGCGCAGAAATCCTGCGATAAGAGAGCTAAAACCTATGTGTTCAGGGTGAGTTGTGAAATTTTGCGTTCAGTTGTCTTAAAGCATCGATGAACTCCGGACAATGTCGTGTCTTCTAACATCTTACTTTATTATTATACAACAGCCTCATGATTTCTTCTGCATTGCGTTATGCACACTAAATATATTTGTCCATATTTTTAATAAAAATGGATTAACAAATTTAGTGTAGGTTCATCATATTACTGTATTTATCTTTAACAATAATATTTCAATTCTATAAATCTATCTGCATGTGTTGCTTGTCATCAAGGCTGTGTTGTGTGTCATGTTAAACTGTGTTGTGCATCATTTGAATCATGTACAGAAAATTAAAGCTTGTATGAATGACAACCAAATTAATTATACTATAATTTGGGAAACTGAGATAAAATACTTCTGGTCAACAGGTGGACCCCGAAGCCATGCGTAATTCCACACTGGTGCTGTCCTGGTTGCGGCTTGTACAGGCTGCGCGCAACGGAGAGGAGCAGAACACGGAGGCATTCCTAAAAGCGGGTCAGCTGTACGTCCGAACGATCCGGGATATCGGACAGGAGGACGAGCTGCTGGTGTGGTACGACCAGGAATTGTCTCACCTTCTGGGCTTCACAGACATGACCAGGGGATCAAGTAAGGGTGAGTAAAAGATGAGAGTGTAAGGTCACAATACTAACAAATCAAAAATAGGTGGCATGCTTGCTTGGATCTACCTGGAGAGGCATCATATGATTTTTCTCTTTCTTAGATTTCAAATGTGGCAGATGTAACCAGACATTCAAGAATGAGTATCCCTACCTGGCTCACTGCAGATTCATGTGTACTCAAGTAAAGAGTGACACCTGGAGCCGTGAGGTTTATGATCACAAGCATGTGGAAATCAAGAGGCAACACCGAGTAACAGATTTCCATAACATCGCCAGAGATTTGGAACACAAGAAATCTGGTAGCAATGAGGATGTAGACATTTCCTCCAAAAGGCGGAAAAACGAGGAAACATTGTACCCCAAAGGCCGGAAAACAGTTCTGCTGGAAAAAACGAACATTTCTAATGATGACAACATTACACAGCTGAATAAGAGCTACGACCAGGCGTCAGGAGATGCATCCCCATCTGGTGGGAAACTAAAAGCTGAGAAGAATAAACCAGATGATTGGGGACGTAAGAACGATTCTCTTGCTGAAGGGAGGGAAGCCAAAGGTATTTTTACGCACGACAGAGAGCCAGACGCACGACCGGAGACAAGCGAGCGCTCTGGCGCGCACTCAACCAGCAGCAGCGCATTTTCTCTGGTCCTGTCCAACAGTCACGACGAGCAGAAAAGCGCTTTCTGTAAACCGAGTAAAATCATTTCCGCTAACGATCCCCAGACGCACCTCAGCAGCGTTCCAACAGTCCCTTCTAACCGCCTAGAAGAGATGACTGACGGATTCAGCTCCAGGACTGTTATGGGATACACCAATCTGACGACGTCCAACATCATGACTGGTGATTTAGCGACCCTCCCCTCCCCGGTGGCATTAAGCAACGTATTCCATTACGCTCCGGAGCAGTGGTCCAGGACCAGTGGCGTCCAGCTGCAGACCGCATCCTCTTTCACGATTCTTCCCCCGACTTTCACTTCTTTCGGTGTGTCAGTGCAGAACTGGTGCGCCAAATGCAACCTGTCCTTCCGAATGACCTCTGACCTCGTCTTCCACATGCGCTCTCACCACAAGAAGGAATTCGCGGCGGAGTCCCAGGTGAGGAGAAGAAGGGAGGAGAAGCTCACCTGTCCCATTTGTCACGAGTACTTCAGAGAACGGCACCACCTGTCCAGACACATGACCTCTCATAACTAAGATGGGGATGGGGGGAGAAAAACATTATTTATTTCTTAAATAACGCTCATATTTAATAGATTGACTGTGGCGTGTCACTGTGAATGTACGTAGCTGGTGAAAATAGCGACACTGATATGCGGCCATCGCAAACCCGTCCACTAGATGACGACAAAGGCACATGTAAGCTGATTCCAGCGGAGCCCGTCAGCGCGTCAACCTGTGCGTGGGATTGATGCGTGTTCTGTGCCTTTTGGAACTCAGGAGAGGATTGAAAGACCTTGAGGATGTCGAGAACAGTGCATGATTGTTTCATATGTCCTGAAAGAACCCTCTTCATTCATCAGTTTTTTCTCTCTGCTCCGCTTTGTACACAAGATGTGGATTGAGTGTGTTTGCACATTGGTTTTGAAATCTAAAGTTACTTATCTTCCACCATCGCATTGTTTCACATCGGAGGCTGTTTTATCGGTACCATCAGGACACACACACACACACACACACACACACACACACACACACACACACACACACACACACACACGCACACACATACGCACGCACGCACACACACACACACACACACACACACACACACACACACACACACACACACACACACACACACACACACACACACGCACGTACACACATGCACACACACACGCACGCAGGCACGCACACAAAGAGTCTCTGAATAATAAAATTGAAATTCACATTTTTTCCTCATTCTGTCATCATGCACTGTATTATAATTAACATGATCTATTTTTTCTTAAGATGTATTCTGAGTTGTTCCTTAAAATATCACAGATTTACAATGGGCTAATCAATCTGTTTTCATAGTCTTCTTTCAAATCACATTTTCAGATAAACTGGAAATAATCCCACAATGGTAAACAACCATAAGAAGAAAAAATCTGGGTCCATGTGAGAAAATCCAGAGATTGTTCCTTGGGCCACATTCTGCTTCCTATAAAGTTGTCATGAAAATCTGTTCATACCCTTTGAGCAATCTTGCCAACATAATTTGAACCAATTATTCAAACCACAAGTTTTCACAAGATATTTAATTATCACGTGTAAGATGGGAAGTCTGATAATATACTGATTCTTTTCCTTTAGAGACTTAAATTTATGAGTTCTCTGAACTCAGTATGGTTAACTGTTACTCAGTATTTTCCCCTCAGGGATCAATAAAATGATCTGATATTCATCCAATTCAAGTCATTTCAAGTTGGAAGAGATCAGGTTTACAAGTCCTGATGTGGTCTGTAAATAATTCTAGAAGTCATAAGTGTAGAATCCTCAACAACAAAAAAAAGTTTGTTCACCTTAAGTGAAGAGAAAATAATAATTACCACATAAGCCCTACATTATTTCTGGTAGATGTACCAGGACATTCTCAACGACTGTCATCTTTATACACTGAACTGCGTGTTTGCCTTTGGAGAGTTTTTACATTTGACATTCAACTTGATGTTTAAAAAAATAGCTAAAATATAATGACAAAAACTTTAATGGTTACCATTTGTCTACAGATTTAGACATTTAAAACCCAGGGCTTTGACTTTGTGAATTTATGTTTCGCCATCAGTGCTACATCCTATTCGGAGCAGGCTAGTGACAGATGGACATAAATAGTCGTCTGTGTTTCAGGTAAATGAGGCGGGAAGAAAGCATGAAGTTCATGGGAAAGTCAGGCTTAGACCCTGAGCAGTCGCACTAATGTAAGCAGAGAGGTAAATCCACCCCACTGCTGTGTTTTTAGTTTTATTTAAAAAAAATATGAGGAGTACATGTCCAGTCTCATTGAACTCCAAATTAATAAGTGCGTCAGAGGGAATCTTCAAGTATTTCTCGCTTTGATTTTTTTGCTGTTTTTTTGCGATCAAGACTTTACAGAACATAAAAACGACACCTTAAAAATTTCAGTAAAAAACTACACTGCAACATGGTCACGTTTTTTAATTGAGTTTAAAACTCTCATTTATCTTAAGGTTTCCCAAATAATACTTTGCATCCAGACTAAAATTCATCCGTCATAAAAAGTTCACCAGAAATTTTTTTTTCTTTTTTACACTTTCTGAAAGAAAAATAAGAGTTTGAAAAAACATCCCAAGTGACCTGCATGATGAAAGTGGTGATTAGGAAACACAATGCCACTCTATTAAAGCTCTGCCGTAATGAAAATAACTATTAGCTCCCTGAACTTAGTAACCATGTGAGGAAACAGCCATGTCAGTCCAGACACAGAAAATCCTCTGTTGTCTCATATGTGACTGCATAGCGGTCCTTTAATCGAACGGTCATCATGTGGAAAATCAAATATTGGTCTTGGTTTCCCACTCGGCTCATTTCATTTTGGCTTTTAGGCATTGGGCTCTGAACATGAGCCTAGACTACTGTGGTTTTCTCGACTGGAACTGACCATTGTGAGTACTCTCCTGTGACTGTGATTGTGGCTGACACGGGGTTCACTTTGTAATAGCAGCCTGTGGGTCTAGACCGTAAAAGGGATCAGTCAGGAAATGAGGAAAAAAAAACAAACCTTGTGTTTATTACAATTGGGCCAACTTACTTTAAGCTAAACCATCTATTAATGAAAAAATGATTTAAAAAAACCCCTAAATACCGTCACCATCAGGATGGAAGTCATTCCCCACAGCTAATGCATTTGTAAGCACTGGGTATCTCAGACAGCTCCCTCCTCTCACCTGTCCCACGCTGTTGTCCTCGTATGTGGAGTAAAGGTTATCTCTTTGGGGTTATGATCCTGTTTGTCCTTTCACATCATCACTTGGAACAGCAGCTTAAATCCAGAGGCATTTAACAACAGACCAGACTGTCCCCTGTTATCATAATGAGCAAAAACACACATCTGATTTCTTGAAGAAATATGTCATAACTTGCCATATTATTAGAATTTTATCATAATATTCTATATTTATATAGATGTATATTTACATACTTATTTATCAAAAGTATAATGATCGATTTGTTTTTATGTTACACTTACTTATTTTAATATGCATAACATGCAAAGTAGCTTAATAGGATTTAATTTTAATTCTAGACGCGTCAACCTAAAATAGAAATTATTGTTAATGAGGAAATGTTTACTCAGTTTAAGAAAAAAATTTCTGATTCTCAATGATGTCTTATAGACAAATTACACAATTGGTTTTTAGAGGTAAAAGCATTTAAATACTTTCCTTTTTTCACACTTCCCTGCACAGATCAAGCCAAAACACTTTTAGCATTATTCTCAGCTATATCTCGTCTACCTTCATTCCAATCGATTACTAAAAAACTGTCTTTGAGACAGCAAACTTCAGAGCAATCTGTGGTTGTAAACAGATGTGTGATACTACTTTGCTTTTTCAGGCAAAGGAAAAACCACTGCAAATTAATGGGCTGACAAAGGTTCCCGCTGACATTTCACTGCACTTTGACACGCTGTTTAGGAACCACATGGGTCATCTTCCTCTAAAGTAGTTGAGATGTTCTGTCTGTGCCCATCCATTTAAGAAAAAATGGCTTCCTGCACTTTTGAAGGGGGTTGGGAGGTGGGGGGATGGGGTGGGGGGGCATAAAAAGAGGACGTGCACCATGTTTTGAAGTTCAAGTGGATGACGTCCTAATAGGTGCGCGCCTGTTTCCTCCCTCGACCATTAAACCACAGCAACTGCATCAGTCCCATTATTTACTCAACAACAGACGGTTGAGCCTTTGGTGTGGCATAATAATGGGTTCAAGGGGCTTTAGGAGAATGCTGGCTATCTCTGAGTGGAACCTTCCTGCCTTTGTAGGTTATTTTAGACCAGTGATGCTCTTCTAGACCTGTGTTGACAAAACTGTCCACCCACAAATGAATGCAGTAAGAAAGTTTATGAAACAAAAGCGTTAGATTAAATTACTTCTTTATTCTAACATATAGAGGACTGCCTTTTCATAATTTAAACAATACACATGTACAAAAGAACATCTCATCTAATACACTGTAATATGTAACCTAGTAACATTACAAATTATTTTAACCATGTTTCACATTCAAAATAAAAAAAAATATGTCTTGCTATAAATATCGTTCACAAAGTGTTCAGGGTAGGCGTACAGGAATTCCAGATGCGCTCTACAATCTGTTGGATATGTCTTTTTTAATATGCGCTCTCTGTCTTGTGAAACAATTAATGTTGCATGTGCTTTATGTCCGATGTGGTATGATAAGCTTAAAAATAAGAGCAACTGGAAACAGCGTGTAACAGTTTGGGGATATGTGTCACCTGTATGTGATGGTTTGAGCTGCCTGATGTCACGTTGATAGTCTTTTATTTACAGCCTTTGTGTCCAAGGAAAACATGTGAGCATTTAAGAAAAAAGAACTAGTTCTGAAATGAAACAACAATATCTCTCAAATGCTTCTGTCCATAAAATCTGTAAAGTCCAAACACAGAATCGGAACAACTGTTTTTTTTTTTTTGGACACATGGAGCCCTGACTTTACATGTATGACTCTGTTCCTCTTGCTAAGGAAGAATGCCAAACAAATTATCTCTTCACATCAGAAGACATGGAGGAGATTTCCCTATGGCCTACGGTCCCCCAGGAATAATAACGGCCAAAGTAACTTTGAGTGTCACTATCAAGAAGCCACTTTTCAAACAGAGGTATGTTCTGTCTCCATTAATTCTGTACTTGTTTCTGCTTTCATCTGACCCATTGCCCTCCCCTCCTATCTGCAGGAACAGGACTGGACTGACATATTGGGGTAAACTTTGAGCACGGGGTTTTTGGATTCATCCTGGTAAAGCACAGCCAGCGAATTCATCTTGTCTGGGACACAGCATGGCTCAGGAATGCCAGGGATGATCCCAACGGCTCTGACTATGCTCTGGATGGTGGCATGGTTGGATGGCTTTGATACCTGCAAGAGTTTGAATGGAGGAGATGAGGGACGAATGAGAAAATCAGCATAAAAAGGCAAAAGAACAACACTCTGTAGACTCGATACAACTTCCACATGTGGGATTTAGTGTGACTTTAGAGGGATTGTCATCTCACCTTAGACATAGGAAATCCACATGTGCCAGCGCAGTAGTACGCATCAAAGGCCTTGGGTTCCATGACCCACTCGCTCCAGCCAATGTCTGCAAAATCCACCCTCAGGTTCCTCCTGGAGCATCCTCTGTGTTGGTTGTTGACCCACTGCTTCCTCCTGGCTGTACGCATGGTTTGCTCATCAAAACTCAGAACCGGCGACTGAGAGTTCATAGTCCCCTTATGCTTTTTTCCATTCTTTCGTTCATGTTTATGTCCTTCACTGATAGTCTGCATGTAACTGTCTTTGGGTTTTTTAGCAGATGAGTCATCAGGTGTGAGCCCTTGAAGTATTTCCTCTGCTTCTTTGAGAACCTGAGCTTCATCTTTAGTGTGTTCTTCTCTAATTTGATCCCCAGTGTCTTTCTCTTCACTCTTCCTTTTCTTGTCTTTCTTTCCTTCTTTAGGCTTGGGTTTGAGTGCTAGGTACCACGTGGTCTCCCAGATATCATCCTTTCTGTATCCACCAAGCCTGTAGTCCACCTCAGGCAGCTCATTGTTCTGTATGCGCTCAGACTGCAGAGTTGCTTCCCTTCTCACGCGCCCATTCAATTCTGGTGAGGAGTTGGGTCTGAGCTGAGAGGGCTGGGAGGAAGATGAGAGCTCTCCTCCCTCATTGAATGGGTCATATCTCTGCAGGCTAGCAGCCACACTGTTGGGCTCCATCAAGGCTTGGTCATTAGCATATAGCAGCAGGTAGGGCAGGCTGCCAGGAGACACTGCCTGCTCTGGTTTCCTCTGGTTCTGGTGCCCTAGGTCCATCTCCACTGACACCAGGAGATGACCCTTGTTCCATGCCTCCTTTATGACCTGGGTCACATCTTTCATCTGCCACACCCCCCTCCGGTGGGGGTGGAAGGTCACATTGCCTAAAAATGACCCCATTGACCCCGATCTGACCTCAGACCCAGAGGAGACAGAACGAAGGACCAGGCTGACTGACGGAGGAGAGTGGATGGCTGAAGAATGACAGGATGGGCTTTTGAAGCGTTTACAGAACCAGGGTTTTTGATGAGGGCGTTGATCAAGCAGGAAGTGAAATGTGGCAGAGAGGATAACCTCTGAGTCCTGAAGGGTTGTCAGGTTCAGTCGATACTCTGTCCTGTGTTTAGATGAACCTACAAAGACAACCAATCAGTCATTGTTAGGGGGTCAGGTGGACAACCTGTCACTACAACCGTTGTAAAGGTAAAATTTATTGTGAAAGATCTGTTACTGTCTATCAACAACAAGCACTTATGAGTCTACATTCTTGTTTCAAAAATACACATGATTCTGATTCTGATGGTTATTCTGATAATAAAATAAATATATGAATACAAGGAAGGGAAAAGATTTTGGGAAAAAAAAATCAAATTACACCAAAAGTGTATTTTAGGAGTGTGTTTAGAGATTTGGTTGTAGAAACGTCTCCCTGTTCTGTGTTACATGACTGAGGTGTCTTTTGCAGAAGGTGCCCTCATGAGGAACCAGACCCACGGTGTCTGGCTGGCAGGGGGGAGAGAGTGGTTGGGCAGAGGGCTACATATTCATGATGAACATTAACTTTAACAGCAGAGTTATTGTTCATTGTATAAGAGTTCAACGGAAGTAGGGACCGACTCAGATGATATACATTACCTTGGATTCAGCCTGCATATGGAAATGCTTACCCCGGTTTCTTTTAAAGCTTCCCCTTAAGCCTCATTCAGCCAACGCTGTCTGCCCAGACATCAAGACATAATCAACTGATTTAACAGATCTCATACTGTTGTGAATACTCTCTTACATCTCTCCTTGGATTACACACACCCTCTGCAGTAAAAATACACACGTGTTATGATCTGCCATCTGAGAACTATGTATGGCATACATGTCTATGGGCTGTGTTTATAAAAAAACAGCATCAGACAGAGAGGAACGGCTGTGAATTAAGCCCCCTTGACTCCAGGACATGGAGTCACATATATCCACCACAGTGACCAGTCACTGCCGCTGTCTACCTCCTGCTGCATAGAAACTGCAGCGCTTGCAGCGAATCGCATGCATTCTTGCGCATATTGCGCATCCGTCTGCGGTAATTGATCACACACCGCACGGAAAGGGGCACAGCTGCCTCCGCAAACAGTGTGCCCACAACATCCCAGAAACATTTATATACATTCTCAGACTGTTCCAAAACAATCCCACCTATTTAGAGCGTCTGGTCGAGCCATGCGGGCGCAATGAGCGCCTGGACTTTTAATAGACATCCATGGAGCGGATCAGCGGAGCTTTCTGACTACTGCACTCTTTTTTTAAAAGTCGGATTAGTAGCACACTAATGGATCACAAGCCTATTTTTTTTTTTATTTAAGTGAAACCTTTATTCTTGACGAGTTATTTTCCAAGAGGCGGTACCTATCGATCGCGCCCTGTATTGGCAGGGCGATCCATGCGTTCACGCACCTTGATTGGCTCTAAAACTCCTGACAGTGTTCCCCTCTCTGAGTCGGTTCTCCCTGTTGTATTTGTCGTACAGTCTGAACATGTGCTGGGAGACCATGTCCTGATCCCGGTCATCCGAGAGGGGTTCCGATGAGGACTGAAGGAGACCACTGTCCTGTGCGCCCCCGGAGCTCCTTTTCGCGGTCCTGACTGATGCAGCGACCAGGATACAGTTTAACATCAATAGGAACAGGTGCGATGTAATCATATTAAGAGATGTCATTTCAGGACTTGAAATGAAAAAAAAAAAAATCTAATTCCAACAGGTAAGCAGGAAAGAAAAGTTGTGTGTGAAACAATCCGATGATTTAAAGACGCACGGAAATAATCCAGGTTAAAAAGGGTTTAAACGTGGGTACAATCTCCACCTCTCCTCTCACTCAGCCGTCTGTGCCCGACTGGGACGTGGATGTTGAATGGCTTAGTCCGGGGCAACAGTTGGAGCTGCTACTTTTACACTCCCGTCTGTGTGACCGCCAGAGGCTTGAGGGGGTTATAGTGGAGCTGCGAGGTGCTGACGTATCCTCCTGTCAGCCAACGAGGTCTCTGCACAGCCAGCAGTGGAGGTCACCATGATGTTGTTGTTGATGATGTCTTCCTTATGCTGTTTTCCATCGGTGGAGTAATAACATTGATCCGGTAGCACTGGCACTGTGTTTCAAAGAGGCACTCATTACAGTGTTGTTGTTTTTTCTTTTCTTTCATTTACAGGGAAAGTAACTCTATCCTACAATTTCCATCTCCACGTTATTTCCAGCAACTGCTCCTGACATGCTCTCAGTCACACATAATTAGCACAGAAACACCTACATTAATAGTCTGACCAACCACCCAAGGACTATTGTTAGAGATCCACTGTATGTACAGTGAGCTTTGCGTGTGTGTGTGTGTGTCTGTTTTTCATTGTGCAAGAGGGTTCTGTGGTGGCGAGATGAGACTTACTATTATATTAACTTGATCTGTGTTGGGACTGATGGTTTCTAACTCAGTACGGTGTTTTGTCTGTAGTGTGTGTGAGTATGGATTATTATTTGTGTGTATACAAAATGATTTTGAGTGTGTGTCTCTGATGCCGGGTGCTCTGGACCAACAATGCTTGTTTTGTGGAAGCGGTGGTCTCCAGCAGAGAGGCTGTAACTAGCTGGGCCTCTCGGGTCTCCCTCTCTCTCTCTCTCCCTCTGTCTCACACACACACACACACACACACACACACGCACACATGCATGCACGCACGCACGCACGCACACACACACACACACACACACACACACACACACACACACACACACACACACTTTGAAGAGCACACATACATAGCTGCATAGTACCTTTCTGGCCCCCAAGGGCCCCACAGGATACTCCTTTTCACTATGTTGCACAGCAGTGACAGGTCTTAAATCTGGACTGTTGTGACTGATGTGCAAGAAAGCAAGTGTGTGTGTATGTGTGTGTGTGTGTGTGTGGGTATGATAGCATAGGAGAATTATGAGAGAGCCGATGGTGTTATGAGACAGCTCTGTTTCTGTCCGAGCGTGCAAGTACTCTTCTATCAGCTGGGATTGTTGGGGCTATTTTTGAAAACACAAGTGTCTTAAATTTGGGTTGAATCCAGTTAAAGTTTATAGTGGCCTTTAGGAATGACCATTCTCAGAAACAGAATACAGATATACAGTTGTTTCAGTAGGAGAAATAATGATAACTATCCAACAGTGAACCTTTGTTCTTTGTCATTAACAAACTGTAAACCTTCCTCGTCAGACATGGCGATGTTTTATTTGCTATTTTCCAAAGCTGAACAGGGAGACCTTTTTATTTCACGCAGATTGAATAGCTTGAGTCATTTTTTATCAGGATATGCTGAAACATCTCCAAATGTCGAACAGACCCAAGATACGCTTCAGCCAGAAAAGTGAAGAAAAGTCAAAGTGATATCTGAGACCAGAGCATGAGGGCCACAATAAATATCCCTGTGGAGGAGACGGCCCAATGCAAGTTCAAACAGGGATGATAACATGAAACGACTTTGACCTCTAACCCTGGATATGTAGGGCTGGGTGAGATTAATGTTGGGCATTATCTGCAATAAAGCCTCTGTCTGCATTATGAAGGACATCAGCATCACTCTGACTGGATCAAATGAGAGAAAACAAACCAGCAGGACAGAATAACCGTTTTAAATGGTTCTTAAAATATCTCAACCAGGCACATAATCTAAGACTACGGCTACATGTGTCACTTCAGTACAACTTTAATGCTTTCGTCTGAGGCATAGATGTGGGCTATTAAGTGACAGCTCATAGGGCACAAGAACTGCATTTTGCTATTGGATCTTCAAAGACACATGTGGAAATAGTCATGCTCACACTGAGATCAGAATCCCACTCATTTTGATTTGATAAATTCAGCCACATCAGATGCGTCGCAGACACTCTCCGGCCAAGTGTGGACACGCAACAACGTGGTCTCTAGAATCAGACGTCACATTAAAAACATAACTGGAACTGCAAACCACCGTGAAACACACCATGTGTGCCGTAAAGCTGATATCGACACGAAACAAGAATGACCAGATGGATGCAATCTGCATTGTTCCATGATGGATGTATTAATACATGAACCGGCTCAGGACTTTATCGGAGGGAATATGATTTTCATTGTGTGGTTTTAATAGTTGATTTAAAACCAGTTCTTGTGAGATGTGAGTGCAGCGGCTCTGCACTTGAAACTTGTTGTATCCGACTTTTTGGACTGTTATAGTGCCTCAGTGTGAGAGCTTGGAGGTCCCCTCACAGGCCCATCCAAACCAAACAGCAGTTCTGTTTTGCCCTCTATGAGGGTATAGCAGAGCGTGAGGAGTTAACACGCTTGTGTGTGTCTGTGTGTGGTACAAGGTGGGTTCTGGAAATGCTCCTAGTTTCACACCTTTGCGAGGTATGGCTGAGACTTTCTGGTTTCAGAGCTGAGCAGTGGGGGTCTGATAGATGTTTGTGTGTGGGCAAAAGAGAGTTTTTATGAATCAACTTTTGACCAGTCATCCTGCAGCAGTGACTAATGTTGTCACAGTTTGTCCAGAGAGAACCGTGATGTACACGGAGAGGATGAACTGGCAGCACGCTCATAAAAATAAATAGGGGGTAGTTGGAGCCAAACTCGTGTTACATATCCTCTAGGATGTTTACTGCTGCCATGACTTTCCTGTGTACCGCAGGAATATTTTACGGGTGGACAAAATACCAGTTCACACTCTAACATACAAGAGGTCACTTAAGATTGTAGGGACCTAAGAGGAATGTATGAGCGTTGTTGTAAAGTCTGTTTTAGAATCCCGTCAAGTGGATACAAACTTCCAGGAGAACATCCCTGCCTTGTTTTAGAAGTGTTCTTTTTGGACACCTTTTCTCGACTGCATTTCATTTAAGGGTGGGTGTGTTCAAATTATGAAACAGATAATAAGCAAAAAGACTCTCACATATTTACAATGAATATAAAATCAGCATTGTAGATCTGAAGGCTAGATTCAACCGTACTAGAAAATTCTGCCTGCCAGCACCTCAAAATGTTATTAATTTCTATGTCATATTACATTTAATTACATTTAATTAGTCTCTATGAAAAATACACATCTATCAGAGAAACCACAAATCACTGCCTGGACCAAGAAATACTCCACATGTAGCATGTTGAAATTCAGGATTTATGGTTTTATTCTTTGCCTCACATATAACATAAAATGTAAGAGAGTGATGCAAATTTTCAATTCTAAATCTAGGAAAGTTTGAAAAATTGTATTTTCTTCAGCTCTTGTGGTAAAATTAATGTCTGTATTTGTGTTTATCCAGGGTTTACATTTACCAGTCTCTAAATCTCAGAGCTTTAAGAATTCTCTACAAAGAATTCCTATCATTATATGATGAAACATCCTTTCATCATATAATAATGATGAAAAGATGTTTTCATTGCACTGAAAAGTCAACAACAGCATTTTCCTTCAGCATCCCAATTTCTCTGCATAATCCCCTGGACATGTAATTCCATTGCTTAAGTTTATGTTTTTCATTAAGTCCAAAACTGTTTGAAATGATAGCAAACACTAGTGATAAGAGAGAAAATATGTTTTTTTATGTTTATTTAATTATTTAATGCATAAATGTCCTGCAGTATAGAAGCGCAACAAAACATAGACTACCTATGAAATTGATGTTTATTGGCCAGATTCAGACAGCGTGACCTAACAAGGAGACACAGGTTGCGAGGTTATGAAAGAGCAGGAATGAATGTCATGCACTCTGCCTGGAAGGTAGGTGTGCGAGTGTGAGAAAGAGCAGGATTGTGTTTTTGTGTGTGTGACTATGGAGACTTTAGTTATGCTAGGGGGCGTAACTCTGTGACCCATTCACATGGTTAATAAAACATTCATAGAAGCAGGGGAATGTTATGGTTTGAGTGTGTGTGTGTGTGTGTGTGTGTGTGTGTGTGTGTGTGTGTGTGTGTGTGCGTGCGTGCGTGTGCATGCATGTGCTGGCAAACATGCATGTGTGTGTGAGGGAGGGAGAATGTATGTGTGCTCGTGTCTGTGATGTTGGGCCTCCTGCAGTGACCCCACGGAGTGCGCCATTCTGTCTGCAAACAAAGGGCCGGCTGTTCCCCCCCACTTCAACCGTGGACTGCTCCAATACCGCCGACCATTTGCCGCCGAGCTAACCAAATATTTCTCTTCCTGCTCCAAATTTGTCTCAATAAATAGTTTTGTATTTTGGGGTTTTCTTTCTCCTCCGGCTCGTTGGCTTTGATAGAAGACTCTTACACGGGTGGCCGTGTAATCTCGGAAGGTAGCTTTGGAAATTGAAAAATGAAAACTGGAGGGGGGGGACAGAAGCTGACTTCTCACACTTTCACCTCATGTGACATCATGACATCTGTATGGAACAAAAACATCCCATAGTTGAACAGGACTTCATGTGTAACTGACATCTGGCCGATTCCGATGAATCCTGATTTACGTCTCCACAGCCTGTGGCGAGGTATAGAGAAACACATTGTACTTGAGATCTGACTGACTGACTCTCTGACTGAGGCTCAAACCTCTTGACAGGAGAGCTGATCGGTGATTAAGAAAAATAAATGGAATTTGCGTTTGCCTTTCAAACATTTGCAGGATTGATGTCTTTTCCTCGGCTTGACATGCAGGCTTTGTTTTGCGTTGCTCCATCTCTCAATGACCACATTATGCATGACGGAAACATCAAAGTTCTACGATGTGCCTCGACTAATAGCTAATAATTTATTATTTATTGTGGCTTACATTCATGTCATGTTTCTGTGCACCAATTGCCATGACAACTTTAACGGCCTTCATGAAGGCTATTTTTTTAAAACCATAAATATCTGTCAGTTACTACTTACCTATTCATACAATACAGACTCCAGTGGGACGTATTTTGACACTCGTACGTGAGCTGTTCTGTACTCAAACACTGAGGTGACTGTGTAGTGTTAGCTGGGAATGCAGAATTTTCTAGAGAGAGTGTGACTTGAGCTGTGACTGGTGGTGTTGTGTTTACTCTGACGCCCATGATATTCATTACAGGCTGCGCTGTGTGCTGCTACTTCCTGAACATGTCCCATAGGCCCGTGACCTTCACCTCCACAGGCTGCCCTTAAACCCCATTGGGTTGGAGCCAGGATGGAGGAAATTGCACTGGGAGATTGATTGGCTAAATCCCTTAATTATTCGGATTTCACAATGGGGCCTGACTGACTGTGCCTTTGGTAGTTGAACGTGTCAGAGAAATATGTGAATGTTTGGTCTTTTTTGATGGACTGTGCTTTGTTTTCACAATTTAAATCCAAAATTTACATAAAGTCTGAATTTTATTTGCACTGTGAGGGTTGCAGGATTCATTATATTGACGGTAAACCGAGCTCAGACACTTGGGAATGAGTTTGAGTATTTTAACTATAAAACCTATAAAATCAAAGGATGATTATTTATCACCTCCTCCCTGCTATACATTTCTTGTGTTTTGTGACTGAGAGAAGACTTGATAGAGGGCATCTCCTCAGTGTGACTTGATAATTTTGTGCGCATTGGCATGTGATATACCCATGTGCATTCAGTTTGATATCCTGCTGAGATTTACATGGTGTGTGTGTTTTTGTTGGCCTTAAGGCTTTTTATAAAAAAAAAAGTATGTTTTCCCAGAGCTCCATCTCGCTAAAGAAAGCAGATATGTAATACATGATGGGAATATGATGGCAGGGTCTTTTCATAGCTTGATAGATCTGTCAGACTGACCCTTGCTCTAATTAGCTTCTGTCTTCTTCATTTAGTGAGGTATCGTGTGATATTCCCCAATAAAGTTGCCGTCCTTTCAGAGTAATAACCACCGTATCTATTTCCCATTATCGGGGGTTTCAGGCCTCCTGTCACTATTTTGAGTTCTAATTAGATATGACCGTTGCTCTGGTGATGTCATGTTGGCAGGTTTCAGCAAAAGAACAACCCTGTAGCGATAAGTGACCACTTAGTGACAGTCAGGGAAGTAGAGATCGAGGAGAAACATGTTGTTATATTACTAAGTCATTTTGAATCAGCTTCATATTTCATGATTCTGGCAATCATTAACACAAGAGCAAACATTTCATCCAATGGCTCTAATGGGATCTACTGTCCCTGGTGGCATTACAGGCAGGTTAGTATATAGAATAAACATACAGTGTGAGACAATGAGGCCCATGTGTATTAAAAACCTAAAGTAAGGTCAAGGCAAGAGCAGCGGTGGCCGGGAATGCAGATTCAATTAATATCAGTGAAGGGCCTTTGTTGATGACTTCCCGGCTTTGAACAATGTGAACCTGCAGGTTTCACAGCATTATCGCTTCCATTTTGGCATCGCACCACAAGACAGTGTTAAATTAACCCAGCGAACCAGGGTTAGGAGAAGGAAAGCCAAGATGTTTTAGAGACAGGGAGTGTTGTGGTCCTGCAAAGAACATGACTGAAATGACTCATTTTTAAAATAATTTACAGACAAGAAGAACATGAGGCTTTACAGGAGCAGATATGTAAATTATTCTTCTCGCTTGTAACGCTGGAGATGTAGACGATGAATCAAAGAATGATTTCATTTTGAAACATCAAATCTTTTCCACTGTGTTGACATGAAGCTTGTTGTTTTCCTTCTTGAAGCTTTAAAGTCATGTTTCTTCATAATTTAACATAATTTCAAAATCTTTTTCAAGTGTATACTAATCTTCAGAGTTACTCAGATATATTTGACTTAACATATGATTAACAATATAATAACACATCACCTGTGAGTGAAGCTCAACCTGTTCTACCTGAAGAGGAAATTCTGAAAGTGCTGCAGTAAATTGTAAATCTGCTGATTGTTCAACCACAACTGAATGGAGGATATTGTGAAGAACAGCCAGATGCTAACTTTTCAGAAACTTGACAAAAGTATTGTCAAAATGCACCAAATCAAATGTCATACTGCCCTACATTCACATGTCAATGAAGCCTATGCTGCTTAATGATTGATGGCCTTAGCCTGCTTTTATCATTGCCTTTGCATATAAAATACAAACAATATTTATGATTGGTTTCGGATGTTGCAGACACAGGCTGTTAACATTCAGTCTCCATGTAAACCGAAACCTCAGTCCTGGTTCAGAGTTGTTCTAATTCGCAAGGAATTTTTCTGAAATGAATGGGCTTCCCTCCTCACGGAGGGAGCAGCAGGGAAGCGGTGTCAGATGTTACAGCGAGTGTACTTATCCTGATTGTGTGCATGTGCATATGTGTCTGTGTGTGCTTGCGTTGCACTCGTGACTGCTCCCAAGGCCGCAGACATGGACCATGAGGTCTTCACATTATTCCTGTTGTTAAAACTCTCAATCCATCACAGACTGACTTCACAATCCTCCCATTTAACTTTAAAGCATCCAAGCCATGGGAGTCAAAGCAAAAGTCTCTGTGACCTTGAAGCTGTGCTGAATAAATGCTTAGGCCTCAACACTCACACCCACACGCACTCTGCTCCTCCTGTACTCCCCTCTAGGTGATGTACTGTACCCCAGACGTATGTTAGAGTAAAATGATAGATTTGAATTGGAGATGTCTGATGTCATGCTTGGCAGCCAAATAAGCCTGAAGTAAGAACAATATCCTGTGAAACAAGTCATTAGTGCAGTTACACTAATGGAATAGCAAATAAGTTAATTTATTGGAAGTAAAACACTGTAAATCTGTATGTCTTCTGGATCTGGCATATATCTTGATAGCCTCATTATTTTTAGGAGTTTTGCACTGGAAAAATCATTAAACAGTAATCGAATCATCATTATGTGAGCAGAATGAGTGTAAGCAGCAGCTATGATCTCACCAACACATCCTTTTAATAGAGTTGCAGACCCATATTTGGAAGATAAAGCTGTAAGGGGAGCACAGATTGGGTCATGACAGTGTCAGGGGTGTGACATGTGGCACACACCAGAGTATGTCTACTAACACCCAGACGTCTGCTGCACCACACAGAGCCGATTGTTCCACAGCCGCGGGTCCTTCCATTGCCGATCCAGCCCTTCTCTGGTCCATCCTGGGCCTGGAGAGGACTCCCTGCTCCTGGGGTGACTAATGCTGAATGACAGGCAGACGCTGATCAAAGCTACTCCTGGAAGCCCCCCTGTCACACTTTGGTCGGGGCAGAAAGGAGATGATAAGTGGTCAGACAAGAGCAGTATGCCCAGCTTGGACCTGGGCCAAATATAAAGAATCTGACAGCATGGCTGGACTCTATTAGCTTCATCACAGACAATACACTCTCAGCAGTCGACCTCTGCAATTGCCAAATTATTTCATCGCTGAGTCCTGTGGTTTAGATCCGTAGCCAATTTAGCAGATACAAAGTCTGAATCTACCACTTCTCTGGTCCCATCTTTTTGTTTTGTTGACGTTCAGAAGAACCACAAGTATTTATTATACCTGCCATGTTTCATCCAACCACACATTTTCCAATTTATGTTTCGTATGATATTCAATATACACCCTATAAAACCTTAGATTCACCTGGAAAATTCAGTTCTCAGATTCCCTTGGATGTTATTGTGTTAGTTCGATGTGCCTCGAAGGCTGCAGGTGTGAAAGCTGTTTCATGTAACATGAAACATGATGTGAAAATCTTTGGCAGTCGGGGGGAAAATGTGATTGTGCATGAACACGTGCCTTTGCATTTGTGTGTACAGATACAGACATTGTGCAGGTGAATGCCTCTGAACGACAAACGATGAAAACCCAACCTTTAAAATGAGTTTATATTTCTATTATAGAAAGTAAATGACAACATTTTAAGGTACATACTCCCAGGGAGCATACCTTTCTCCCTTGTTACCCATTGTGGCTCGAGCCAGGAATAACAGTTTGCTCAGCCTGGGCTGCTTCTCTGTACCACTCTACTTTTTCCCCATTGCTACTTTTGGTAAAAAGTGGAATATTATAGAAAGACAATTATGTTAAGTTTTCTTTTCCACACCAGAGACACATACTATATTGTTGATCGCTTGGGCAGTATGTTTCTGGTCAAATCCTCTCTAAGACTGTCTGTTTAAAAAGATTAAGAGAAAGAGGGGCTTATGAAATGTGTTACCTGCATGAATTGGAAAAGAAACCTTTTGTGCAATCAGTGGGACACATTCTGGAGGTTTTGCTCTGGGGGATTAAGAACTTAATAAAAAAGTTTTATCTTGATTTGACGCCGCTTTGATGCCTGTCTGTTGTTGCCACTACAAGGGTGAGGTATAGGAAGTGCTTTGTGACCTCCATGATCTGTGCCTCAAGGCAGCCTTTACACTGAGCAGCACCCAGTGCTGGAACCTGGCGGCATTAATTGCTTGTATGAGCTCTGTGCTCAGAGAGCCCTTGATGTGATGGATGAATGAAGGGCACAGAGCTGCACTCTGGGCCCTATTGTGTTTCTTTTCAGTCACCACATTGCCAGTACAAACCTGGACAGGAAAAGATAAACAGAACAAAGGCCAATGAGTCACTCTGTCTGTAGTCACCAGAAGTTACATGTAGCTTGTTAAGCTGTGGAGGGACTCGCTGCATTCAACAAACCAATACATATTTTGTTCTTATGGGCTGAACACATGATATAACATTTAACTTTTCTCAAAACAATCAAATTTGCGACCATTGGAGTCAAAGTGGGTGAGTTTAGTGTTTCAACTAGAAATAAGACATCATTCATTTGCTTTGGATTTGTGAAGAAAGCTTTGAATGCAAACATCCCTGGCCTGTTTCTCCTCTTCATCATGCACAAAAGGTAAAAGCACTCCAATATTCTGCTTTACATCTGTCATCATATCTCAATATATTAGAATTGTTTATGTAATTAGTTCCTCATTTTAAAGAACTGCATGGGGAAATACTTCTCACATGCATTTGATCTGGAGAACATCAAATGAGTTCCCATGAATCCTGAAATGCAAATCATATCCATGGAGGATTGTTGTGGTGCCTCAAGGTCTGAGCGCAGTTTTGATGGGGTGAAATTCAAAAGAATAATCACGGTTGTAGAAATGAAAACTGAAACCATAGCAAAGCAGGATTCCCTATGAAGTGCTTCCGTATGCCTCCTGCGTCAAAAGAGCCATGATTTCATTGTAAAGCCATCGCAGAATGAGTTCTGAATTCATATTGTTTCTGTCATTATCTACCCAAATCCATGTCATGAAGTCAGCCTCTAGTCGCTTCACAGAAACTGTTTTAGAGAAGTTCATAAGTGACTTGTTTAATCACAAATGTCATCCACAACAATAAAAGACAGTCATTGTGGCCTCAGGCTGGCTCTTGGAACAGCGCTCTGAAGCGTTTGCTTCAAAAGCAGAAGTCAGCGTGAGCATCTTTGAAAAGAGATCCAGTTTGATGTGCTGTAGTTCGGCTGACCACAGCATCCAGACCCATGGGGTACCAAAATGTGTTCAGGGCATTTATTCTGCTTGACTCCAAATATCTGTCTGGTTAGGATATATGCATTTACAAAGATAAGACAAAAAGCGGAAAATAGTAATCTCCTGTCAGCTATGTCTGTTAAATATTACCCTCGCCAAAGATAATTTTTTTTTATTGTTGCGCTCCAAAGAAAAGAACATGATCTCATACAAAAACCATTGAAGGTGCAGTCAAAGACCAATGTACCCAGACTGATTGAGCCTCTGGATTTAAAGACATATTGCTGTTGAATAGTTATGATTTTTTAATGCTTTGCACACCAAAATTGAAACCATAGATATCCCTCCTGCCATTGCGGATGAGTTGCCTTGTACTGACACTCCTTTGGCTAAACTATGAATCTTTAATCAGAATTGCAGCAATGATTATTCTATTGTAATCTGCACATCCATGATCCATTCATTTTCTGTAGATCTTAGTCTGTGCAGTGTTTCAAAGGGGCTTGATCCAATCCTGTCTGACATTAGGCAAGAGGCATCGTAAACTGTCTGGGTGAAACTGACACAGATATCTTTAATGTACGTTCGTCCCTCCTGTTTTTGTACAGAGTTGTGAGAAGAGACACAGAGCACTGAGAGAGAGAGAGAAATGACAGTGACAGAGAGAAAGACAGCGATAGGAGACAGATGGGAAAGAGAGGTAGACCAGGATATAGATTGGAGACAAAAAGAAATGGGGTAATACTGTAGGCAGGTGGACAAAACCAGTTGGACGGATTCACAACATTTTGTGGGTGTGTTTTTGCTCATGTCTGGTAGTGACAACCTTTTCTGTATTTTGCATTCCTTTCTTTGATTGGATTAGCTATTGTTTCCCACACAATATGTATAGATCGTTTTAAATGAAGACATATACAGTATATGTTACTTTGAGTCCGTTAGTTCATGTCAGTGGATGTACAGGGGCCACTGGTTCTCTGGCTTTTTGGCTCCTACCTTATGTGTGACGTCTGCGACTCTTTCAAACTGTTCTTTTTCTATAGCTTTTACATCCGGCATAAGTTTTTCTTTGTGCTGATATCTGTATTTATTCTCATTTGGAAATTTTTTTATTTCCCCTTATTTGTGTCCTTGTTCATCATCTCTTGTGATTTTCTGCAGATGGTTGTCAATTGACCAGTCTTTTCTTGGATAATCATGATTTCACACATCTTTCACATCTTTCAGGATGAGGATGAGATTGTTTATTCCAAAATTAGTGATGTTTGGATTCTTAGTTATTGACAATTACTCTCATTGTAAATAATCACACAAAGTAACAGCACGTAAAAAATAAAATAAAATCATGTTTTTCTAGTAAATGAGTCTCAGAATCTTGTTGAGTCTTACAGGAGATGTCAAGGTTTCTTCAAAAAGGGGTTCTTTTGGGATGATTTTTAATATTCAGTAGGAAGATAGAAATGTGTTGCTGTAATATAATAACCTTTTGGGCAGTCTTCACATGGATTGTCATCAACATAAAAAAAAAGCAAATAAGTATGCACACTTCCAAAAATAATACAAGACAAAAACTACAACCAACTGCAAGAAAGAGAGAGATATGCACAATGTTAACATCCCAGAAATAATAATTTCATCTTTCTTAGATCAAAGGTACCATTTTTGCCTTACTGATATTCACCAGACTTTAAAAAAGCATGAAAAAAAGGGATTGTTCCTTTGGATTCCTGAGTCGCTGTCATATGCAAGTAGCTTCCCTCTGATGAATTGTTCTATTTTTCATTTACCACTTTTACCAGATTTAATGAAAATCTTATCAGCTCTCCACTACGGGATGTGAGCGAGAAAATGAAGGAGTGATTAGTTTAGAAAAATTGTGAGTTCTCCTCAGCTAATATGTCCAACAACCAGAGGAGGCTGATTGTTAGAGTATTGTGTTGTCCCACAGCAGATGAAGAAGTATCTGGTGTGTTTGGATTTAAATCCTGATCTTGAGCATCAGACACCTAACATCTGAAATCATTTTGAAGGTGACTCCAAATTCAAAGGCTTACTCCTGTCAGCTTGAGAGAAGGCTAACCTGGATAAAAAGTTAATGAGTTAGTCAATCACTTCGTCCAACCTCATGTGACGTCTTGTTGCAGAACTGTAATCCCTCTGGCTGTATTATCACCCCAGCTCTCAGCCTCAGCAGTGTTACTGTTGTAAATAATCAGTGTGTACAATGAGCACCAGAGTGTGTTTATTCTGGAATCCGGGCTGCTTTGTGATGCCCTGAGGAAGGAAGTGGAATCTTCTTTTTAGGGACTGTGAGGCTTTAAGTTAACAGCTGACAGATGAATCATTGTTTGTGGCCACGTTTGCTGCTTTTGGACTAATACTGGACCACTGGATGATGCTCAACAACCTCCTGTCACGAACCTCCTTCACAGACAGCAGCTGAGTGATCCGCCAAGGACTCGCTCAAAAAAACAAGAAACTCTGTCCTACATTTTCATCCATTCACATCTTTTATGTGAGTTCTGCTCTTCTCCTTGAGAACTGGTGTCTTATGGAGGAAAGCCTTCATGGTGGGCATCAACATGTGAGTTCCCATGGGAATGGTTGATCTGCCCACTGCTCCAGAAAGGTGATGTGGTTCAGCCGTTTTATTTTGTGGCTTGCAAAACCCTTACATGATGTGACCCACACTTAATCTGGATTCCTAAAACCCTAAAACCAGCACTTTAGTCTTACTTTAGGTTTTATGTTCCTTTTTTTTCTTTCCAAAGCTGCTACTGAGTGAAAGCGCTTTATCAGACTTGCTTTCCTGCTGGGGAGATAAAACACCTGCAGAGCTGGGTCTAATGAGTCCAGCTTGTTGATTTATTCCATCTTAAGATCCAAGTCCTGTGTGTCTCTCTCCAAGTCTGTTTTAATTAATTTTCTTACTCCCTGGTTAGGTCAGTGACACATTAAGATACTTTTTGGAATTCCCAGATATTTTCTGTTTCTCTAAAACACACATACACACTTAAATTGGACACTCTCACCGCTTGGCAGCCTCAAATTCAGTAAGACCAGGGCTTTGTGATTGAGGGCGACCTGCTGGGCATGGTCTAAACACACCCACAGTGCTTCAGCGGAGAGGAGCTGGGAAAGGAGAGGCCTAAGAGAACACAGAGGCCTCAAAACAGCAGCCATTGACCCAGCCCGCTCCTAACACTTTACATTATTTCCCTGACACCATTACAATACATCAGGAAGGGAAGGATCCCAGTCATAGACTTGGACACTCCAAAGCAGGACCTAATGTAAGAAATAAGTATTATAAATGCTAAATAGGAAAGTTCCTTTACCATTACTGTGAAGGAAAGGAGAGGAAGAAAAGGAGGTTTGACAGACATCTATAATGTGTGAGGCACCCTGACTTCTCAAAGTAAAGCTAAATAAACCCAGTGTTGGGTCCAAATGTTCAACTGGATTTCAAAAAGACTTCATGCATTATTCAAAGATAAAGAGCACATAACATGTCAGAGGAAAAAGAATAATAAACTCCCTGCAGGAGGAGGCCTGAGCCCAGCAAAGAAAAACTTGTCAGTGGCAAGTTTGTGTGTGTGTGTGTTCTGAGACAGCAGAAGATTGATTATGCTATCGTCTTTGGGGGTGTTGTGGTATCATTGTAACAGTATGATATCAGGGAGATAATAGCTGTCAGATGTGGATGTTGAATCATGCAAAAGGTGCACATGGCCTGTAACCATCTCTTCTTTCTTTTCTAAGAGTAGACATATTCTTTATGTTGCACCGGCCTTGAAGATTTACAAAATTTGGATATAGAGAAAATAATTTTGGAAAAACTTGGTGTTCCATCTGTCTCTATTTAAATATATAGTGGAATTCAACAGAACCTCAGGTTGTGCAACTTGGTCACGTTATCAGTTCAGTCATCAGTTATATGTGTGACTCTGTTTATCTCTCCATTCATTCTCATTTCATTTAAGAAACAATAAAATCAAATCAGAAATTTATGTTTCATGTTGTCTTTTGTTTATAATTAACACCAGTAGGAGATCATGTCATGTTGAAACTAAACCTTCTGCATCACCAAGTCCTCATATATGATGCCATGAAACACAAGATATCAGATTTGTGAGTGAACTGTGTCAGTTTTCTCTATTCCAGGTAGTCCTTAAATTATGAACATTCAATTTATGAATGAATGCAACGAATAAGTGAGCACCGCCATATCCAACTATTGTCCTACAGTTCTGCTTTCTGCCACAACCCCCGCCGAGCGTTCACACTTCTCCATTACTCGTCTCATTTTCCCGTTGTTGTTACATCCCGCTTCAAAACGGTGATGTATTTTAATTGTCAGCATTTTTGTGTCGGTCTGTCTGTCCGTCTGTTAGTCCGCCACATATCTTCGCAACCATTGCTGATAGAAAAATGAAACAAAAAGCACATTACTAGCGCGGCAAAGGGGATGACAATGAGATGATGACCTTGAGAAAACTAGGTCATGGTCAAATTTTAACTTTTGTACACTCAGGAACTGGATAAGATAGAAAGACAAGGGAGAAGGCCAGTGTGAGTAAGACCATAGATCAAAGCCAGTGCTTTGATCTATGGATCTATAAAAGTAGGTCAGAGCACTGGCTTTGATCTTTGACTGATGCGAGTAGGTCAGGGTAAAATTTTGAAGTCCGGTTGTCGCAGGATGTTGCAGTCTCTGACTGCCTTGTTCTTGTTTGAGTTGTCTCTGTAAGCATCTCAGAGCATCAGGCTTCGTACCGTGTCGTTCAGCGTGTCGTTCACGTCAGTGTGGTGAAATACCTCAGTGGTTTGAAGGTTAGCTTAGCCTCTATACACCCCAAGGATAAAATTCATTCAGCAGAGATAGTGATAAATAAATACATTGTAAAAAAATAATGACTTACAAACAGTTCAACTTACGAACAACCTTGTGGAACCAATTGTGTTTGTATGTTAAGGACTACTTGTATAGAGAAACATCTTGCCATGGAATCAAAATATATGTGTTTTGCTAAAAATCGCCTTGCTTGATGCAAAACATGGTACAGTTCTCCTGTTAAAGATTGTACAGTTCTTCTGTTTGCAAGCTCATTCTTCTCATGACATGTTCAGCAACACCAGATGCACCAGCTTAACCTCAATGCTGATGTAATTCCTTTGCAAAATTATTTTTACTTTCATTTAATGGAGAGTAGCCTGCAAGCTAGTTCAGATGGAAGATTTGAGCTGCACTGCTTACACACAATATTATCATGAAAGGCTTCATTCTCCTCAATTGCAGTGAAACACATTGTCTGAATAAGGAGGATTATTTAAACTGGAAGAATTTCCCATCTGTCTATCTGCTTATCAATACTGCTATTGCTCTGCTGCTTTTTCCACTTTCATCCTCCTCCACCTCTCCAGCAGCCACCTGCAGGCACCAAGTTCAATGCCTCTAACAGTGGGGAGTGAGACAAACCTAGACATCAAACCCAAACTACTACATGTTTTGATGCTGTGATAATAAACATTTCAAACTGAAATATGTTACAGTGAATATAAATGAGTGAAACTGGAAAACAGTGATACGCCAGTGAAGTCAGCCAGGGGTGTAAGATGGGAGGCCAGTGGCCTATTTTCTATTTCCTGGCGCCACACCCACCATCAAGCTGAGCCTCCTTTTTGATCTTAGTTACACACCTGTGAAGTTTCCTGACCGCATCTGGAATGGCTATGACGCTACGACTTTCTTACATGCATCAAAATCACAGGTGAGAAAAATGTAGTATACCTATCCATGACATCAACTGCCAAATGATCCATGATATTCCATGACACAATTTCATCATGCCAGCTGAGATCAGCCAGCGTTACTCTCTGGATGTGTGAAATTATGGAAACTATTAGTGGCGAGACATTGCACTTCAACTCCAATATGTTTCGGTCCAGAATTCTTCCATTATGAGCAGCGAGTGCCAATCTTTGTGTTTATCTAAAATCCCATGTTCAAAATGAAAACTGCCAAAATGCAACCCACATTGTTGTCTGTTACCCTGCAGGGTCAGGGGCAGTTGTGTTCCAATACCTCTGGTGGTTTCCATGCACTTTTCAGTGCCAACTTTTTTTTTTTTTTTGCCGTGATGTGAAATAAATTAGCAAAGGTTCTTTCCCCCCTTTCTCGTTAAACAGGCCTTCTCATTTAAGTTTCCAGCCTCTGTTCTCTCTGGGGTCTTTACCTGGTAAACAGAAGAAACATCAAAATCAGTGGAAAATTTGCCTCATGTTGTTGGGGAGCACTGGTCCCCTTTGCAAAGGTATAAAACATTACAACCACATGAGCTGGAGACCACAGACTGGACAACAACAATGGAATGAGGAGTAAAACGTGGATCCAATGAGAAGGAGGAAGGGTTATAATAGGTTAGAGAGGCTTTATGGAGTATTTAGTTTACACACAGTGAATCACTGCTGGAAAAGCTGAACTGACAGAATTACACTC
Source organism: Antennarius maculatus (assembly GCA_013358685.1). Lineage (NCBI taxonomy): Eukaryota > Metazoa > Chordata > Actinopteri > Lophiiformes > Antennariidae > Antennarius > Antennarius maculatus. The sequence continues at coordinate 9,593,286 of CM023616.1, read as the reverse complement.
AGGTGTCTGAGGGAGTGAAAATGAATACACTCCATCTATTTGATGTCTTAATAACACAAATGAATCCTAACCATGTGCCAACTTCCTGCATGGTTTTGTCTTTATCCAAGAGCAGCATAAATGAGCATGCCTCACTCTCTCTGCAGGCAAGGATGTCACAGCCTATTAGCACGTCTGATCACAGGTGCCTGTGCGCATAAAGGAAAAGGGTGCAGAGAAACCCCGGTGAGGTGTTTTCTCATGAAATCCCCATCTGAATGCAGCATTGTAGATTTTCCCGCCACTTAAAATGAATTATTTTAACACACTCACACTCGTTCTCCATCCTTTCTATAGCAGCCTACAGAAGTACAAAAGTCAAACAAAACCTTTTTTGATGAAAACAAGGTATTAATGTTCTGTGATGTTCTCAATTTGTCTTGGCTCCAAACTGAATTCTGGCATCATTCACCAGGTACTGTATACTCTGAAGGTTGGTTAAAGCAATGTGATACTAGAAAAATGTGAAACTAGTGAATAAAAGCCTCTTTGTGTGATTTATAGTCCCTGTTATAAGGTCACAGTAATAGTTACTTGGCCATGGTTAATTTCAGGGGTCTGATTGATGCTCTCCAATAATAATCTCCATGTCACATGCCGTGAGGCTTACTAATTGTTAAATAGACTGAAATATGGGTTTGTACTTTAGCGGTAGCATGACAAACTTCTGACCCCAAACCATCTGTTAAATTTCACAAAAAAGTATGACTTTCTACAGACTATTGCCGTTAAATGATTCGTTACATTTTTATGTGTCCAAATACGTGAATGTGCAAGAATTTGATGTCTAATTTCCCACATTTAATGACCCCTACTTCTTCTGTAACAATTCAAAACCTGAGCCTCAAGCGGTGATAAAAGAAACGTGACTGATCATGTATGTTTTATGAAGAGGAAGACGATGAATTAAGTACTTATGCCTGTCAGCTCCAGCGTCCTTGATGTGTGTGGGAAAATGTCAGAAAGTTGGGCCAAGGTCACCCTCATGCACCCACGCTCACACACACATGAAAAAAGCATAATGATACACACAGTGTTCAACGCATAAAGTGATTAATGATCATCTGTGTATTTATACTTATGATGAATCATGCTTTAATATTAATGCTTGTCATTGTTCTTGCATATTTTCACCTAAATGGCAATTTCCATTTCTAATACGACATACTGGAATGAAGATGTTTACCCATCAACACACACACCCTGGGGCTCAGAGAAGCTGTTTGTCTTCTGCTGCTTGAGGCCTCATTACACAGCAGCAGAAATTAAACAAAAGTCAGTCTCCTATTCAGTTTAATAAATCCATAAACAGCTTTCAAGTAAACATGTTGTCTAACTCTACATCCAAAGCTGTCATTGTGGATCTATTCACACACCCCACTAGACATTTACACAGCCACAATGTCCTTCATGCACACATAGTTGTGATACAAACTACGGAAGTACACAAACACTACAATAGCAACTTGTGTCTCTAGATATGTACACATCTCTATCTTTACCAGTCTGTGGAATGGTCCTGCTGCCCTCCCTTTGTTCTCTAAACAACATCTTTCCAACCTTGAAGAATGTCTCTGATGGGCCTCTTTGACATGCATTGTTTGTGTAAGAGAATTTAGACCCCCAGCCCCAGGCCTTGGCCCTCATCTCAAATCCTACCGCAGGCAGGGCTGTGACTAACGCCTCCTCTTTCCCGTCACTCCCCCCTGCTCTCTCTCTCTGTGAGTGTGTGTGTGTGTGTGTGTGTGTGTGTGTGTGTGTATGTGCATATCTCTGTCAGAGAAACAGAGAAAGTGTGACTAATGCCTACAGAATGGTATTTATACATTAGGGGTCCATTAGTAGTTTAGGCTCCTGGGTGGAACAGCAGGGAAGCAGACAGGCATTGTCGCGGCCCCTGTCACCCCTATCACAGCCATCCGCTGCTGTTCCTGCAGCACACACAGCACACTGATGAACAGGAACACGAGAGATGATCAAGCTACTTATCAGCCGCCCCCCCCATACTATAAATTACTCAAATTTGTCGTATAATTGAGTGAGTACAGTGGAGAGTGAAAGATTCAAGATATTCATTCTGGCCTGTGGAAAGTATAAAATGTATGTTAAAATCAAATATTCACGTAGCCTACCTATTTAGGATACTTTTTAAAAAATGTTGTTTTCACATTTAAATACACAGAAGAATTACAAAAACATACATCTATGAGTTCACTTCTGTAGGAGAAGAAGTATAACTACTTATAACCATAACTAGACTGTGTCTCAATTTGCCAACCTGCCAAGTGATGTCACATTACATCACATCACATGACCACACCCAGATTGGTTTGGTTTGCAATATTTTATTTTATTTTTTTATTTGTAGTGGTTAAATTCATGTCATGGAGAGAGTTGTCATTGGTGCAGACTTCAATGGACATGTTGGTGCATGACTTTTAGGAAGGAGTTAAGACAGGCTCTGGGTGGTCAGGAGGTGCTTTCAGATGACTGGGAAAATACAGCTAATGTGATCAGGGAGACAGGTAGGAGAGTACTTGGTGTGTCATCTGGAAGGAAAGCAGATAAAGAGACTTGGTGGTGGAATGAGGTACAGGAGTGTATACAGAGACAGAGGTTAGCTAAGAAGAAGTGGGAAACTGAGATGTGATGGGAACATGGAAAGAGTGCTTTGAAGAGTTGATGAACAGGGAAAATGAGAGAGAACAAAGACTAGAAGAGGTGACTGTTGTGAACCAGGAAGTAGCAAAGATTAGTCAGGATGAAGTGAGGAGGGCATTGAAGAGGATGAAGACTGGAAAGGCAGTCGGTCCTGATGATATACCTGTAGAGGTTTGGAAGTGTCTAGGAGAGGTGGCAGTAGAGTTTCTGACTGGGTTGTTCAACAGGATTTTAGATAGCGAGAAGATGCCTGAGGAATGGAGGAGAAGTGTGCTGGTGCCCATTTTTAAGAACAAGGAAGATGTGCAGAGTTGTGGCAACTACAGAGGAATAAAGCTGATGAGCCATACAATGAAGTTATGGGAAAGAGTAGTTAAAGCTAGACTAAGGGCAGAAGTGAGCATTTGTGAGCAGCAGTATGGTTTCATGCCAAAAAAGAGTACTACAGATGCAGTATTTGCTTTGAGGATGTTGATAGAGAAGTACAGAGAAGGCCAGAGGGAGCTGCATTGTGTTTTTGTAGATATAGAGAAATCTTATGACAGGGTGGCCAGAGAGGAACTGTGGTTTTGTAGGAGGAAGTCTGGAGTGGCAGAGAAGTATGTCAGAGCGGTGCAGGACATGTATGAGGACTGTAAGACAGTGGTGAGGCGTGCTGTAGGTGTGACAGAGGAGTTCAAGGTGGAGGTGGGACTGCGTCAGGGATCAGCTCTGAGCCCCTTCTTGTTCGCAATGGTGATGGACAGGCTGACAGACGAGGTTAGACAGGAATCCCCATGAACAATGATGTTTGCAGATGACATTGTGATCTGCAGTGAGAGCAGGGAACAATCGGAGGAAAAGCTAGAGAGGTGGAGGTTTGTCCTGGAAAGGAGAGGAATGAAGCTTAGCCACAGTAAGACAGAGTACATGTGTGTGAATGAGAGGGACCCAAGTGGAAGAGTGAGGTTACAGGGAGAAGAGATCAATAAGGTGGAGGATTTCAAGTACTTAGGGTCAACAGTCCAGAGCAATGGAGAATGTGGAAAAGAGGTGAAGAAGCGTGTGCAGGCAGGATGGAACGGGTGGAGAAAAGTGTCAGGTGTGATGTGTGATAGAAAAATTTGAGCTAAAATGAAAGGAAAGGTGTACAAAACTGTGGTGAGACCAGCGATGTTGTTTGGTCTAGAGACAGTGTCACTGAGGAAAAGACAGGAGACAGAGCTGGAGGTAGCAGAGATGAAGATGCTGAGGTTCTCTCTGGGAGTGACCAGGAAGGACAGGATCAGGAATGAGTACATCAGAGGGACAGCACATGTTGGAGGTTTTGGAGATAAAGTCAGAGAGGCCAGACTGAGATGGTTTGGACATGTCCAGAGGAGAGATAGTGAATATATTGGTATAAGGATGCTGAGTTTTGAACTACCAGGCAGGAGGCCTAGAGGAAGACCAAAGAGGAGGTTTATTGATGTAGTGAAAGAGGACATGAAGGTTGTTGGTGTGAGAGAAGAGGATGCAGAAGACAGGGTTAGATGGAGGCAATTGATTCGCTGTGGCGACCCCTGAAGGGAAAAACCGAAAGGAAAAGAAGAAAGAAGAATTTGACTGTCGCCATTCAACTGGTGTCCATGAATTGTCTTCTGAGTTCTTTTTCTGCACCTGCAGGTTTATTTTGTCTTTCTAGCAGAAAAGCATTCAAGAGACTCCATTAAACACAAGTCAATTTTTAGAGTGTGTGTGCCACAAACTCTTCTACTAGAGGTGGTTCAGGTCAGTTGTATTGAAGACACAGTAAAATAAATATTATTTACTGTTACTGTTTAGCTTTACTGTGTATTGTTTGAATCACTACCATATCACATACCATCATTTACTGATTATGCCGAGTCAACTACATACACTACACTATCAACGCTACACACTACATCTGTGAAGAGATGAATATAGATGTAGGACAAGAAGAACTTACTTATTGATGCAAATATCTCTGAACAACTGATACCTCTGTAAGCAAAAAGCACAAGTGCACTGCCATGAACTCTAAAAAAGAAAAGGTAAAAGAGACAAAAGCTGAAATAGATCACATTTGGGTGAATGGTGGATGACCAATTCCCAAGACCAGAAGCATCTCCAGATCATTAAACACTCAGAGGGATGCCAGAAAACATTCTTTTTCTTCATCAGTTTAATTATACCTAACAGTATGTATCCCAGCTGTTTACATTGTCTTTTAACATTGTGGTAAATGAGTTTGTTTACTGTGAAATATCAGAAATAAAGTTGCTTTTCATTATTTATAGGATTGATTTTAGGAGGTAACTAAGGTAGCAACAATTCTTTATATCAATAAAGTATACTGGGAACAATTTGAACTTTGTAGGTGCATCTGAGTATAAAGGACAGTTCAAAATGTTTGTCTGAGCAACCAGGAGCTTTGAGCTTTACTGCCTCAGAATAACATCTACTGATGAATCCACGCATTTCATTCTTGACAGTTGTTATGATTATGATTTTCCCCCTCTACTCATTCTAAAGCTTTAGTAATAAATACAGTAAATGCTCTGACCAGGTTTACAGAAAGGAAACAAAAAAGCTCCCTGTTTCCGCAGTGGTACAGTCACACCTCTGCAGTGGACATCCTGATCAAGTTCACATGTTGAAGAAGTTGAAGAATAAAAGATTAACCTGCTTAAACTTTGCTGACAGTTAGAAATTGATGGAAAAGAAATATTGTTTTATTCTTGTTATACAACCATAATTCTGTCCAGATGAGGTTTTATTAGTTGTCTTTTTGCAAAATGTTTTCCAAGTTTATGCTAGCATGGACAAGGTAAACACTACTTTTTGGTGAAGTGAAAGCCATCTTTTCACATAGAATATCTTTATTTCCAGCAGTGCATCCAGATAAGCTGTTTATATAACAAAGAGGAAGTCAGTACCTCCCCAGAGGAGCTGCTAATGATGCAAGCAGAGAAAAGCAGATAACAGTGTAGAAACATCACCATCAGTTTGCAATAAAAACCTCAATTGGAAAATAAAAACACATAAATTCTCAATAATATGAATTCAAGGATTGCTATCCAAATAAGAAGAATAACAAGGCTTGAAATTTCCACTGAGAAATAAAACTCCTTTTCATCTTCCAGAGTTTGAAGTAGTGTCACCCATCATTTACTGCACTGGCTCCAATCCCGATGTTTGGTCAAACTTTGCAAAGACATGAAAGGATGTTTTAGAGCACAAATGTTGAGTGAGGTAGCGCTCCAGGGTCAAGGTTTTCCCTTCCTTTGGATGGGAAAGATTGGAAGACCCGGTGTGTGTGTGTGTGTGTGTGTGTGTGCGTGTGTGTGTGTAAGAGTGAGGCAGTGACCAAGGTGTAAAAATACCATACCACTCCAAGATAAACCGTCTCTCCCACGGTCTGACATTTACAGAAGGCTGGAGCGTGGGAGTCTGTGAGGGGGTTACCCTGTGAGCGTATCCCTGTGCACGCTGCGTGTTTGTGTGAGGTTTCCCTCCACCTCAGAGAAAAGCTCCATTGATATAAACTAGGTGCTCCTGTCTCCATGTCGAATGTGGACCAGCGTCAGAGGGAAACTCTGGGATTTTCCACAGGTATACAGTTGTCTATGTGTGTGCTTGTGGGTCTGTTTGCACGATTCTCATGTTTGCATAGAAATGTATGACGTTTGACAAAGTGTGTGATTCACGTGTCATGGAGAGGGGAAATCTGTTTTCATGGTGCAGCGTTTAGGAGAGGGCCTGATGCCTCTCCACAGGCCTCGTGTCAGAGAATGTGGTCCCACAGCAACAATGAATCACAGTGAGTTGTTCTCAGGTCTGCGAACACACTACTACTTTAATTGTTCATTAACACTTCATCCTAAACTGTGTTCTTACTATTTCCACCATCTTAATGGAACTATTTATCACTTTGAATTCAAATTAATAGGCTGAGGTTATGTTTCTTTGGCTTTCAGAGAAAGCTATTATTAATAAGCACTCTTCATCTTCTTTTCCTCGTTCTTGTTCTTCTTCTTTTATCTCTGTTTTTAACCCTGCTGTGTCCAGCCAGTGTCCCTTCTGTCCCCTTTGTGAGACAGTCTTTCATGCTTTTAGTGAGTGTGGGAGACTTGCAGTGCTCTTCACTCTTCTAATGAATGTTTTTAATCTGTTCAGTGAAAATCTTTGTATCAGGAAATTCGTCTACGGTGCTGGGTACAATAAATCGAATCAAAGAAAGTGGCAGCTTTTAAACTTTATCTCTGGAGAAGCAAAACAATTTACGTGACCAGGAAGAGGAGAATTGAAAACAATACTGTTCAAGAAGCAGCTACTGTTTTTTGCTGTAACATCAGATGTCGCTTAAAACTAGAATTTGGTTTCTATAAAATGACAAAAGACCTAAATAACTTTAGGAACATCTGGTGTCACAAAAATGTCCTATGCACTTTAATTGATGATCAACTCAATTTAGCAAACTTCCTGATATAATGCACTGATTTTAGATTGTATTTCCTCTTACTTATTGGTTTTTAGTGTTTTTCAAGCTCTTTAGTGTTTTTCATCTAATGTAAAATTGTAAAATGTTTTGAATGTGATTAAAGTATTTTTGCAAAAATCAAAAAAATCTTCTTCTTGTTTATTTTTCTTCTTCTTTTTCTTGTTCTTCTTCTACTTGTTCTTTTTCCTCTTCTTCTCTTTCTTCTGCTGGAAGGTTATTATGGTCCCAATCTCCACACGAACAACAGTAGAATTAGTGCTCCTCATGTCTTTAAATCATTCCAGGCTGTGTCGGTCATGCTGTCGGCCTTGACATGAAATCAGCATTTGCACTCTTCATAAAACCATCTCTTGACAAAAATATACTTAAGTTGACACATTTGGAGTGGTGCTATGTGGATGATGAGATTTAGACAGCTTTGGACATGACCAAGTTCCATACCTGTGTTGGGTTGCTCAATTTGACTGGAGTGCACAAGTCAAAAGGCAAAGCAACAGCAAACCCTTGGAACACTGACACTGGAAAGGCAATATTCCAGTCACCATGACGCTAAACATATTCCATAATTCCTCTTGTGTTATCCACTTCAATGACAGAGAAACAAGTCAAAAATGTACTTTGGAATTAAATAGATATTTTAAAACACAAACAATTTCTTGAAGTGATTTTTATATTTTCCTTCCTTCTGTGTTTTCAAGATGAAAGCCGAGTGGTCTAAACATGTATTTTTGAATAATTCCATTGAAGATTTGGCATCTTTAAAGAATATTACAATTTTTTTTTCAGTTTTTTAATAAATAATAATCCAGTGCGCTTTATAATCCAGTGCGCTTTATAATCCAGTGCACTTTATGCATGAAAATTAAAAAAAAAAATTGGCCAATCATTGAAGGTGCGCCTTATAATGCAGTATGCCTTATAGTGTGGAAAATACTATACTTATGTCTTAAATTTGAAAAAAAAAAGATTTATTTTTTTTACTACAGAAGGGTTCGGTGAGTGAGCATATGAAACCGGCATCGTTCCTCCAACAAGGTTAAGAACCACTGCTTTAGACAGTATAGGTGCTGGTGTTGGTGCCCCTATTTAAGGTCCTGTGAGATGTGCATTCATAGGAACTTGAAATTGCTGACCCGTTCCACCAGGTCCCCTCCGATTAGTAAAAGCGGGGGATCCTCCCTCTCCCTCCTGGTTTTCAAGGAGGTTCAGGACCTCCTCCCTGTAGGTTGACACATCATTATTTTTAATCAGCACCATCACAGTAATGTCATCAGCAAATTTAACGAAAAAGTTGCCACTGGTAATTGGGGCACAGGGGTGTACAGGGTGTACAGCATTGAACTGAGAACACAGCCCTGGGGGGCCAGGGTGTCAGCAGGCAACAGTTTGTGGACATCCTGTTCTTTTCCTACTTCAAACCTAGCAAAAAACAGATTTAGCACCTCTGCTAGATCTGTGCTAGTACTGGTGATGGGAGGACTGTAAACAGGTCATGTAAACAAGTTCAGAGATGTCCTACCAAACACGTCGGGGGTTCACCTCCGTGGTGTCCATCAAACCTTCTGGCACATGCTATCTTCGCCCGTTTGATGCCCCTCTTCAGGTTGGATCTCTATAACTTGAAGGCAGAGTACACTGCCTACACTGAGGCACTGTTCATCCACTGTTTCCTATTTGGATAATGTCTGACCATCTTCTCCTCAGTGATAGGATCACTTTTAGAGAGATGTTTTAGAGACAGAAGTTAGAGAGAGCAGACTTTGATGGCTTGGACATGTCCAATGGAGGGATGATGAGTATATTGGTAAAAGGGTGTTGAGGATGGAGACACCAGGCAAGAGGAAGACCAAAGGGAAGGTGGATGGATGTAGTGAGGGAAGTCGTTAGGGCAGTTGATTTTGGAGAGGAGGATGCAGGAGATAGACTGACATGGAAAAAGATGAAATGCTGTGGCGACTCCTAATGGGACAAGCCGAAAAGAAAAAAAGAAGATGTATAATTTGCGTAGTTTAATTTTCTCCTCCCATAAAAAAAAATCAAACAGCTGTGACTGAATTATATGAAACACACACACACGCACACACACACACACACACACACACACACACACACACACACACACACACACACACACACACACACACACACACACACACACACACACACACACACACAAAGATGACATATATATATATACTGTATTTACAGTATATGTGTTTATATATACAGTATATACTGTATATGTACAGGGCTCAAAATTGCATGAACAATGAGTGGACGAAATTTATGTTTATTCCTCCGTCAGGCAGTTCAAAACCATTTTACCTCATATGGTCTGAACACGTAGCATGAATTGAAAGTGGTAACATGAAGCGCCACTATGAAACAAAGCACAGATCTTTTGCACAGAATTATCCCCTGAAGTCCGAGCTGAGGGCAACATGACCGAGAAAACCGAGAAAAATGCAAACGAATGTTCACTAAAGGCATGGTGGAGTTTGGGGCAACATAAAACATCTTTTAGTGATGTTTTAAAATACAAAACAATCCAATAATAACCAAAATGGTTCAGTCCAGGTACCGGGCTGGCCTGACAGCGCGCCACAATGCGCTATTTAATCCACACCCAGGTAGTGCCTCGGTTTGGCCCCTGACCCGGAGGTGGACCGACGCAGCATCCTCAGGTGAGCGTCTCTCATACAGTTTTGTGTGGATGTGGGGAAAACACGTAGGCGCCGAGTGTGCACCCTCGAACGCACTACCGCGTCAGTTTGTTTGATGTTGGACACGCGAGTGTGGACCTGCTGGAGAATGTGCTCGAAACAGTCTGAGCAGGACCGAGGTCCTTCCAGGAAACAATGAGAGCGCAGCTGCGGCTGCTCTCCTGGGCGAGGGAGAGAGGCGCAGGACGGAGATGGACAGAGCGGTCTCTATCACTCCATCACTGCCTTCCTTTTGTGTAGGTGCTCCTAAAATCGCTGGTGCTACTAATTTCTACATTTGGGAGCACCAATGCTACCAAGAAAAAAAGTTAATTTCGAGCCCTGATATAGATATATATACACACATATGATGAAATTTGCATGTAGCTTGAGTTACAAGCTTGAAGAAATTCAGCTGTTCTTACCTCCACACTGCCATGTTTGACATTTCTTGTTCAACAAAACCATTAACCATCAGCGTTGCTCCAACCTTGTCACCGTTTCCAACAGGCCTCAGCCAGAGACCTGTCAGGTCAATAAAATATGACCTTTGGCAGTGTATATCTGATAAAGTTCCTCACTTTATGTGGTGACAGCTTGTATTGGAGTAATTTAGTGAGCTTCAATAAAGGAGCACTCAGCTCCTTTACCTCCTCCGGCTCAGTGGTTTCTGACAGGCAGGCAAGTGGAGGAGCAGGCCAGTCAGTGACCCGCCATGGTTGATGTTCATCACAGTGACACTGACCTACTTAACTGCCACCTTCTCTTGGATGTCAAAGAAATAACAGCCTGACATTTGCAGAAAGGCTTGGTCAATATTAGTCAGGCATGGTAAATAACGGCCTGCACTCCCCTGTTAACAGTGACTGCTGGCCAAATACAAGAGAAAGGAGAAGAATGAATCTTTACTGATCAGTGCGTGTGCCTCATCCTGCATCTGATTTCTGATGTCTTTCAGATTGTGAGTTAATTTTCTCACTAAGTGTGCTTAGAGCACACACACACACGCCTAAGTGGAGGCCATCAAGGATAACGTCTCAACTCGAATCAGACACAGATTGATGGTGGTGAGGCAAACAAGGCTTCTCCACCTCGTTCTTAGTAAGAGGAAAATATGGGAGGCAGTGACCCGGAGTAAAGGTCTCATCAGTGCCTGTCCCTGTCTGAGGCCCCTCTGCCTGTCAAAGTCACATTTTAATCACAAACATAATTTGAATTTACACTAATGAATACAAATGACTCCCAGGACTCCACAAGCAGAGAGTAATAAATTATTATCGCCGCTAACAATCGCATTTTTGAAGCCCTTTTTCAATTAGCCGCCCCTGTGGAGATGATCATGGAGGGCCCACTCAAATGAAGATAAACGATGCCCCTCACTACGCTGTGCGTCTGCTCCTCTCATTTAATAGCTTTCTAATTCGGGAACACGAGGTGTGAGGCTTTTTTTTTTCTGTTTCCAACCAGAGCTTGATGAGAAAGTCACTTAATTAAAAACAGGTGTTAATCAGTCTTACTCTGATGTGGCGTGTGATTTAGGAAGGAGTTTGACAAAGAGAAGATCGTCCTTGCCACTCGGTGACACGGACCATTCAGTTCACAAAGGTGGCCTTTTCTTCACACTGCATTATTTGCTGTGTTGTTGGTTATCCCAACTCTTTATAACTGCTCTGGATGTAATTTCAAGGGAAAAAAAAGGATGAAATAAGCAAAAATTAGCATCTCATTAATCCTCTATTAACAGATTTTAAATGCATTAATTTGTTTTGGTTACGAAAGCAGTCCTGCTGCACCACTCACTGTTGTTCTCTTCTATACAACACATCAGCAAAACCAAGGTTTATATCCATTGACAGGTGCTTATTTACTCTAACTGCTTGGAAAGGTCACATGATAATTATAGCAAATTATGGTCATGGAAAAAGTCTTTCCCTGAGTTCTGTTGATGAGCACAGTCCTCCAGAGCGCACAAACCCAACACCTAAAATACAATATGGTTCAAGTTCTCTAGGCTTTGAGAGGGATGAATACATAAATCTGTTGCTATTTGCATCTGCTGAAGTTGTGTGATTAACATAGATCAATGGCTGCTTTGCATCTTATTTTAGACAAAATGCTTAGTAGTGATTAGTATCTATTCCTGCATTTTAAATTGATCAATACATCTCGGTTCCACAACACTCAGTTTTTACTTACATATTATTACTTTCCAGATGACATGAATCAAGCTCTTTGCCTCTTCAGGGATTTAAAGCACATAAATAGTACGAATAGTATCAATATATTATCAATACTCACATTATAATCAATAAACATATTATGGCTCTTTCTGAGTCGTATTAACCATATAAATGGAAAAAAAAGATGTAAGTCAAACAGCTCATGCAAATGAACAGTTTATCTTTCCTGACACTCAGGTCAGTCAAAGCCATGACAACAAAAGATGTAGTTTGATCATGAAGAAACACTGGTTCATGTGGTTTTCATTCTTTCACTGCTACTACTGATGAAATTATCCAACTCTTGTAATATCTTCCCTGTCAGTTTTAAATATCTGATTATCCAATTATACACTAATTAGAATTATAATATTGACCATTGGTAACAGGGTTCAGGGTTCAATTCTACTTTATGAAGGTTTAAGGGGTAACCAGAAAACAGCTGCAACATCCAAGAGAAAATGTTTTATTCAGATATAGACTCATCAACTCCTTCCATACTAACACTTTGTCATGAGTCTGCATGCACCAGGATTTTCACAACGGCCTTTTTATTTGATGACAGCTACTGAACAAGACAGTGTACAAAGTGAAAATTTTACAAAAGAAGTGGAGGTCAGGATCAAGTCGTGGGTCCCACATTACCTACAGTACACGCAGGAGGCCAGAGTTCATGCTATGTGGAAAAGCATCAGTCTTTTTTAAAGCTGACCTCATGATTTTTGACCAAAGTTAACATCTTGCGTCACTTATAATAAATGAAGCAAGATGTTGATTTTTATCTGGATTTAAACATTGTTGGAATCAGCTGTGGTGGCACAGTGGCGCAGTGGGTCACGCTATTGCCGCACTGCAAGGTGGGTCCGGGTTTGAGTCCAGCTCTGTGTGGAGTTTGCATGTTCTCTCCGTTTCTGTGTGGGTTCTCTCCGGGTTCTTTGTGGCTCCGCAGTGCACTGGCGTCGCGCCCGGTATTTCCCTCACCTCACGCCCTAAGCCTGCTGGGATAGGGTCCAGCTCCCCGCGACCCGCCACAGTGGATGAAGAGGTTGGAAGATGATGGATGATGGAATCAGCTGAGTTTAGTGAAACACATAACGTAACAACATGTATTACTTAAAAGTGATGAAAGAGCCACCAGTCTGTCGGCAAAGCTAACATAAAATCAACTGGTAGATTCTGTAAACTGTTTATATGTGCAGCATGTCTTAAACACAACTGTTACAGCACCAAGCTATAAAGTGGACCTAACTGCTTAAGTGGTGTGTAGGTTGTCTCGTGTTGTAAACATGGTAATCGAGAAAACTGCACTTTAAATCAGGCTCAGAAAATTAAATCCTTCTCACGTCTGACGTAATTTTATCCCCTGCAGCTCACCACATAAAACCCAATGGCCAGTACAGCTACCTCTTTATATAACAACTTAAGATAATTACAAGTGAAAATACAAAAGAGGGCTGAATCATAATGAGCTTCCTTTGACAAGTCCGTGGTTTTTGAAGGTCTGGAAAGCTACAAAAGTGACATTCTCCACAGAAAGTGGATGAATGGCTCCCTGTGTCAGTGTGCTGTCAACGCAGAGGAGCCTATGGGTTCGACTTACAAAGGACATAGCAACAACAACACAGAAAAACACATTATTGCTCTTCTTTGCTGCTTGAAACACAACACGTTATCTGTAGTGAAATACAGATGGTATGCATAGCACAGGGAAACCATAAGAAGTGTTTTGCTCTCACTGTGTTGATGACTTGAGTTATTTGCTGGCTTCCACCCCATAGATCAACATCACTTTTTCTCTTCACGCTCAACATGTGGCAACTTCCACAGAAACCACTCTTGCAAACTTTTATTCAGGAAATGTCTGCTCTATGGAGCTTTATAGCATTTCTCAGCTTTTGTTTTTTCAGCCTGAAACTGTATTGGCTCCCTCACTCAGTAGAAAACCTCTAAGAATTCACTATAGCCCACCTAATCACCGAACAGCACACAGACAGCAGCATGGGAACACCACTGCCAATGATAATGATAATGTTGCTCTGTAGCTACTGGCTGTAATAAGCAGCAGGCTAACATGTTTGACGTATTGACTTGGAGGGTTATGATGTGTGTGTGATCTGTATGTGTCTGTTCACTTCCCCCAAAATTTGAGATTGAGGCTAAATTTACTATTTAAATTGCATATTGCATATGTTTTATTGATATGAAGAACAATTTTATGAGAAAGGTTTATACATTACATATAAAACAATCACTTGTGAAAAAGTTTTTTTTTATGTCCTGTCTTAGAAACATGAACAATCAGAATGAAGACTGTTAGTCTATCTACCTTTCTTTAAATGTGAAATTTTTGTATTGGTATGTTAAGATCACATAGTTTTGAAAGTGGTCTCTTGCAGCTCTCTTTTATGAGCTTGAGTTTAATCTCGATAGTGATCAGAAAACACAGGCTGGAATTCATCCCTATGTTTTTCTAAGAATCCAAATGGTCTATGACAGGCTTATTTTGCAGGGATCCTGCGAGGTAATAACTCTCAGCCCCTCTTGAGCTTAACTGTAGTGAGAGGGTCATGACATTTCGGGGGGAATCACTGTGACAAATTCATGGCATGTATCACAACTTTATCTTAACCTATAGAAGCCTACATTCAAGTTGAGATTCTAAAGTCTTAAAAATGCCTGGATGAAATATAGGAAAACATATATCAAGGGATATAAGAAATGATTCCCATTTATCTTGTTTTTTTCAGGCATAAAAATATTGACTTTGGGTTGATCACATTGTGAAGGCAGGTTGCAGCTTCAACGAAACTGAAACAAGACATACTATGTGAAAATGGACTGTGTGAAAAAATATATAAGCTCTAGTGAAAGTTTTAGGAAGACTCCCAATATCAGTATTTGGGGCTGTCTATTGAGATACTATGTTTATCAGCTGGTCCTCTTTCTAAAGGTGCAACAGGACATCTTCAGTTTCAGGACGATTCTCTGTATCTCTGGTTTGCTGATGTCTTCCCTTCCTCTGACTATTATCACTATCTTCACCTTTTAATCTGACTCTTGAGCCTCACTAGCCCCAGCAGAATCATCGGCCACCACCACCATTGCCTGGCCCTGAAGGAACTATTTATTTAGCAGCTGCTAAAGGCTTCCTGTCAAGATAACTATCATACATCATCTTGTCCATGTGCAAAAATTATTTTTATTTCAATCCCTTATCTCTCTTGATGTTTATTTAACTTGGACAAGCATGAACATGAAACAAGATACTGTGGTTTAAGTAGTGAGCTACATCAGTCACAATTCCCAATTCCTGTGCGTGCGTGTGTGTGTATGTGTGTGTGTGTAGGGACACTTTGGGCAGTTCATAATTTTTCTGCTACTTTTAATTAGCTCACATAGAAAAAGAAAACAGCCTGCGTCTGAAGCACGCTTTGAGTCCAACGGAGTGAACGAGGATTTACTGAGAGCATATGAGCTCATTTCTACACGTTTCTCAGGCCTTTAAATCACAATCTCTGACTGAGTGGCCCTCTGTTAATGACTTTAACACCAGCTTTATTCCCTTCTGTCTATATCCTGCCGACGGCCATAATAACAGAGAACCTGCGTATGCACTGTAGGCTATTCCACCATGAAAGGTCAGACATGGGTTATCAGCAGCAAGTGAGGCTCAGACGATTTTCATTTACTACCCCTATACTTTTCCATATAACCGTTGAGTCAATGAGCCACTCAATAATTCTTCCCTTATTTGTAGTTTGGATATTCAAAGGACAATTGTTTATTGAAGTGATACAACCATAAATGAGAAAAGCCTTGAATAACTGAGATGCCGTTACTCCTGTCATAACTAACAGCAATAACAAGGTATGAGTTGGAGAGCAAGGAGAAAGTGTATTTATGTGTGCGTGGGGTGGTTTTTGAGATAGTGCTCAAGGGCAGTGGGGGTAGAAAGAGAGTAGAGAGAAGGTGAGGGACTAAATCTGCCCCGTGGTTTCCACCAGCATCAGGTTTACATGTGTGCGGAGCGTGCAGTGTACTTCCAGGGGTTTCCATGCTGTCACAAAGACCCCTGTGAGACCAGCTTATTTACCCTGCAGTAAAACCCGAGAGGGAGTATACCCTGCAGTAAAAGAGGAGAGGGGGCTCAGTGGCACTAGATTTAGGGCCGCCCCCGGCTCTCTGTTCTGTCAGGGAAAACCCGGTCCGATGGTCCTTCTGTAAGACTTGAGTTATGTTGCATTTAGAGTCAAGGGGATAAAAATGTGTTAGAAAATATACAAGAAGTTTTAGAATAGTCTTTAATTAAAGAGAGGTATTACATCATTATTGGATACATCATGGTTGTACAGTGACAAGATATTCATTTAGCATAATTAAGCAGTTGTGAAATTTAACATTAATACATTTCACAATGCTTATGCACAAGCACTCGCTTAACTGTACAAGGTGAATGAAAAATGTGCTTTGTGTTTGTTTTTTAAGAACAATCCTTTTCAAAGATCTGAAGGACAACACATATCGACAGGGTCTCAAAGAGTACGTGAACATTTACATAACAGAAGTACCCATTGCTGGAGATGATTTTGCATACATGGTACAGAGACTGATGGCTCTGCAGAGACATCCACATGGCAAAGGTACAGTACTGCATGTCTTACCAACACACTCCAAACTGTTTGGGAGATGTTGTCAGTAAGATGTCGACATTCTGATCTGTCTTCTAGCAGAAACGATTATTTTAATACATTCCATATTTTGATCATGTTCAAGTCATTCAGTCAAACTCCAGGCTCAGACTTCTGTACTGTAGGAGTCTGCATGCAGGAAGAGAGCTGGTGTGTGTGTGTTTGTGTGTGTGTGTGTGTGTGTGTGTGTGTGCGTGTGTGTGCACGTGCTTGTGTGTGTCTGTGTGTGTGTGTGTGTGTGTGTGTGTGTGTGTGTGTGATAGCAGCTAAAGGAAGAAAGCTTACAAGCAGCTACATCCAAAGGTTGAGAATTAAACAGCAGCTATAAATCATCTCTGAAGTCTTGTTGCATTTAAGGTGGCAAAATTGAAAGATTGTAAACCTGGTCATATTTTTTTGCATTTTGGTTGAGTTTGTATTAAAATAGTGGTGGAATACAGATAAAGGATGTTGTTGCATTCCAAATAACAGCTCATTACTTAAATGGAATTTAACTGCTTTGTACATTTTACAAAATAAATTAGAATTTGTCCAAATAGTGAATTGACCATTTATTAATTCACCCAAGGATTTTTAACAATCAAACATTCTTTATCTGTATTAATATGTGCAAGTTGTTATTATGTGAAGCAGACTTTCTATATGATTCAGGGTCTTTTTTCATAATAAACTAGAAATAAAATAATGTATCGTGCAATTTACAATTTAACGAAGTAAAAGATGATATGTAATCATTCTACAACCACCCAAACATCCTCTTCAGACTAATCTGCACATTCAATCTAAACACTGCCGGTGCTCTCAAATCAGTTTCTTGGTCTTCATCCCTGACTGCTTGTGACAAGTGGCTTGGGGTCAATGTGGCGCAAACTGTGTGAGTCATTCCAAGGCACTTGATTCTTTTCATTTCCTCAGATGAACTGAAAAATCAATAGTCTTCTTTATCTAATAGACTCCTACCCAGGGTATAAATGCACTTAATAAATTGATAACACAATGCTTAATCAAGGTTACAAACCCACACTCTATTACTCATGGATGAAAGATGTGGAAAAAATTAATTGTAAATTTAATTTGCTGTGATTTAAAAAGTAAATCTATTTAAGAATGAAAGGACAATGAAGAATATGAATGACATACATTCAGACAACATAATTAAAAAAACACAAACAGAAGGCAAGTTGCTAAATCTGAAAAGGCAAAACACCATCAGTGATCTAAAATAGCAAATCACAACGCTAAGAGCACATCCAGAAATATGAAGATAAGGGTTGTAACCAAACAACAGACTTCAACCTGAAGTACCAAAACAGAATAGAACAGTTGTCATGATGGAGCTAACTCAACTACCTACAGATAAAGAAAAATATACCACCAGCAAATGCTGTGTTAGAATGACTGCACACGGTTACAGATCAGTCAGTTGCAAGTAAAAACATTCAAACTACTTTGTGGTCTTTGGGACTTTCTGGTTGCCATTGGTTGCCGTGAAGCTGTAAAATGCCCTGTAAAACCTCCAACCAGACCTTGTAGCAGAAGAGATACTGGTCCTGAAACCAGAGAGACAAAGCACACCTCTAGCTTTTGGGAAATATCTTTAATTTTTAAAAGCTTGAACTTTGAACTTTAACCCCTCAGTTGGAACTGACCTTGGTTTGAATCATCCCATGCCGTTGAAGTCTCATCTCTTTTACGATGTCGCTCACATTAATCTGTGGACAGAGACAGGAATTTGTTAGGCGCAGCTGCAGTATGTGAACTACATATAATCTGGACCGGCGCCAGTTCATCACAATTCAGTTACACTGGATGTTTTTTTTAGACTGTGTGTGGAAGCTGGTGCACCCGGGCAGACACACAGAGAATATTTAAACTCAACACAGAGAAGCTTCAGATCTGGTTTCAAACCAGGAGCCTTCTTGCTGTGAGGTGATTGTGGACATAGTCGTGCTAGCAGCCCTATGGATTGAATTAAAGTGTAGCACAAGCATCTAATATATAGATCTGAAAATTCAAAACAGAATCCAAGTGTACCTCGTTCATCATCTTAATTCAGTATATTAGCAATAAGCTAATTGGAATTAGACACAACAACAGTAAATAAAGGAAAATAAATGGTGACTTGATGGTGGTGCTAAATGAAAATTAAATCTTCAATTTGTGTACCATATTTCATCATTATGCATCCTGTAGCTACCTAGAAGTTTCACCAGTCATCCAACTACTGACATTTCAGGGGATCACATGGTCACCAAACATGGCGGTATTCATCATTTGGTTGTGACAAATTAATGCATTGAATTTCATCACAATATAATATTTTTGCAGTGGTGGACAAGGTGACTGCCATCGCCATCTCAACATTGACTATTAGCATTACTCCAAATAAAAAAAGCTTAGTTGAATCATTAATGGGGCTATGAAATCAATTCAACTCACAGGCAAATCATTCTCAATGAGGCTGAGAATAATATCAGTGCAGATGAGGACTCCTGTGCGTCCGATGCCGGCACTGCAGTGCACGGTGAGCGGCCCCCTTTGGTGCACTGCTCTCAGGTAGCGAATGAAGCGAACCAGGTGCTCGGAGCTGTGTGGCACACCATGGTCAGGCCAGTGTGTGAACTTGAGATGACGGACAAACTGAGTGTCACCAGTCTGTAATAATAGTTTAGAATATATAAATTTATGACTTGTTCCTTTGAACTGAATTTTGAACATTTGATTAAAACCATAACATTAACAGCAACAACATTTGTTCCTCACAAAACTCTTACCTCGGTCTCCACCATACGGATCACCTTGATGTGGAAATACTCCAGGTTCTGTTGGTTCTCCAGGTGAAGCTGGTACCTGCCGGTGTCCAGAGGCACACCCAGCCTCTCTGGCCAGTACTTGTGACATTTGATCCTTCCTCGCTCTACTTCCTGCGTCATCATGGCAATGACGTCAGATTTGCTTTCCCAGATCATTTGCCAGAAGGCTGGCACTGTGGAAGGCAGAGGACCCTGACAGGAAATGTAAAATAGCTCCTCATCACCAACATGTATGTGGATGTTACTGGCATTGATGTAGTCCTGGTTATCTCCAATTGCAACACGGGTTTTGTCATCTACAGAGAGAAAGAGACATCAAGTTTCATACATTAGATCACGTGTCAAATGCAAAGCCCGGGGGCCAAATGTGGCCCCACACATCATTTTAAGTGGCCCGAGAGAACATAAAAGGTCAGAGTATCTAAAAATAAATAGGTAAAAAGTGTGCTTTGACCAAAAACTACATTTCCCACATTGCACTAATTAAACCCATTTTGACTTTGACAAAAACGTTTTGACAAATGTCCTAACTTGTGTTTGATGTTATTTTTCTTTATTCTCTTGGATAGTTTGATCCTTGATTAATGGAGTTATGTGGGTTTCATAACCTGACAAATTAAAAGGATTTATGTTATAACAGAGCAACAAGCAAACATGTTTTTTTCTGTGCAACTGTAATGTTTGTAACTTGAATAAGTAATAAATTCAGACTTATTTCACATTAAGGAGTTATATTTATTTTACATTTATTTTACATTACATTGAGTTACATTTATTAGTTAGGACTTTTATTAGTTAGAACTTTTGCACAAACAGCTTTTGGAATGTCAGCATTCAGTGAGGTGTGGTGGTCACCATCCTTTTCACCACCCAGTCATCTTTTATACTAGTTAACATACTTGGTCCTCTTCTGCATTTTTTTCCCTCCAGAATGAAATGATGGGGGAATGCTTTCATCAGCATCACCACATTTCACACGTTTTATCTATATTTCATGACAGTGTCGTTTGACATTTTGAAATTAATGCAAACTTCCTTTGATGAGGTTTCCATGGAAACATGTTGTTTAAGGTAAGAATAAAAATATTCATAACTCCAGACGAATGGAGGATATATTGCAAAAAGATGCATTTAGTTCTCTTCATTTAACTCTGATTTTAATTTGCTGAGAATTTGATAGTTATTTTATAATTACGTAATTAAAAATATACAGTACATCCCACATAGCTTCATGGTTGAGAACGAATGACATCTTTCTCAATGCACTCTCCTGACTCTAAAAGAATTATAGATTCCTGTATCAATATCAATATATTGATATTGATACAGGAAATGATATGTAGGTAAGTAATTGTTGAAGAGCTATTACTTAAAAAATAGGTTGTAAACAAGTATTCCAACTCCTTTCAGTGAGGCAAAAAATGTGCTGCTTCTGAAAAAAACACTAATAAACAGGCCGTCCTATAAATGCCAAGTCTGTGAGTTTACACCTTTTACAGACTTTAGCTCACTAGTAAAAAAAACCCAATAGGGAAGCGTAGGGGTTTGAACAAATAGAGAAAAACAAAAGTTAAGGCCCTTCCTGACAAAAGTAGAAGTGAACAGGCTTACATGGTAGGATGTCTCTGTAGCGGTTCTTATCTCTGTTCTCAGGGGCTTTTCCCACCAGACAGTTGTCAGAGGGCTTCAGGTGCTCCAGAGCCTGGATGAAACAATAAGACAACAAAAATGACAGAGAAGGTGTTTATGTACTTGGTGTCATCTTTCATCAGTATTGACATTGTGACTATTACAACACACAACACATACACACCATGAACTCTTTGACCAGTTCCTGTTGGTCCAGTTGATGCTGCAGAATTTGGATGAGGGCTTTGACTCTGGAGCCTGAATACTGGCTTGTCCCAGCCGGACTAATAAGAGCTAAAGCGGCTAGTTCCTCCTCTGATACTATGGGTGGGCCTGGGGAGACAAAGGAAGAACGGAGAAGAACCAATGTTGCTTGTTTGACTCACTACTACTTTTTTTAAAATTTGTTTTTTCAACAAAGGATGACAATAGAGAAAAAGATACCTGTTTGGGGGGATGTCATTGCCTGTTCAGAGCCATTAAATACATCATCATCTTCCTCTGCGCTACTCCAACCATCTGACTGGGTTTTTTGGATGTCTTTGCAGGACTGGTCCAAAAGTTTGGTCACAATTTGTTTCCTGGGGGAGTCAGGGGGCAGGGGTGAGACCAGACCATTTTTACTCTTCGGGTAGATGGGATGAAATCATGCAAGGCTGAGCTTCCTTTCCCTGCGACTTTTCCACCTAAAATACAGTATAGACAAGAGGCTACAATATCTTAATACTGCTGCTATTCTTTTCTGAGGCTAAAGAGAATACTAAATGCATCCTAACTGTCACAGGATTGGTTGCCTTTTTGGCATTTTACAGAATTTATCCCAGGTTGTTGTCGATTTACTAACTCTGCTGCCGCCTTGTGTTTGGTAGGGAAACTTCAGTTGACACAAAGGAATTAGAAAAGAGGACGAAGCAGAGAATACACAACGTACAACTTGACACAGACATATGAAAGCAGGTTGTTAGTGGGATTTTGTGATTCACTGCATGTATCTTTCTCTAAATGTAGGGGGAATTGTGGAATATCCTAAGGGTTATCAATGGAAGAATTCCCTGATTTTTATATTATGAAGTTGTCCCATATGTAATAAGAGAATACATGAACGAACTACCTGTCGGAAGCTCCATGCAACATGTCAGTGACATTCAGGGAGGGGCAGCAAGTTTGATGAGAAGGGGTGCTGTTACAGCTCTCCTGCAGCCGGAGGAGGCAACAGACAGGGCAAGGTGTTTGCAAAAGATTTAGTAAAGTAGTTAGTATCTAGTAAGGATAAGCAGGAGTAAATGTTAACACCACTGTTATTAAGTTTAGTTCATGTTTATGTGTGTGCTTGTGAGTCCACACGTTACCTGCATAACATCTGTCTCATCTGTGACAACAGTTAGTCGTCGGTGTGGTGGAGGTGGCAGTGAAGTAAGGAACACACCAGCTTCATTATCCACAGGGGGTGATGTTACCTCTGAAAGAGAGATATAACTATAATGAAATATTTAATAATATGATAATAATTTTGTATGTTAAATATTAAAGCAGGGAGATGAGGCTAGTATCAGGGCAATTAAATGGTTCTCAAGTCTCAGTTCCTCTTTTTTTTATATCACTTAAAAGCTCTTTCTCGTTATTATCAAAAAATCCAGAACGAAAGAAAAGATTGTTGTAAAGACATTGTACCAGGCAGACGAGCAGCTTTCTTATCCAGCAGGACATCAGGAGAGGAACCAGCATCAGGGCTGGACACTGGGGCCGGCTGCTCGGCTAAAACAGTTTCACTTTGAGCGGACATGTTGGGTGGTGTCGGTGACTCCGAGTAGGTCAGGATGTCCCTGCAGATGGTGAGCTGCACCGTACCCTCGGCTTTACGCAGGATGTCCACCACCTTATTGTGGCTCAGCCCAGACACAATCACGCCGTTCACCTATAACACTCACAGTAAATATCAGAGCTTCCCTCATTGTGGCCATAATAAAACAATGAACAAATATGAAATGGTTTTATTACTTCTAATAAAATGTCTCCCACTCGAAGCCGACCATCCTGCTCAGCCACTCCACCAGAGCAGATTTCCTTCACCCTGAGCATGCTGCCATTGGTTCCTCCAACCAATGCAAAGCCCAGACCTCCTCCTTCAGGCTTTGTGAACTCCACTTGCATGACACAACTCTAGAAAGATGAGGAGAAAAACAATAATTTGCCATCCAGCATTTTGACATAGAGCCCTAAATATTCCTCAGTGGTGATCTTGTGTTGTCTTTATGAATTAGGCTTAAAGAAAGCCAGACAGACACATGCAGGCTGTGACCTCTAGCAGAGAAGCAGCAGCCTCATATTACAGTGTGCAGATATTTCAAATGATTTCAGTGATCAAAAAAGGATGCCTAGAGCTTCCAGGAGATGCACATGCCTTGGAAGCATCATTAACATATCCAGAAACTTACATCTTGCTCTTGGGTGACAGAGAGACATCTGAAATTTCTAGCTGTCGTACACACAGCTTCAACTGAAAAAAGAAAAACAAAAGGACAACACTATTTTGTATCCAAAATGATGTGTTAAATAAATATTGTGAAAGCCAACCATCAAATATTCTCATATCTTTTCAACAAATTTTTCTCCATGTAAACACTTTCTGCCAATGAAATTTCTGGAACAGACACAAAGAAAAAAATTAACAAAACAAAGCAAAAACACAACAATGCACACCGACCTCCCCCCTCTTTAGCCATTTTGAAAGAGAAGTGTTGATGGATAGCTTCTTCTATGACAGGTGAACAATGCTGGTCTTTTCAGGCTGACCCTCTCCACTGTCCCTTACCACCACCTGCACCGTCACTGGGCAACTGAGCTACCTGCCCCGTAGACCCTGGCTCTATGGCACCCTGTCCCTGTGTGTGTGTGTGTGTGTGTGTGTGTGTGTGTGTGTGTGTGTGTGTGTGTGTGTGTGTGTGTGTGTGTGTGTGTGTGTGTGTGTGTGTGTGTGTGTGTGTGTGTGTGTGTGTGATAGCTACAGCGTCTGATACACCAGTGGGGGGCCTGTGGCTTGCTAATTATTAATCTTGCTGTGTGAGTCCAGGATGTGTCTGTCAGCATTCAGACACAGACATGGCTGCAAAGAACTATATTCTGTTACCGAGCTCCGGCTTCATGCGGACAAAAGAGCAACAAGCAAATTGGTGAAAGGGGAAGCAGTTATGTTGCTGACACAAAAAGAAAGAAGAAAGAAAGAAACATACTTTATTGTCCGTGTAAGGAAATTATTTAATCACATGCTACTGTTTGGAGGAGATAAGCCAGAGGAATAAATGAGGAAGAGAAAACTCACCGTCTTCAGTCGGGGAATCTTTATCTGCAGCAATGGGCTCTTCAAAACGAGCAAAGAACTTCCTGTCCTTCTTCCAATCAAACAGACCTGCAAACGGAAAGCATTTAGGGATACATTAAAAGAGAGGGTGAAACCAGAAATGAGAAATATCTACTAGAGATTGAACTTCAGTTATCATTAGTTATCTAGTTGAACACACATATGATGGTTTCTATGCAACCCATGTGTAGCCTATAACGCACATGACAACTAAATTCCCCTTTTATTGTGTCCTTGGATGAAGCCGAGAAAGAAGGAAGTGTCACATTCCTTCAGGGGTCCTTACCATTCCATTTGGCCTTGGGGGTCACCGGCTGGTCTTCTCTGTGTCAAACACAAAAACTGGAGTCATTCCACGACACAAAGCCAAACACGCTTCAGCATCCATCTCTCTGAAATCTGAGGACTTACCTAAGGATTTTAAGTTTAACTTTACGAGGAGCAATCTCACATGCTTTGACTGCGTCCTCCAGCGTCATTCCGAGCGTGCACTTGCCACAGATATAAATGATCTTGTCACTGGGTTGGACGCTGCCCTCCTCACTTGCTGGGGAGCCTGGCACCACCTGCAGACAGTAGATGCCTTGCCATTTGCTGCCGATGCCCCCCGTCAGCTTAATACCTGGGGAGAAGCATACATGGAGGATTACAATGAAAGGACACTGCTGATGTGTCTGCGTCTCCACATTGTGTCCAAGTAAACGGTGTCCCACCGAGCTGCCCGGAAGGCGTCTTGTGGAGAACTACATCAGGCAGACTGTCACAGGAAGGTGGGGCCACCAGGTTGGTCACTGCCCTCCCCAGCGTCATACTGAGTCTTCTCGGAGATGACCTGAGAATCGTCATGGCCATATCGTCCGCCACATCAGTAACATCGTGCCCGTTCACCTGGAAAAGAGTGGCAGACAGGGAATAGTTCACAGTCAGCTTCATCAGCACATTTTACATGAAAATTTGAAACATGATTTTGTGTTTTATATGCAGAAATCACGAGACGTTTGTGTGCACGTGTCTGATTGTTCGTACTGTGATGAGCCGGTCCCCTGCCCTGAGTCGCCCATCTGCCTTGGCTGGGTTGTCCAGTATTTCCTGTATGTAGTAGCAGTTATCCAGTTTGCTTCGAGTGATGGTGAACCCAAAGCTCCCACTCCTGGACTTCGTCAGGACAACTGTCAGCTCAAACTCTTTTACCAATCCCTGAAGGGTGAACAATGATCATTTCACTTTTTTAGGTTTTGCATTATGTTGTTTAGAATTAAACCACTTTACTGACGTCAGTGAATCTTAGACCAAAAAAAACTCCATTAATCTCAATCACATATTTACTAACAATAATACTTGTTGTAAGTTTGGGAAAAACTTCATAACTATCTATCTAACTATCTAACTATCTATTTCTCTGTCCATCTGTTAAAAAAACTTGCCTTTCTTCGGCTCTCCTCCTCCTCCTCATCCACTTCTTCGTCATCATCTTTGTATTCCCTTTCTTTCCTCTCTGCCTCTTGTCTCAGTTGAAGGCTGATTTTGGATGGTGGTGGCATCACTGATGATGGCAGCGTCGCCACTGGTGGGGCGGCACAGGGAGTTACAGAGGACATGACTTGGGCTGTGACGGGGTTCAGTGGGGGGGCGGGGGGCTGGGGTGGAGGTACCATAGGCCTAATGTTCTTGGAAAGGACATTATAGTGGCTCAGAAGAAGTCCCTGCTGGATGGGGTGGTGCTTGGCCTTTGGTGGCTGGGTTGTGAGTGGCTGAGCTGGGTGAGAAAGGGGACAAGTGGTCGGGGTGTCACATGAGAGGCTGAGGGGTGAGATGGTGGTGGGGGGGATGTGAGGGCCGGGGCCTGGATTCTGAGAAGGGAAACCAGAGGAGGAGCTGGAGGTTTGAGTGTGGACTCCTGTGGGGTTGATAGCTGGAGTGGAAGTGGCCACACTGGAGGGGATGCTCTGAGGAGGTTCCAGGGTGGAGCTGATAGTCAAATATTCTTCATCTGCCATGATAGTCAGTCCATTTCCCATCAGGCAATAGGTCACACTTCCATCTGCCTCCTCCCTGACTCCACTGTAGTGAAACAAAAAAATAATCTTTGTAAATGATTTATTAAACTTCTTCTTCCTCTCCTTTTGGCTTTTCCCTTCAGGGGTCGCCACAGCGAATCATTTGCCTCCATCTAACCCTGTCTTCTGTATCCTCTTCTCTCACACCAACTACCTTCATGTCCTCTTTCACTACATCCATAAACCTCCTCTTTGGTCTTCCTCTAGGCCTCCTGCCTGGCAGTTCAAAACTCAGCATCCTTCTGCCAATATATTCACTATCTCTCCTCTGGACATGTCCAAACCATCTCAGTCTGGCCTCTCTGACTTTATCTCCAAAACCTCTAACATGTGCTGTCCCTCTGATGTACTCAGTCCTGAACCTATCCTTCCTGGTCACTCCCAGAGAGAACCTCAGTATCTTCATCTTTGCTGAGACGCAGATAAAATAAAATCAGAAAAAATTATTTTTACAGCTGCAATTTCATTTTTAAGTGAACAGTAGTTTAACATTTGAAGACAGAAAATGGCCATTTCTACAACCTTTAGATTTGACTTTCAAATTTAAACTGAGGCTAATTTAAACTGATCAATCTATAGATAATTTCTGTATAATAAAGCAGTTCAATGATTTAAAATGAACTTAACGGCACACAACAAGCTCTAAGCAGACTCTAAACACAGCATATGACTGGACTGATTTGTGAGAATGTCAAATCCATTGTTGCAGAAATGGCTACAATAATTTGTGGCCTTAGTCTGTAACATATGTAAACACAAAGTTTTTCATTTGCATGCAAGTGAGGAATGATTGAACCATGACGGTTGTATTACTGTGTAAAACGTGTCGATGTCAGTCAACATCAGATGTATTACCTAGCATATGCATAAGAAGTCTTGGGACAGACGTCTGTAAAAGTCACCGTTGAGCTTGTCGTCCCCACATCCTCTCTGGCCTTGTGTTCTTCCTGGTTCTTCTCCTTTGCTTCTACTTCCTGTTGTTCCTCTGGTTTCCCAGGTGGCTGTGACTCTGGTCGAGCCAGTGGAGAGCCCACAGTGGGTGACGCAGCTGTGACAGGTGACGCTGGGGAAGCGGGCGAAGCTGGCGAGACAGGTGACGGAGGTGATGTGGGCGAGGTAGGTGATGGAGGCGAGCGAGGGGGAGACGCGAGAGGCTGAGCGACCTGAGCTTCGCTGTCCAAACGCTCCTCAGTCAGACGGATTGTTGAAGCTCCAGGAGGTTCTGAGCTTTTCTCTGCTGCTTTGGTCAGATCTTCCTCCTGGGTGGGGTCCTGCTTCTGAACATGGAGTTTGAATTCATGTTCAGTCTTCAGGAGCCTGCTGTAGTCCTCTCCTAGCCGGATGTCCAGAGACCGAGATCGAACCTCCCGGAAGAGTTCAAATCCCTACAGGAGCCAGACGGGAAGAACACTGGTCTGTCTGGGGTAGTGGGTCTAACTGGTGCTTCTTTTGTGTGGATTTATGCACTCACCAGTGTGTTGTCATCTACTTCATAGAGTACTCCAGGATCTGGCCGGCAGATCAGCAGATGGACTTGAGATGGAGCTCCACGTAGCAGGAATAAAACCCTCTGAGAAAAGAGGACAGTTGTGTCGGGTGCAGTTTGAGCAAGACAGACTGTAATACGTCTAAATGTACTTGTGCGGATGCCACTGGGAATCTTCGACAGCACACAAAAGATTAAATGACACATTAAATGCTATGACACAACTAGCTTACTATTTCCACCGCCTGAGATTAAAGGATTAGTGAACCGCTGACGTGATTGAGCTCTCAAGAAAGAGCAGGGCTGCTGGAGCTGCTCACACTCGGTAATATTTTCACGTTGTCCTTTGGTCAATATTTGTTGTCTGTAGTGTAATAAATTGTGACCACATCATATCCCCACTTTTAATGTTAAAAAACAAAACAACCACCACTGAGGAACCACTTGCATGTATGAAAATTACTTTAAATACCTCAAACCCTACCTGATAGGAGAGATTCTTGACAGGCTCTTTGTTGACCGACAGAATAATATCTCCCTCCCTCAAGAGGCCGCTCTCCAATGCCGGCTGCCCCGGGAACAGACGTTTGATGCGGACCACGCTGCCGCAGTCTAAGCCTGAGCGAAGCTGTGAGATGTTGACACTGAAGCCAAGGCCACACAAACTCTTCTTCAGCACTACCTCATGTGTGTTTTCTAGGAAAGAGGAGAGATGGAGGGCAATCTTGAAGCATCAGTGTGTGTTGTGTAATCTTTAATCTGACACATGGTCTGTAATGAGAGGGGGAGGCGTTCATCTCCAAAAGACAGAATTGGGAAAAGCAGACATGTCTTTCATCAGATTTCCATGAATCATTTCTAGTAAAGAAAGGAAAGCTTTGGAGACAGAAACAGGCTGCTTCCACATTTCAGAGCCGAGAGTCTCGGGGGGACAGAAGGAGTCAACTCTAGATGACTCTGACAGCAACCACAATGTAGCTGTCAGATGACTCACAGTCACCTCTGGGCCGTGTGTGTGTGTGTGTGTTTGTGTGTGTGTGTGTGTGTGTTTGTCTGTGTGTGTGTGTGTGTGTGTGCCTTTTTTGTAAATGCACGCTTCCCTTCTCTCCCCTCACTCTCACCATCAGTCACAAAGCTGTAGTCCTTGCTTCCACCACTCAAGGTTGTTTCCATGGAGACTTCAGTCCTAGGGGGCTGTGATTGTGATGTACTGAAGGCCAAAGGGGGGCAGGGTGAGTCAGGCCTGGGCTCCAGTATTACTGGGGGCTCCCTCTCCAATAGCAGGCTAACCACCTAAGGAGCACAGATACACACTGTTTATGTGTTCAATCATTCATACTTCTGTATTACGCATTTGGTGCATTTTCATAGTCAGCAATGAAAAAAGTGAATTAAAAAGTTTGTCTATATTAGCATTACACATCAGGACGATGGATCTTAAAGCAAGTCCTTACATCCCATCATCCATCCATATTACTGAAGACGAGACACCCGCAATCGTCTTATCTTCAACCGCTTTTTCTGCCTTACAGGTCACATGTTATGTTGCAGCCTATCCCTGTTGGCTAAGGCCGAAAGGCAGGGTACATCCCGGACATGTCACCAGGGCATTGCGGAGCCCAAGTCCTTACAACCAAATGATATAAGACTAATTCTGAAATAACTTTTATGAGGGGTGTCTATGCTGTCCTCACTCCATAGTTTAATTAATTAATTAAGACTGACAGCAAACACGTTGAAAATAGTGCATTGTGTGTTTTGTTCATTTGGCTGTTTTACTTATTGTTTGTGTGTGTGTGTGTGTGTGTGTGTGTGTGTGTGTGTGTGTGTGTGTGCGTGTGTGTGTGCGCGTGCGTGTGCGTGTGTGTGTACCTCTCCAGTCCTCTTTAGGCACTCGATAGCATGCTGGTGAGTCACACCCATCAGGTTAGACCCATCAACCTCCAGCAGTCTGTCGCCTGTCACATACACAAAAACAAATCTCATCATCATTTGGAACATCTATTCATAAATGGTTTCATCGTGTGTGTGTGTGTGTGTGTGTGTGTGTGTGTGTGTGTGTGTGTGTGTGTGTGTGTGTGTGTGTGTGTGTGTGTGTGTGTGTGTGTGTGTGTGTTGACGGGCATGTCAACAAATCTAACAGCTGTTTCTGCTCACTGAAGCATGAACCAGGCCGTCACTGACACAGGACAGTGGTGCCGGTTGCACATCTATGTGTATTACAACTGACAAAACGTTAAACAAGAAGGGCACTAAATGATGCACACACCTCAACCAAGGTCAAACAGTCCCTTTTCATTAATTTAAACCCCCAACCCATTAAAAGGCTACAGTTGCCGTTCTCACCATGTCACAATATAAATCATGGCTCCTCATCCAAACCCTTCAGTCGTCCCTTCTCTGGTACAGACCTCACCTTTAAGTTAACTAAAATACCTGTCAAGTGGTTTATGTGTTATTTATGTTATCAACACAAATGTAGTGAGAAGTGTTTGTCTATCTGCTAAAGGAAGTGGAAGAGTGCATGTAGTGTATGTCATGAGCGAACATGAGGCACCAAATAAAAACAAAAGTTTTCAGAAAGTTTTTGGCAGCAACGTGATCGCAGATTCAAATGAAAAAATGAAAAGCTTACCGATCTGAATCTGTCCATCCTGCTCTGCAACGCCTCCAGGTACCAGGCTCTTGATGTAAATGCCTCCATATCTCATTTTTGTGTTTATTCCTCCCTTTTTGCCAGAGAGAGATTGATAGAAAAGAAATTGATCGAAGTCAGAAGCCACAAATAACCGTGGAAACATACACTGATTCAGCCTGTGGGGTGACCCAAGTTACTGCACATCACATCTCATTACCCATCAGCCTTTTCTATTTAGTCCTGTTTGCCTGAGCTGACGTCACACTTAGCATCAATGTCAATATGTTGTTGATACAGTAAGTTTTAATATGTTAACAGTCAAAAGACTACCAAGACTTTCAGTGCAGACAAATGAGACTGGAGGTATATTTGATAAATGCTGTATGATAAAAGGGAAACAACCAACTCACAGCAACACTGATGCCAAGACTGCCGCTGCTTTTCTTCAGCTCCACTACAAAGCGCTCCCCTGTCTTTAAACTTAAGATAGACGATGACCTGGAACACACCTCCTGACAAAAAATCAATTTAGAAATGGAATGAATGGTTTTATAAATGAAGAAAATATGGCAACAGACATAATGCACAGGAATGATGATAATGGTTATTGTTTTAGTTATCCTGGTTGGCTGGTTTTATCAGTTTTGACCTCATGTTGTCCATAAAAACAAAGTCACTTTTGTCTCATCAATGTCAGCTGATTATGAGTTCTGACCTGGGCATCATGTATTCGAACCACCGGAATGTGAAGCCGCTTGTTCCGTTTTGGGGTTGCCATGTTGGACAGATTCATGGCCTCCTCAATTTCATCCATAGCAGGACGGTATTCTGTACCACTCAGTGTGGTCTGAGAGCCAAAACCTCTCTCCAGTGCCAAACCTAGAGTGCTCTGACTCAAGGAACTCCTGCTCTCCTTCAGAGATTCTGATGGGAAAACAACCAGGTAGAATAAAGGACCTCATATATAGGTTGCATCAAGTGTTCCAGCTATTCATAGTAACAGTACGACAGTGATGAATGAATGTTTGCATGACTGTATGAACTTCTCTGCATGCAGAGAATTGAGCAGTCCTTACGTTTGGGCTGGGACACGATGAGCTCCACTTCTTCAGGGCTGCTCTGCAGGATGGCAGCAGCATCACTGAACGTCACTCCTTCCAAACTGGTTTTGTTTAGGGAGATGAGACGTCCACCTGCGTAAATTAACAAATCATTCAAAAAGCCATGTTATAGGTTGTCAGTGTTCTAAAGTGATATCCCGTTACAGGTTATGTTTTATCCTATTGCTGCTGTTTGGTACCAGGTCTGATTCGTCCGTCTTTGTCTGCAGGCCCTTCAGGCACAATGG
The DNA here is from genome assembly GCA_013358685.1 of Antennarius maculatus. Taxonomy (NCBI): domain Eukaryota; kingdom Metazoa; phylum Chordata; class Actinopteri; order Lophiiformes; family Antennariidae; genus Antennarius; species Antennarius maculatus. Next base: position 9,561,165 of record CM023616.1, on the reverse strand, counting down.
AAGCGATGAAGATCCCCAGGTCAAGTTTACCCGTATTGTCCTCGCCCACTATCACAAAGCCTGAAGCAGGAACAGAGAGGGAGTAAAAACAAAAGCGCAGGTTTTGATCCCAGTTTGTACATTAATTTATATTAAGTCTACTGAACTCACCAAAGCCCAATTTTGGGTCTTTCTTCAGGGTCACACAGATGATCTCTCTTTCCGGTGGGGTCCTGGTTGGTGTATCAACTACAAGACATGTGTTTTATATATGGAAAACAGACTATTGTACATTTATTAATATATTTTGTGAGCTGGAATGTTAAAATGGTTACATTTGCACTTTTACGCTGATTGATAATTTAGAATTTGCCAGTTATCAGTCATCTGAACATACAATTTGAACAAAAGATCTCAATAAATTGAGATAAATGTAGGGTGCAGAGGATTACTGCATGGTTGGATGAGTTTAAAAGCGTAAATCTTTCATCTCAACCCACCTGAATATCTTTTTTAAAATAATTATTTATTATTTTTCACCCATTTGCCTGTATTGTATATTCACCCCGTATGGAGGACGAAGCATCAGAGTCCTCCTTCTGCAGTGAAACGCTGGACATCATTCTAGGGATGGTCTCCGGAGTGCTATAACACAGTGCATACAATTTAATTTCATACTAATGTATATCTCCTTCACATGCAGGTACACACATTTTTCTTCATAAAGAACACACACAATACCTCCAACATGGTCGCTCTTTCACTTCCCTGAAACTTCCTATCTCCGGGGGCTCCTTATTCATCTCCCTGCTCATCTCCCTCCTCATTCGCCTCTGCTGATGCAGCCGCTCCTCCAGCTTGGCGGTTAGGTCATCGCAAGACTTGGAGAGGGAGTCGGGTTGACCAGGAGTCAAACCTACGTGGTTCAACATGCCCTCAGAGCAAGACATCCGCTTCAGGTTCAAGTTATGTCCACGATAGGCAGACATGTACTTATCCATGTTTTCATCTGGATAAACAGGAGGACCAACATATAAGACTGTTGTGATTTATGGTCTTTTATTACATATGCCAAAAAGAATGATCAAAATTCAACATCCCTACCTGGGATGGCAATGTGGTTGAGTTGTCGTGACGTCATCTCGCTGTGAAACTTGTGCTGTGCTGAGCAGAGGTTCAGGAGATACTGTGCAATCTTTGAGCTCTCTGTAACAAAACTATGCTTCTTCCCGCTGGGCCCGCCACACTCTATGATCAGTTTACGTCGCTGAAAGAGAGACATCAAACAAAAATTAATTTAGGCTGAGATTTAAAAAAATAAATAAATCAGGATCTTGGACGGTAAAAATGGCATTTCTTTTTTTACCCCAGTGGATATGGAGTCGGTTTCCCTCCAGAGGAATCGTCGGGTGACGGTTCGGATGTGGTTCTTCATCTCGTACACGATGATTCCTTTGGAACAGACTCCCAGAACCAGCTCTCCCACCACCGGCCTTTTCTCTCTTCCAACACGGTGGAACATGACCCCGTATTCAGGTAACTGCTGAGCAATCTGCAAGGACAATATTTTTAAAGTGGCTGCGTACATTTACATTCAACTGATAGAAAATACAACAGGAGACGTATCTTCACTTAAAGTAATAGTCGTGTATTTCATATACAGTAGTAGTTGTAGTGTAGCAGCATCGGTAGCACGGATACCTTCAGGTATTCTGTCTCTGCCTCCTCTGGAAGCATCTGGGCATGGCTTGCGTGTAGTCGTGGCAACTCTTCCTTGACATTGGGCAGGGCAAGCTTCTCTAGCATCCTCTTGGACACATAATGCTCTGGCTGGTAGTAATTTTTACCGTACAACTAAAAAAAAAACCCAAAAGACGAAATGCCAAATAAGATGTGTCCAAGACACACAGAAAAATGACGCTATTTAAAGTCATATGATGAACAGTTTTCCTCTTGTTGTCTGTACCTCTGGCATGTAATCACCAAACTCAGCCTGAAGAGCGAGAGCAGCCAGAAACAAGCCCGTCTCCTCATTACAGTAAAACCTGTCCTCCAAGATATCCCTCCGCAGCTGTAAGTAGTACTGGTGACGAGTTAGTCTGTGTCTGGGGAAACACAAAACAACTTTAAACCAAAAGGTCATATGTTTTTTGTGGAAGTATGTATTTCTACACATAAATGTACCACATTTAAGTAAATACTAGTACACTACTCACAAAATAAAGGCAATATCATCAACAAAATACTTGACTCGAAGAAACACCAGAAAGGATAATATCTGTCCTTTTTTCCAACCATCAGGAGCAACTTTTGAGATTTTGGTTTCATGCTCCAAAAAGAAATATTCATCATCTGCAGAATGGAAGGGAAGGAATGGTTATTGCAGTTGAAATTTTTATTTCAAGTCCACACCTCATGCCAATTGATGGTCACAGCATCACAAGTTCAATAGGTTACGTCCCTCATGGAACATCCTCTTACCATCAAGGAAGGCAAGACCGAAGTAGAAGTGCTCCACCAGGTTGGCATGAGCCACCACCATGTCAAACACGTCTCTGGCTTTGGTCTTAATGTCGCAACGAACCACCACATACTGTCCATTCAACAGAACCACAGTCACTTCTCTGTGAGATGAGCAGGACCGTCCCTTTTTGGACTGCGGTGGTCAGACACAAACAGACACACGCTGACATAAAGAAATGTACGGACACGCTTACACACATGTAGATAAATATACAAACACTGCACATTGCAGTTGTACAAACAGACATACGGGATGCAAAAAAACAAGTTCAAATAGTGTGAAGAACAGTGATCACATTCAGTTTGATCAGGAACTGAGGAGAAATTGTAAATTTACCACAATAGAACCTGGAAGCTCGAGAACAACGTGCTGCTCGTCAGGCATTCTGATGAATTCAGGGCCCAGAGCCTGTCAAGACAAATATTTTCAGTATAACCATACAGCACCACGTCCATCAGCCTTTGAGCTCCAATACAAAAATTATTTCAGGTGCATTTATGTCACTGAAGAAACAATTTTTAAAAGCCCAATCTTACCTTGGCTTTCCTCTGGCTCAGGCTAAGCGACGACTCACTGAAGGTGATGGAGGGACTGTGAGATCTGCCTGATGTCTTAGGAGAGATTTCGTGCTGGGGGCTCTTACCAATCCAGCTGCAGTTGCTGTCCCTGTGACGAACCCCACGGGGGAGTCTGAGGGGAGAGAGAAAGATGGGGAAGGACAGACTGAACATTAGCTGTGCACATAATTTGGAAAAGTAATATTCTGGGACAATGTCACGTCCCCTAAAAGTCACCGCAGATAATGAGCGAGCACAAGGAGAGGCGTTAGGTAGGTAGGTTAGGTAGGTAGGCCTATGCCCAGATATCTTCCAAATAACAGGATATGGTATGTAAGTATGCATTCATATGGCACAAACCTATCTAAAGACGATTGGTACAGTGGTGTGGGAGAGCTCCGTGGTCTCTGTCGCCAAGGTCTGTGAGGTAAACTCCCTTCGAAACAGGCAAAAAATTAGCATTTTATTGCTGTAAGACATTTAAGAAGTTACTGATGACAATTTATACTGTGGATTCTTTTAAGCATCACTATTTTGACAGCAATTATGATTTCTCCTTTCTCTTTCCTCCTAGTTTTTGTTTTGGAATGTTTACCTGACTTTGAGTCGGAGTCTGTCGAGTATCTTCTCCCCTCAACGCTCCCATCACTGAAGTCTGAGAATAGCCCTCTCTTTCCTGTCAACAAAGTACGAAATGAAAGGTGACAAATGTTAGATTCCTGCCCGTCTAGGTGCTCCACGGAAACACTGACATGTCTGGAAGAACTGAGGCAAGTAGAGGGTACAATTCCCTGTATCTGATTATTGGCTCTTGGAGCACCATAATCCTGGGCTTGCTTTAGGTTAAGATTTTAATCCTGTTGATCTGTGCACTATTGTGAGTCAAAAGTGCAGTGACTGCACATAGAAATATCCTGGGTAAAAGGGCAAATTGAGTACAGTGAATTTAATCAATAGTGTACTCTAATGAGATTAGCACAATTCAGGTTTATTTATGATGACTTAAATCTTCAAAATTCTAGGATGAGGCTCCATAAATGATTCTGTTAGTTATGTTAGAACATAACATTTGTGGCTGTGGCATTTCCTTATAATGCATTACATGTTTATTGCATTTATAAATTAAATATATATTTTTGTAGGGATTAAGTTAAGTCATCAAGGAGTTCTTTAATTGTCTAATCACTTGATCAAATACTTATCAATAGCAGCATAAACGTTCACCATGAAGCCTCTCTCTTATCATCTGGCTCCTGCCGCTCAAAGGAACATTACTGTCTGGTAGAGAGCCATGGTCCATCTGGAGGAAAAGAAATCCCATTGGGTTCATTTTATGTCATAATATGGATGATTACAAAGTTTTTCTTTAAATTCTTAGACATATATTGTCTGTAGACAAAGTGAAGTGAAGTGGAGAACACTGCCTCCCACTGTTTAAACTAACCGTCTCGTGAAAAACCTCCTCCACCAGATGTCTGATGACTTTGGCGGGTGGAGGCAGGCTGGAGGCTTTATGTTGGGATTCGCAGGCCTCCAGAATGGAGTTGAGATTGACCCTACGGTGAGCCAGGTCCTCACACATACTGAGAAGGAGACTGTTCAGATGGTCACTCAACTGGACTGGCTAAGAGGGATGAAACAGGAGAACCATTATAGTAAGGTAAGCATGGGAATGAACTGAATATTACATCTTGGCGTCAAGGTTCCCTACCTGATTCTGAGGTAGGTGGAAATCAACTGACCAGTAGAGAGTCATCCCCAGTGAATACACCAGCATCTGTAGAACAAAATGGACTTATAGTGGTATAAATCAACTGACTGTACAGTAAAAAGCAAGCTCACTTTAAAAATACTTTGATGTTTTTGTCTTACTTTTTTGCAATATTACTAAAACTCTAAGACAAATGCAGAGTAATTCTATAAATATAAATCTTTTACCACGCACACACATATTTGAAAACTTTTGAAAGGTATTTAAGTTATTTCTTTAAGCTTCACAGTAAAGCAAACTTTTTCAAAATTGGAGGTCAGTCTCCTTTTCTGTTTGTCTCCTTAATGTTTCTAGGGAGGTTCAGTGAACTAAAGCAAAATATACTATTAACTACCAATATAGTTATAATCACAGAAAATGAATTAATTGCGTATAATTTGGTTAAAGGAATTCAAAAGATTGGGGGACTTTTTGAAAAATCTTAACCCGAGTTAAAGACAAAACGTCTTTAGTAAAATAAAAAACTATTATTACTATAATTTTCTGAAATAATAATCATCTAACATTAAAAAGATACACATTCTTATGGGTTCAAATAGATTGATTTAAACAGCTTTGATGGGTTGGTATCCTTGATAAAGTTATGATGTTGCACATTTGCAGTTTCATTTATTAAGTTTCATTTAATTTTGGAGCATGGGTTAAAATTGAATACTAATGAGATAATGAAATTTTCTGAAGATTTGGAGAATGTCAGTGACAGAAGGTCATACTGGCAGAAGAAACAAGGAGAGAAAAGGGAATTGATATATTACTTGATTTACTTCAGGAAAGTTTAAAAGAATTTTAAAGATTTGAATTTCCAGGATCAAAAATAACTCACTAGGTTTAATGTTTGATTTATATTCAGTAGAACCTGTGATTTTTTCGTAAGTAGTTTCTACCTATTTCTACCTATAAGAGATTTCCTCATGTAGCCACTAGATGGCGTGATTACATCTCGGTCGTCCTTCACTCGTGACATCCTGTGAATTTACACTGTCAAAGAAGACACACTTTAAATCCACATGAGTTTAAATTCACTGTAAGAATTATAAATAGAGATTACATTCTTCTTTTTCCGACCAAGCATCCATCAAATCTGACATTATATACATGATAGCACACATGAGTGAGTCTGCACTGACCCTTTCTGTGGCGGGTTTGGTTGAGCTGGCGCGTCCCTGCAGCATCTCTGGAGCGGTGAAGGTGGATACCTCGTCTGATAGGCCACAGTTCTTAAATGCTAAGGTGCCAGTGGCTGACAGCAGTAAGGAGGTGGGGCTTATGATATTACACATATTGTTGTGTCCTGATAAAAAAAAAAGAAAAAAAAAAAGTAAAACCTCATTACAACATTTTGGTGAGACTACAGCGCAATTTAAAATGAGTGACACAAAGGAAAGTAAGTCCAAATGTGACAGTTCAATAATATAATGAGAGGTAACAGAGTTAAGGTATGGTGTGTTTATGAGCCTGGGGGACAATGATTTCTATAAATTGCTTCACCCTTATAGGAGATGTCCACTAAAGACTCTGCAGTGCCCAGCAGCAGGGACCAGACCTCCTCCTCCAGCAGAGGTCCTCCCCGGGCCTCCAGGACCTCAGCTAATGTTACAAATGTGCTGCTCATCCTGCACACACTTCAAGGACGCACCTGAAGATGTAACACACACATACAGTCACTCACGTACGTACAAAACACACACAGTTTTGTTCAAATTGATTTTCTAGAGGAGTTTCATTTTTCAGAATCCTACTGCTTATACAAAACAGCCAGTTTTAGTGGATGTCTGTATGTTGTCCATCAGTCATGAAAACAGTTTTATCACTCTTTATGCCAGGGTTGTTGACTTATGATGGTTGATGGCACTGCTTGTCAAGAGAATTTTGTTTAAAAAAATAAAAGGGCTTTTCAAAGAAAAATGCAATTCTTTGTGCTTGACTCTGATTAGATTATCTTGGTCAATTAGTCTCGCTGCTGCTCTCGCCACCCCTCCCATTTCCTAATAGGCTTTATTCTGGCCAGAGGGCAGTTCTAAGGGAACTGTGCTTCTGGCACCAAAGCGACTGTATCATGATCTCCTGTTCGATTGTTGACGCACACTGTGCAGCTATACAGTACACTGATACTTGGCAGACAAATGATGCTTTAAGAAATGCAAAAACATGCTTTCTCATCTTGAACATTTTCATACTGTTGATATACATTGATTAGAAAATGTATATAAAAAATGTAGACAATTTTGTACACTTCATTATATGTTTTTTTCTTGTTACTACTTTTGTATAGCTGAAGTAAACTAAAGCTGGGGTGGGTTTACTTCATCTGCACCATCAGAATTGACCTGCAATGTAGATGATTTTGGAAGATTACAGTAAATATCACTATGAAGATTTCTATCAGTAGCTCACATAAACGAAGGAAATAACTACAATGTACAAATGTTTAAAAAGTCTGAAGAACATTTAACTGCACTTCCAATTCACAAGGTTATGACAAAATGAGACACGCTGTCAATATATTTATCTGTTTTCTAAAGGAGTCAGAGAAAACAATCGGAGTGCATCTGCATTGTAGTGCAGACTGTGAAATCCAACCACTGTGTTTTTATTCCACCGGATCCGTTGTTTTATTATGACAATCTGCTCCTCTTAATGTTCCCAAATTGTAATACGATAGGCTACTCACAGCAAAGCTCTACTGAATGAAGTGGCATGGTTCCACTGATAAACACCAACCCAATTACTTTAGGTCTGATTAAATCCTTCACTTAAACTGAATTTGTCTTTGGCCAATACTGTCCGCAGGATTGGAGGAAAGTCATAAAAGGTTAAGTGTGTGGCAAAAAACAAACAAAATGAAACTAAAACACAGTGACACTGTGAGAGTATGCAGTCTCTTTTTACTGCAAGACTATTTGATTGAGCAATTAAACCACCGTATTGATGAGAAGTCTAAACCATCCTCTTGTATTCCTGCACTCTGTTTGCTGCTATTTTTTAAAAGCACAAACAAGCAAATAAAAGCCCTACTCTCCCATTCTTCTACAAAACTTCAGCAGCAGTTCTCTCTCAGTGTGGTCTGTCTACAAGTGTAAATGTAACGGAGTATTGATTTTAAGACATATAACTCTAAAGGGGCAGGCATAAATCTACACCGGGTAATCAGGTGTTGTTGAATTTCTGGGAAAAAAGTGTTTCATAGCATCAAAAATGTGGGTTTGCCTCGAAATGTGAACATGTTGCTTGACTGGATCAAACATGTCCACTCCTGAAATCGAAGTCCTTATGACGACATCTGCATTCATTAATTGATAAACTTTGACAGTATATTTCAGACTGAGTTATAGAACAGAGAGAAACTCTGTTCTGTACACGTGCTTCTTCTGTCGACTTATGTACAATGCACATTTTCTGCTAACTTCGTTGGGAGTAAAACCAGTATTATCATCCTGTTGTTGAAGTTTTCACAAAAATGCAATGTGTGCCATGATTTTGATGAACCAGTTATATGATCCTGTCACAGACAAAGCATCCTACTGATCCATTAAACTGACGACCACTTGATGTAAACACAGAGGAAAATTTGCTCTGTAATTTTGAGTAATTTGGGATTACAGTATCTTGGTATCTCATAGAATACAATGTGCCAAAACATTTCTATAATCGTGTGTGTGTGCGTGTGTGTGTGTGTGTGTGTGTGTGTCTGAGGAAATTATATTCAGATCTAAATTGCTGCATCTTTAGCATCCTCTAAAAAACAACAAATTCCACTAAAATGACTTTTTTGTCCACGCAGGCCTGGATGAGACGAAGGATTTTACTAGTGCTGCATTGCTATACTACATAGTGTCTCTTAAATGCATTTCAGCTCAATCCTGTGAATGTTTAGCTGGGATTACACTGAGGTGAAATAATCGGGAATCTGTTAATGATAGAATGAACAGAATCTTTCCATTATCTAAACACGAGGACACCCAAACTGTCCCTGGAGAAGGAAAGGAGGTGATAAAGAAGACTCAGCAGAGGAAAACGTTACCTGGTACCATATGTAAACTATGTCTGCCACTGATCCTGTGTATTATCTTCACTGCTGCCACCACGGATCCAAAATAATCCCCGTGATCATCGCTTTGCTGCCTCGGCGTCCTCTGGGTGAACGGCGCTGCGCTCCGGCGGGTCCGGCAGGACATTACCCGCACGACGCCTCCTTCATCTGCTCCATCATCACCGGCAGCTCGCTGACATCTGAAACTTTTTACTGTAATTGTCGCTATTCTTAGTTTGTCGCCTTTAAACACTTTAATTGGATTAACCCCGCGGTTCGACAGCGACAGGTCAGAGCCACCAATAGCGGGTGGCGTGAGATCAGATAAATTACACCGATTTAACTAATCCGTCCGACGACAAAAGGTGCGGTGGATCGCCGGTGGAAGGTGCGCTACGGGAAAAACCTGGGAAGGACGAACGACCTCGACTGAAAGAACGCTGCTGTAGCCTTTCGCTGCAGGGTTTCCACGATGATCATAACACTGCAGGCTCTGCTGGAACAAGGGGTAAGATTCCGTAGTAGTCGAGTGGGTTTTGCTGCGGGAGTCGGTGCCGGGACGCGCGTCCAGCGCGTCTCCGCAGGGCCCGAGGTATCTGCGCAGCGACACGGATAAATAACAGCGATCCGGGGCTGTCAGGTGGCTGCAGGGAGAATTTAAACTACTCAGCGCTAAGTTAACGTAATTTTACCTGATGTCGTTCAGTCACATGTCTTCGTGGAGCCTGACTGCGCTTCGAAATGATGGATGAACTGTAGATGGTGCCAATTTTATTTTAATTTTTGCAGCGCTCTGTGCATTCCATAATCCATATGATCACGAACACGAGACAAGACAGACGAGCTTGGATGCCAACGCCATCATATGTCCCATAATAAACCTCAGTTTATTTAGATTATGATCACTGCAGCGTCGTCGTGTTGTCCCATGAAGCCTCACTGGAAACTAAACTAGTAACACCCGTTTTGTGTTTGTTTGACGTTAAAATATATTATATATCAGTTGATAGCAAATGAATCAGGATCAGTTTAATTAACTCGATGCAACACAACAAAAGGCCAAAATTTTAACACAAAAAGCTACTTTTACAGACTTCTGCAGTCTCTAAATGATTCAACACCCTGAATATCATCCTTCACAAGGACACACTTCTGTAAATCACAGGTTGTTTAAACACTGTGCCAGCCATCACATACTTAAATAGACTTACTTACTTAGACTTGGTCTGAAGATCAGCATGTAGATGATAATGTGGAAATGATCACTTATCAGAAAATCCTTGAATAGAACATCTTTTCATTTGTGAAGCTTTGTTATCAGTTGACAGTTCAGAAGGACAACGAGTCCAAGCAGAGCAAAAAGTTCACCAAGGTTTGGTTTCCAAAGAAGTTGTGGAACATTCTAGAGTGATTGTCACAGTCACTGACTTGAATCTAATAGAAAATCACTGATAGGATTTGAAGAATGCTGCTGAATGTCAAGATAAGACTATCACAGAATGAGAGGCCTTCTCTCATGAGGAATGGGCTAAGATTCCTCAGTGACCAGAATCTCAACATTTCGATGTGCCTAAAACCCACAAACACCAACCAATGTAATCTTTATGATTCCCACCATCCGCTGCAGAACAAGTTAGGGGATATCAGAGCCCTGAACTGCCAGGCCCAAAACATTGCTCCCAGGGCAGAAGGAAAGGTCAAGGAACAGGAACACGTCTAGAATTAAGACATGCGGCTATCCAAACTGGGTATTTGTCAAGACCAACAAATCGAAAACAAAATGAACAGGAGAGGGAGAACAAAACAGAAACCCATCATCATCTCCTACACTGCTGGTGTTTAAGAAAAATTCAAGAGAATTTTCACACAAGATTCCTATACATTTCAAACCTGGAAACACAAGAAGATAGAAGCTGGTCTACTCTAAGGACAAAACAACCAGCAGAGCATTGCAATGTATGCTTTACAATGCAGTGACTTGTACATTGGGGAGACCAAACAACCAATCCACAAGCGTATGTCTCAACACAGGAGTTCCAGCTCCGTAGACTCAGCACCACCTGCACCTGAAAGACCAGGCCACTTCTTTGAGGACAGTCGTGTTCAGGCTTTAGTCAGGAAAGACAGGAAGAGAGGAGCTAAAGAAACCCTTTTTGTCAAACTGGAGAAACCATCTCTGAACAGAGGAGGCGGATTAAGAGACCAACTATCAACCACCTACAACGCAGCATTGGCCTCCAACCTCAGAAACCACAACAACCATTCACACCTGAGTGCAGCTGACAGTCTCAGCTCACATGAGGATGGTCAGGACGACAACTCCTATATAAATAGTAATGATTTCTAACAAGATTAATTGTTTTTGTGGTTTTGGTTGTTTTCTTCTCCAACAGGAGTTTCAGTATCTGGACTCTAGCAGTCAGAACCGAAGAACCTCTTGGATGAGAGGTGAAACGATCTCAACCAACCTGAAGCCAATTATTTTAATTAAGTATTAATTTTTAATTAATTTAATTTTTTTTTTACTTATAATGTAGAGAAAACCTTCATATATCCTATATGGAGGTATTCAAACTGTTCCTTTGTGACTTAGTCATTTTGAACAGCTAACAAACAGTAATAAACCTTGAACAATAGTAGTTCAATAAATGCCTCACACAGTAGGTTTTGTTTTACTCGCTCAGAATAGTTTTAATTTTTCTTCAATACCACTGAAGAGTACACATTTAACATAAAGGTTAATAAATTTATCGTTTTGTTTGAATAACACTTGTCAATAATGTTGTCAATGTCATAACAGCGAAGTTTCCATTGAAATAGCCCTCTGTACATCAACTGTCTCCAGTGTTTTATATATTACAGAAAAAAGAGAATGTAAAAGGTACTTTACACTGATGCTCAATCTCAGGAATCATTTAATTTTTATACACGATAGAGAGAGAGAGAGAGAGAAAGAGAGAGAGAGAGAGAGAGAGAGAGAGAGAGAGAGAGAGAGAGAGAGAGAGAGAGAGAGAGAGAGAGAGAGAGAGAGAGAGAGAGAGAGAGAGAGAGAGAGAGAGAGAGAGAGAGAGAGAGAGAGAGAGAGAGAGAGAGAGACGGAAGTCAGGATGGATGAATAGATGGGGTGGGGTGGGTCTGTCTCCGCTGAGGAGTGACGCGCTGCTGGGACGCATGCCCCGTGCGCACTGCGCGTCCCGGCCTGTCAGTACACCCAGATGGAATCGTAGGCAAGTGTATCTGGTGAGGTCATGCATTTTTGAGCCGCACAAAGGAATAAATCATACTTTTGCGGCGGCATAAACAATAGTCCGCTGCTCCGGAACATTTCCCCGCTGATCGGACCTGCTCGGCGATCGATCGTGTGATTAAACGACAGAGGTAAGATGAGGATTTGCTCCTCCGCTCCTCCTCTGACGTGCTTATTGTTTGGCGGTGGGGGAGGGTCGTACTGTATAGCTGTGTGAGTGCGCCTGCAAGGCTTTGGTCGTTGTTGTAAAATCGCTGCCTCACTGACCTGCAATCCTGTGATTTTCATGCAATATGTCCAAACCTACTTTTCTTTAATGAACACCGCCAGCGCGATGTTTCTCCAACAGGCGCTGTCATATCCCGACCCGGCGCCTGTCGCCTGTGCGTCTCTGATGAATCTCTTTCATTTGCAGCGGATAAGACGCGAGGTCGCGTAGCCAAGGTTAACAGACCGGTATGGAATGAAAATAAATATCGGATTGCAGATTTTCCTCCACTAAGGTCCCACGTCAACCCGTTAAGGGGCTTCTATTTCTTTCTCCCTCCGCCTTTTCTGACACTTTACGTGTGAAAGATATCATGTATGATGATCATGTGTAACGGAATGCGTAAAATCCACGAGGTATGCTGGAATAAATACGCACGACTGACATCAATTGAATGTTCGGGTTAGAACTGTTTGGATGCAGTCAGACGGTCAACAGCAATATAATAACTATCAGGCTATTTGTATTACATATACGTGTTTTACTGGTTTTCTGTGATGTCACAGATAATAATCCTTATGGACTTTTATGTCCTGATTAAATGTAATTTGCAAGGATTATATTTTGTCATATAAATATGACTGTCTATTAAATGGTGTGGGATGCTGTGGCTTGAGGAATGCACAGTATTCAACAAATGACTCGGATGTGTTCCTGCGTTTGAAGGATGCACAGGGAGCCCAGATGTCTGACAGAACCCAACCTTCAAATGCATCCAGGAGTGAGGTCCGAACCTGTCAGGTGGTGCCTGAGGCCACTGAAGTGTCTTCTGCCTTGTAAATACTGCAGCTGACATACAAGAGCCGTTGTGTCATTGATTTCAGATGAAACTGTTGAAGCAGTGTGTACTTGTAAGCATCAGTGGTCGTTATTTTGCTGTGAGGATGGTAATACATTAACTTTAATTATCCTCATTGATAGCCATTGTGGCAAACACAATTATTACACAACAGAACAACAATATAAGTGTGCACACTTGAGCTGAGAGCACTGCACACTGACTACCATTATGTTTGAGCCATCATCACTCTGACAAGCGTAATTGTTTACCTGTCTGATCTATAAAGAGATGTGGCGTGTCTATTTTCATGTTGTGGGGGAGGTGGGTGTCACATACGTCTTCGTGACGTTGGACGAGCAGAAGGAGAGCTGACTCATTTCATTCTGGCAGTCATATCCCTCATATGGGCTGTGTGTCGGAGAAAGTGGAAGAACAGGGAGGGCGATTACGCTGTTTTACATAAGAACACAATAAACGGAAATCAGCCACAGTTTTCTCCTTTTTAAGATTCAGGGCGTGTTTAATGCAGAATGAAATATGACAGGGAACATCGGGCACACAAATTGGCATCTCTGTGTTGTGTGTTATCCGGGTTCCCAGCCTCAAAGCGCAGCTTGGCTGCTTTAGCATGTGCCTGAGGAAGACCTGCTTGTGTAACTGACTGGGCTGGACTCCTGGCTCCAGAATCACAGGAATTATCACCGGGCTCGGTTTTCCAGTGTGACAGAGTCACTCTGTGAATCATGTTTCATATGATAGAGTGGATCTTCCTGTTGCCTGCTGTTCTGACACCTCTGCTCATCACAAATCTTCTATCTTGGTGTGTTGCTAAGTTAAAGACCTGCAGTGTTGCTTCGTGTGAAATTCAGCAGTGCATTTTCTCCTTTACTCCTTATGTGCTTTCTCTGGAGGAGGGATTTTTCATTCGTCTTCATCATTCTGCTTAGTGGCCATTGTGGTGTCTTTGGTGTCATCCTGCCACTGCAAAATACTTAAACTTTGTGTCCTCTTTTTTTTTTTAACACAGAGGACATTTTTAGATGCACAGAGAACCTTGATCAAAGATTCTGCCATGAACAAAAATAAGAGAGAAAGAGAATTCTACAGCCTAGATGTTGGAGATTCGACATTTACGGTCCTGAAGCGGTACCAGAATCTGAGACCCATCGGCTCTGGAGCACAGGGAATTGTCTGGTGAGTTTTTTTTTTTAAACTTATTCATATTCAGCCAGTATCTACTTGGCAAAATATACATTTTTTTGTGTAATATAAAGAATTAATTTGGACTTTTGAAACTACTCATCAAAAATGTGGTGCTTTATACATGCTGAATTTGTGACTGTATTTCAATCGGATTCATTAACTTTGCTCTCCAGCTCTGCCTACGACCAAATGCTGGAGCGCAACGTGGCCATCAAGAAGCTGAGTCGGCCTTTTCAAAATCAAACACATGCCAAGAGAGCGTTCAGGGAGCTGGTCCTAATGAAATGTGTCAATCACAAAAATGTAAGTATGCTAATATATTCAGCCTCCTTACATTAGTGGTCTTTTTGATTGAGGAAATGTTAATGGTTTGATCTTTATATGCACTCAGATGCTCCTTTATCTTATTTCTTATTCATGTCATTTCCCTTCCACAGATCATTGGCCTATTAAATGTATTTACACCACAAAAATCATTAGAAGAATTCCAAGATGTGTAAGTAATATATTTTTGCCTCAGATATTTTTATCTTCTAACTTCAAGATTGAAATATTCCCTCTTGCTTTCTCTGCTGAAACACTTGTCTTTGTTCCGTCAGGTACTTGGTGATGGAGCTGATGGATGCAAATCTGTGCCAGGTCATTCAGATGGAGCTGGACCATGAGAGGCTGTCTTATCTACTCTATCAGATGTTGTGTGGCATCAAACACCTCCATGCAGCCGGCATCATTCACAGGGTAAACATCAGCTGGCTGTGACCATGCAGGGTGGTGCCAGGCCAGTGTCCCGAAGAGGAACTGTTAAACCTGCTGTGATACTTGACACTGATGTGTAAGGGCAAAGGGTCAACAAACAGCTGCGACGGGAGCTGGAATCTGCCTCGGTCAATTTGATCTTAGTCATGATGGATCATTTTCTAATGTGTTCAAATAATTCTGTAATCTCAAAGACAAACACAAAGCTGTGAATAATCTGTGTTTAAACAATGCAGCTGGTGGGTGTGCAGTAATGTGGGATCTATTCATAATCAGAGAGGTTTCATATCAGTGTTCTCTCGTTCACTGATTTCATGGCATCTTTGTATCTTATTGGCAAATTGAACACCTAAAAAGGTTCATTTTGTTGTGAATTCTTTTGTAGGACCTGAAGCCCAGCAACATAGTCGTCAAGTCAGATTGTACCTTAAAGATTTTGGATTTTGGCTTGGCTCGGACAGCGGCCACGGGTCTCCTGATGACGCCGTATGTGGTCACGCGCTACTATCGGGCACCGGAGGTGATCCTGGGTATGGGATACCAAGCCAACGGTTAGTGATTATCCGTTTAACCTATCTGTCACTCTATAGTGTATAAAGCATGTTGATTATCAGCATATGAAAATAATTATTACACTACAGACAAATGTATTATAATGTAAACTCAGTGACCGGAGAATAAATCTACATGGTGCATCTGTACATAACAGGGATATTCTGTGAGGAAACAAGCCTCTTGCACATATCTAATTTGTTGTGCATTCTTCTCGCCTCTTTTTGGCTGTGTTTACCGTACTCCACTCCACTAGTGGACATATGGTCTGTGGGCTGCATACTGGCGGAAATGGTGCGCCATAAAATCCTCTTCCCAGGGAGGGACTGTATCCTTGGGTCTTTCCAGCTCTGTCTAATGTTTGTGCTTCATGCTGTGCTGTTAGATTGTTTCTCCATCAGTTTGAGCCCTCAGCGCTGTATTTTTGATGGCTCTTTGGTGTTTTTTAATTGGGCTTTCACTTTATTTTTTTCATTTATTTTTTAACTCGTCATGACATTGCTCTTACATTTGTCTCATGCTGCATGCTTTCCATTTTCATTTCTGTTCATCATTACACATCTGCAGTTGGTTTGCATCCTTTTCATTTTTTATGCCTCTTGTTTGTTTCATCATTTTGTTTGCATGCTCACGTCCCTGTCTTCTACTCGTCCACCCCCAGTGGATGTGTGGTCAGTGGGCTGCATAGTGGCTGAGATGATCAGGGGAAGTGTGTTGTTCCCCGGCACTGATCGTATCCTTCCCCGTCACGGTGAATTACTCATCACTTCGTTCTGTGTGAAGACATCCAGCACCATTCAGTTTGGCTTCTGTCACTTTTCTGTCATTGTTTTCTATCTGATCCCACATGACCTCCATCGTGACTTTGCTGCACCCACCTGTTGTATGACTTGTCTGTGCTGCTTAGGACACTGAGTGAGTAGCTGTTAAATATCCTCTCCCACTATGTGTGCTGGAGAGTACGGAGTGTGTTCCCTTGACATATACCCCACAGACATTGACCAGTGGAACAAGGTCATAGAGCAGCTAGGTACTCCATCTCAGGACTTTTTAATGAAGCTGAATCAGTCAGTAAGAACCTACGTAGAAAACAGGCCGCGTTACGCCGGGTACAGCTTTGAGAAGCTCTTCCCAGACGTGCTTTTCCCTGCTGATTCAGACCACAACAAACTGAAAGGTAAGTTCATTTATAAGTCGTCATTTCATGTTCGTCAATTTGAAAGAACTCCTCCATCTCATGTGTTTGTTATTCATCCTCTCAGCAAGCCAAGCCAGAGATCTCTTGTCCAAGATGTTGGTGATTGATGCCTCCAAGCGCATTTCTGTAGATGAGGCCCTGCAGCACCCCTACATTAATGTTTGGTATGACCCAGCTGAAGTGGAAGCGGTAAGTGATCACCTTCGAGGGGTCACATGAGAGTTTAATTACATTGCTTGAAGTGGAAAGTTGGCGTCGCTCTTGAATAGGCAATGTGCCATTCAAGCTGTTTTCTCTTTCCCAGCCACCGCCGAAGATCCTGGACAAACAGCTGGATGAGAGGGAGCACACTGTGGAGGAGTGGAAAGGTTAGAGGCAAAATAAGATTCAACACTTCGCTTTTCAATCTGTTTTAACGTATTATTTCCCTTGTGGCTCCTGATCCAGTACAGGATTCATGCACCAGAATTTATTATTTGAGAGCTTTAAATCTTTAAATAGTTCCTTTTAAAAATTGGAATGGCAATTAGAAGGAGAATCTTATGTAGCCAATATCACCAAGTCTTGAATCTTTAGGTTTACTTTGATACACAATGAAAAATGTGTCTCTTTTTTTGAGCTATGAGTATTTCATGCTGAAAATGACTTAATTATAGAATTGGTATGGTTTTACCAGAAGTTGCAAGATAAGGTGTCAGTGAAGATAGATTAATAAAATAAATGTTGACTTCTGGTTAAATATAAAAAACAGCCAATTAATTTAGCCAAACATAATCAATAATAAAAATGCTCTTTAATATGCAGCTACTTGTGACTATTAAAACTATTCTCTGTAGTAAATAAAGCTAGTTTTGTGTAAATCAGTTGTGTTGAAAGAAGAAAAAAGGTCTGCATGTCAGATTTTATAATTAATTTGTTAAAGGTGAAAAGCAAAGAAATACAATATGTTTAAAGGAGTAGCAGCTGGTTAAATTGGCCAGACATTGTTTCCTGATGAGATCTGTATCAATGCTGCGGATGCCAGGGGATACATTATCTGTCTTTCATTCCCCTTTGAAAGTTTTTCAGTTCATATTTTACAGTGTCAGGAACCCAATTGTGTGATGCATGACACTGTGAGTTCATGTTTACACATACCAGATAAAAATGACCCCTCATTTTTTAGAAGGGACACACTAGTACAGTCTGCACAAAATAGAAACCTCATGCTGCTTGGACTGTACAGTATACACTATACTCAGTTTTAAAGAGTATCACACACTGCTTTAGGTGCATCAGTCGTGTCTCAATGTCTTACTAAGTTGCTCCTCTTCTTTCTTTTGTAGGGCTCATTTATAAGGAAGTGAGTGAATGGGAGGAGTGGACAAGAAATGGAGTCATAAGAGGTCAGCCACCTCCTCTAGGTGAGTAGTCATTGTGTCTAAAGGAGATTAGATGATACAGAAAGAATGAATGATTACTGCAGTACTGTTCTGCTTCTACATTGTTTATCAAAAGTGAATGATGGTTATCAGATGGGCTTTAACAAAGTTTTATTCTAGAAAATTCTTTTTTAAAAAATACTCCAACTCATTATTTAATATTAAAGTTCATGGAATGCTTTTATGTGTGCTGTAAACAACTCAAAATGTATTCACCTGAATTGTTTGGTTCAACCAAGACATTCATGTCAAATCTATAATGAAGAGATATTTCCTCTTATAAGGAACGTGTAGTCACTGTACCAAAAGCATTTCAATATCTCAATAGAAAATATACTTGAGTAAATTTTTAAAAGTAAAGAGGAAAAATAACAACATAAAAATATTTCCAGGATGTGATATTGCTGTGATATTTAAAAAAATAACTGTGATGTTTCAAGAATAAATAATGATACTGAATTCAACAAGTACAGTAACTATAGTCCCTCAATGGACCACCCACGGATAGAACAGCATATTGAAATGCCCAACCAATATTTAAAATAGACCTAAACACATTTAGAGCCTGGTAAATAAAGATTAATGTGTAAAGACAAAAAAAAACAAAAAACCCCCGAAGTTAATTATTTTAGGATGAGGCTGCTGTGACTGACAGCTGGCTGTTCGGTGTCGGCTTTGTGTTAACTCAATTCAACTGGACCTCTCACGGCATTTTGGTGTTGGAAAAATAACATGAGGGCGGCACGGTGGCGCAGTGGGTAGCGCTGTCGCCTCACAACATGGCGGGTCCGGGTTCGAGTCCCGCTTTGTGCGCGGACACGGGGACATGCTCTCCCCATGTCCGCGTGGGTTCTCTCCGGATTCTCCGGCTTCCTCCCACCTCCAAAAACATGCACTTCAGGTTGATTGGCCGGTCCCAAATTGCCCGTGCGTGTTTGTATGTCTTTGTATGTGGCTCCACGGTGCACTGGCGTCGTGCCCGGAGTGTCCCCCACCTCACGCCCTATGCCAGCTGGAATAGGCTCCAGCTCCCTGTGACCCGCTACGGCATATACAGCGGTGATACATGTAAAATGAATGAAATGAATGAAAAATAATATGACTGTTCCAGATGTGTGTCTTCCAAGCATATTTTAGCTTTGGAAAAGTCAGACACAGGCGAGATGTGATGGCTTGAGCCACCAAATGTCACAATGACTCTTTGCAAACCTGTGGAACACTACAGCTTGTCCATGTTTTGGGATTAAGTCAGAACTTTTAAAGAACTTCTTTAAATTTTAAGAATTAAGAAAAATTATTTTCAGAGTTAAGTTTTTATATTTTATATAAAGACAAATTACAAGATATTGAGGTGGCCCAAACCGGTCAGATGTCCAGTGATTATTGGATCTTAACAACATGAAACAATGTTTGTAAAAAACAGCTTTCATTGCCTGATAAATATAAATTATATGTACATGTAAGTAGGTCATTTCAGTTAAATCATAATGTAAAATATTCTGTTTTTTAAAAAAGTACTTACTGCTGTTTTTTAATTCATCATTTTTAATTTAAACTTTCTTCAAAATTTTACAGATATTGTTATAATCTTTTTTCCTAAAACTTGTAGTGGGCAGCCGCAACAAAATTAAATTTAGATGTAAATTACAAGACAAAGGTCAGATAAAATCATTATCAGTATGATTATAATGTACATTTCACTGAAACCTATTTGGTGACGTGTTTTTTTCGCAGCACAGGTGCAGCAGTGATCGACAGCCCCCCTCAGCCCACATCCTCCTCCTCCTCCTCGGCCAATGATGTCTCGTCCATGTCCACAGAACCTACTGACCCGAGCAGTGACCCCACCATGACCTCTGAAACAGACAGTAGCTTGGACAGTCACACTTCTCTGGGTGCACTGGCTTGCTGCAGATAACACACACACCTACACATAACTACATGTATAAAGAAATCTTTCCTTTACCAGTGTGTTAAACTGGAGAGGGGTCAGAGAAGTCGAACCTTTCATTTTAGATGGTAGAGCTGCGCTTTTAATGTACAGTTTGTTTTAATTTCCCTCCTTTCACACAGCTGTAAATGATTGTGGTTTGAAATTGTATCATTATTAATGTATTTTTGCTGTAAAGAATCAGAGTATGTTTTGAGGCGAATATGTGATGTATGTTACGAAAGACAGGGATTCTCTGGCCATTTTTTTAGCTACTGCTATACAGTCAAATGCTATAATGTTAGCTTTGCAATATTACGTTTAGTATATTTTTGAAATGTTCATTTGGAACTATGTATTTTTTGGACGTTTCGACACCTATTCTCTTTAGTCATAGACCACCAAACAAGTAATATTGAATCAAAACACAATCAGATATTATTTTGATCCCGTTGCTCATCTTTCTCATTGAAAGCATCCTTTGGTTTATTATAGTTAAAATATTTGTTAATGTCACCTCTGATTGTGTGCATCTAATCTTGACAAGTAGTCAAATGATTGACTACCTGACGTACATTTTTGGTTTTACAATAGCTACTGTTAAACGACCTTTTTTGAACTCTTTCATTCATGTGGATGTAATTTAGAGGTGGTGATTTCTTGTATGACGGAGAACAGGATGAATGTAACTGAATAGAAATGTGATGCAGTCAGTAGCCAGCAATTACTACTTGCAATGATCAGTTAACAAATACTCCTCCATTGTCTAAAAGGCACTCTGTATGTGGGGACTGTCACCAGAGTGTAAATCAGTCACTGACTTTCGACAGGTTGTTTCCAACATTATTGATTGTTGTTTGCTACTTAGAATATTTATTGATTTAAGTGCCCTTACTCAGTTTAATGATTTTCAGTCCTGTCTATGGCAGACGCCCCTTACATCGCGTGATGCGTCTTTCTGAGTGCTACCTCAACATGCACGCACATGTAAACACATATTTTTGAAGATACACCACACGTCAAGGTACTCATCATTTTAAAGAACAGCAAAAAACAACTTTTTTTTTCTGTATTTGTGTAATTTATTTATATATTTATTTCAAGCTAGGAGGTGTCTTGTATGAAATGCACATTTCATTCAGAACTACTATTTATATGCATTTTTTTTTCATTTCTGTGCAATATATTTCAGATAGATTAGTAACGTCAGTGATGGATCTGTACATTTTTCTGAAGATGTATGTACGTTTTCTGAGAGTCAGGAAACAGGCATTTGCTACCTGCCATGATCACCTCTGGGTGTATTGAAGGCTCAAATTCCCAACCTTTCCATTTGCCCTTTTCAGGGTTGGACAGTAACTTCTCGCATCAGCTCAGAATGCACTTAGGAGATTGTGATGCATGTTCTGACCATTTGTGGGCCACATCTCAACAGACTGCAGTAGTCTCCTCTTTCTATGGTTCTCCTTTCCACAATGTCAATCAAAAATAGAAATGCTAGATAGAATAGTCTGTGCATGAGTACTTTCTGAGCAGATCTGGTTTCATGCAGGTACACTTAAAGGCAAGAGAGGACAGCAATACTTTTCAGATGCAGTCTATCCAGGATTCGGTCTTTAACAGCATATAGTTAACCTGTCATGGTGCATTTGGCAAGGTCGATTTTGTAAATTTTAACCTTTGGATCCAAAATTGCATCATTTTCAAAGTAATTACGTACATTACAACTGGAAACTGTTCTTCAACTCCAACAAATAAAGAGTTGAATTTTATTTGCTTGCAATAATTCCTTTTTTCCAACGTTAACATTTCTTTTTTGAAAATTCAAAATGGGCCGATGAACATCATATACTGTATAAGTAAAGGTATAGTATTTTCCTCTTGTCACTGAGGAATTTAGTCAATAAATAATGGGTTAAAGGACTTATGGATTGCAATCCTGTTCGTGAAAAAGTTGGGACACTGTGTAAAATATAGTATAATTGTACAAAGTTGATAAGTCAAATGTTGAAAAAAAAAATGTAGGTCAAATCTATATCCACATTTAGAATTTGATACCAGCAACATGTTTCATAAAAGTTAGAGCAGGGCCATCTTTAGTACCATAGCAACACCCGTATGCCTTGGGGAACAGAGATGACCAACACCTGTTCTTTTGTAAGTAGAGTATTTTCTCGTTCTTTCCTTACAAAGGATTTCAGCTGCTCAAGAGCGCTGGGTTTCCTTTGTTGTATTTTATGTTTCATAATGCACCAAACTTTTACAATAGGTGACAAATCAGAACTGCAGGCAGCTCAATTGAGCCACATGGTTTTACTACAAAGCCATGCAGATGTGGTTTTGCATTGTTTTGCTGAAATGAGCAAGGCCTTCCCTGAAAGGGACATTGTTTACTTGGCAATATACAGTATGTCGCTCCAAAACTTTTAAAAATCCACCAGTGTTCATGGTGATGTGCACTAATGCATCCCCATACCATCACTAATCCATTTGAACTTTAAAATGAAATCAAGCCTAAATGACTCCTTGCCTAAATGACGCAGCAGGAATATTGTGACTGTAGACAAAGAAACCCCCAAGTTTTTAGAATTTTGCTTTGAGAAACATTATTCAGAAATTGTTGCATCATTTATAAGCGCAGTCTTTCACAGAGTGCTAAACCTTTCCCATTTCTACTCCATAAAGTCTCAGCCCCTCTGGGATGTTATTCATTTTATACTCGAGCATATTACCAACCTGTCCCTCTAGTTAACCTAATAAATTTTTGTGATGAACATCAAGTGTTTTCTTTTCCCAGTCTTTTTCTAGCCACTGTCCTAACTCTATAAGTGTTGCTGGC
The DNA here is from genome assembly GCA_013358685.1 of Antennarius maculatus. Taxonomy (NCBI): domain Eukaryota; kingdom Metazoa; phylum Chordata; class Actinopteri; order Lophiiformes; family Antennariidae; genus Antennarius; species Antennarius maculatus. The sequence goes on along the minus strand of CM023616.1, from coordinate 9,538,109 downwards.
ATCAAATTGTAAACGGGTATGAGTAACTTTAAAAAAAAAAAAGCAATTTCTCATTTTCAACATGATACTTTTGTGTACACAATTAAATATGGAATTTCAATGTTTTGATCATCACGTTCTCTTCCTATTTGACACAGCATCACAACATATTTGGAAACAGGGTTGCATGATAGTGATGGATTTTGTGAAACTGTTAAATAAGAGCTTCTTGGTCCAGAGGCGTTCTCATTTGGCACTGGTCAGAGGAGGCACAAGATGGCTGTACTAGAGAAGACATGATGGCAAGTAGTACTGCACTCGAGGTATTTGGTCTTAAAAGCTTAGTGACTGGCTGATATTCCCAGTACTTGAGCTCCTCCTCTGATGGACTCATTGAAGGCAGGTTGGTTTGGTCTAGTTGGTCCTTGTTGCCCCTGTTGTCAGATCTCCAAGCGTTTTGAAGAACTCCTCCATTTCTTCTTGCAAGAGAACATTTCTGTTCTCAGCGTCTTGATGAGCTCGCTCTGAGTTCCTGAGTCGGATCTCTAGCATTTGAAACTTCTTCTTCTCCTGGTCCAGCTCCTCTTCAAGGTGGGTTACCTGGGACTTGTACCTAGCACAGGATTCCTCCAACCTGAACAAAGGAAAAAGAAGATGTCATAAATAAAAAGCTAATTTTAATTTGATATTTAACAGAAATGCTATTGACTCATTCTTACTTGCGAATACAGGTTTCATAACTGGACCTCTGTTTCTTCAACTCTTGCTTGAGCTCGACCAGCATCATGGTGAGACCTGCATTCGTTCCTGCAAGGTCATCCTCAGTGCCACTTGTACTGTGATCCAGAGCATTTGCACTGTCACTCATGTCAGAGGGTCTCTCTTGATCCTGCCCTAATTTCAAAGTCTTATCGCTTCCGTCTGGCTCAGCCAGTGAGATCTCAAAGGACGTCCAGATAGTGTCAGCAGGTAGGCTAAGACTAGAGGGGCCAACATTATCGTAGGCAGACAGTCTGTGAGATTGGTGGAGAGCTCTGTGAGACAGGGATGTTTGAGGGGAGTCTTCATCAGAGTTTCTCTGAGAGTCTTTAAGTGAGAGTGTCGTCTCTTTCAGGGAGAGGGTTGAGTCCTTCAGAGACACTGTTGAGTCTTTGAGTCTGTCACCCGATGAGGTGGTGCGCCTGTGAGCTCTGAGGGACGACAGACCATTCATCAGCCAGTTGCTACCACCAGCAACTGACACATCCCCTGCTGACCCTCCTATCTTTCCTCTTGGACCCCCAGAGGCTGCACTGCCTTTGAAAGAGCTCCTCCAAGAGGGCTGAGCTTTGGGCTGTTTACTGGGGCTAAGAGCCACATCACCACCATCTTTCCCTTCAGTTTTCCTTTCTTCTGTCCTGTCCACTTTCTCTTCGGTCTTATTTTTGATTTTCACTTCATTCTGACTATCCCCACCCTTCACTGTTGTTGTTGTTGTTGTTGTTACTGCTACTGTTGTTGTTGTGATGCTCGAGGCAGTTAGCTTATTGTCCGTGGGAGGTGTTGGGTGTTTCTCTTGACTGACTGTGGAGGGTAGGGGTTGAGCATCTTTTTGTGAGAGCCATTCCACTTTGCACCGCTGAGTATTACTCTGCTGTTGCTCTGAGGTGGTCTTGGTCTCAGTTTCAGTTTCCAGCTCCTCGTTTGGGTAAAGTCTGGTGTGTTCACTGATCAGCACAGTCATCAAGTGTTGCACCTGGGAACTTCCTGTTTATAATGACAAACACACATTCATGTACATCTGCTTGGAATATTTCATGACTTCATATATTGATTGGAAATCAAGTTCAATACATGTTGATCACCAACCCTCCATCATGGTAACTGGGTCCTCCACTCTTGGCCGAAGGATATTTGGTCCAAACACAGTGGCCAGATTTTGAACACTCATTTTATTTTCATTGGAATGAGACTGAACCACATCCAGAAACCTGCACAACCCAAGATATAATAGATTACCATGTTTGAAAACTACAAACACATTGCTTTCATCTATCTATCTATCTTTCTGTCTGTCTGTCTGTCTCTCTATCTCTCTATCTATCTATCTATCTATCTATCTATCTATCTATCTATCTATCTATCTATCTATCTATCTATCTATCTATCTATCTATCTATCTATCTATCTATCTATCTATCTATCTATCTATCTATCTATCTATCTATCTATCTATCTATCTATCTATCTATCAACCTATTTAAGTCATCCTAATAAAAAAGAAGCATGAACTGAGTCATGATGCTGACTGGTGTGTGGGCTCAGCTGATGATCTTCATATAGATGTAAAAAGCAGACAAGCACTGATGTCACATCCAGTGATGAGGAAGATGTGGGTGTAAAGAATGCCTCTTTTGAATGGCATGTCAAATCGTCAATCATGCAGCAGAATAGAAAATTGCAGCAATAACAAATTTCAATACGTCACCTGAGTTACTTTCACAACATATTGACAAATGCACTTCAGGACAAAACAGAATTTACTCACTTGCAGATATACTTGAGTAGGTTGTAGTTAACCTGAGGAAGAGATTTCACCTGTTTGCCCAGCTCAACGATACCCTGGAACAAAAGAAGAGCGGGATTATTGCCAAGACCGGAGTTTGCAGGTTTAGTAAGTGTTCATTAGACGTGTAATTACCACCACTTTATCCTTGGTAAGAAGCTGAGCACAAGACAGAAACTGTGTGTATTTGGAGAATGGGATTATTGGCTCTGGCAGCTCCCGTATGTACAGCTTTAGCAGTGATGCCACTGTGTGGACATCTGTGGCACTGTAAGAGAGCAGACATAAAGAATGCTATCCAGCACAGACTGGTATTACACGTAAAATTCCCCTGCAGGTGTGTCACCTGTCAAAGACTGGCTTCTCGCCTCGGTCAAATGCATCCTGTAGTTCTCGAACATGATTGGTTTGTCCAGGGGCCCTGAACAGGCCTTCCTCTTTGAGCCCTTGGTCATGTATGAAGCACACACACTGTTCAACAAGCACAGGGACCAGTCTCTGAGGGCCACACTGGGCGTCATGCAACATCGTTTCCTCAAGGTGCTGCCCAAAGATACCTGCAGTTACAAATGAACATCAACCATCAATCATCAATCCCTAAGATTTCTGACATTGACACATGTACTGTAGTAATTTAAGTACGTATGGAAAATTATAAATTTACATGTGTATATTTAAGAATCTTACCGCCTCCCATCGGAGCCCATATGGCTCTACGAATAGCACGCACCCATTCCTCCATGTCGCTCTGGGAGGTGGCCATCAGCAGACACGATTCATGGCTTATACCAGTTCGATCTTTTTCTGCAATACCCCCTGAAATCACATAACATGTTTTACAACCTCCTGGATAAACAGGACAAAGCAGTATAACTTTAAAGCATTGTATTTCAAATAAGAAGAAATATGCACCGAACAGAAGCAGCAAACGATTTTGCTGATCAGACAAACTGTACCATATCTGCAATAAAATGGTCTCCCCCAAGCCATATTAGGATTTTTTTTATAACCTTAATAGCTTCAGCACCACTGGAAAGTACAAAGACAGAGTCATGCTGCTCTGCTCCTCCTTCCTGTGGTTGCATACAGCTTGATACCATCCGGTTTGACATTTTAGTTTGACATTTTAGTTTATTTCAGTTCAGCTTTGATCAAACCATGTGAAACTCTCACTTTTTATCACTTTGGTATGGCATGTTTTCGAAGAGTTTGGAACACTCCTCAATTACAGATGGAGATAAATGCATCAAAACAGCTGTTCATCACAGGTTCTTCCATTTTAAACTGAGGAAAAACTTCAGAGACCAATCAGAAGAACCAATCACTTTTGTTGACAACACAGTATATCAATAAAATTATCACAATCTCCTGCGGTGCATAGTGTGCTCGCATTTATTTTCACAAAGTGACACTGGCAGTCGCACCGTCCAGTTGCAAAAAAAAGAATAAAAGTTAAGTACTATAGCAAATGACTTATATAAGTAAGTACATGTACATACAAAGACGCCAACTCCAACCGGCAAATGGTCCAATGTTCCCTTTTCCATCATGCAGCCCTACAGCAGCTGTTGCAATTTGTGTGAAAGCAACTTTGTGTTTTATGCGTGTGTATGTTATTTCTAGCACACCACAAGAGGAGACAATTTAAATGCAAGTGCTGTCGGACGTAAATAATCACAATTATATCTGTGCAGTGTTTCTATGAATGATTCTATTTTTACAGGTCTTCTGATTTAGTCAATTTTGTGTATCAAGAGATTCTCTTTGCAAAACATTTGACAAAATGTTTTACAGTGATAGTTTGTCAATTCTGTAACATAGAATGTAGAGTGTAGAATATACAGTTTTTACTAACAGTTCAATCCGCAAATCAGAAATTTCGAAACCATGTCACTGAAGGATTGTCACAGAATTTCGATTATAATGTCTATTCAATATTCAGACCACACTCATGGTGGAGCGGTTATGAATGAAGTCTTTGTTTTTTCCTCAAACATCCTCATCCCTTCACTTCTTCTGAATATTTTTAACATGAATTACAGCCTCCAACTCATCTGCAGTTGCTGTTTATGCTCTTCTAATAGTTTTATTTTTATTTCTATTTTTTTTTGCATGTTTTGAGCAGTATATACACTGGGATCATCACCTTCTGAACACCTACAAAGTAAGAATTTTGAAGTTTCAATTATTTCTTTCTAAATTATTGTCATTTGGAATTGGCAAAAACATGCTTCATCATTTACATATTCATTTATTCTTCTCCTTTTATCTGGGGTCAAGTTGTGATGGTACTGCAGATGCAACTGTACCCATGTAATAAGATGCCACAACCACTGTGCTTGGCTCCTCAGCTGTACTCTTCTAGTGCTGTCACAAATTGTCTTCTCATCTAACTTGTCCTCAACTTCTTCTTTTCCTTTCGGCTTTTCCCATCAAGGGTCGCCACAGCGAATCAATTACCTCCATCTAACCTTGTCTTCTGCATCCTCTTCTCTCACACCAACTACTTTCATATCCTCTTTCACTACATCCATGAACCTCCTCTTTGGTCTTCCTCTAGGCCTCCTGCCTGGCAGTTCAAAACTCATCAATCTTCTACCAATATATTCACTATCTCTCCTCTGGACATGTCCAAACCATCTCAGTCTGGCCTCTCTGATGTTATCTCCCAAACCTCTAACATGTGCTGTCCCTCTGATGTACTCATTCCTGATCCTATCCTTCCTGGTCACTCCCAAAGAGAACCTCAGCATCTTCATCTCTGCTACCTCCAGCTCTGTCTCCTGTCTTTTCCTCAGTGACACTGTCTCTAGACCAAACGACATTGCTGGTCTCACCAGTTTTGTGCACCTTTCCTTTCATTTCAGCTGAAACTCTTCTATCACACATCACACCTGACATTTTTCTCCACCCGTTCCATCCTGCCTGCACACGCTTCTTCACCTCTTTTCCACACTCTCCATCGCTCTGGACTATTGACCGTAAGTATTTAAAACCCTCCACCTTCTTGATCTCTTCTCCCTGTAACCTCACTCTTCCACTTGGGTCCCTCTCATTCACACACATGTACTCTGTCTTACTGCAGCTAACCTTCATTCATCTCCTTTCCAGGACAAACCTCCACCTCTCTAGCTTCTCCCCCACCTGTTCCCTGCTCTCACTGCAGATCACAATGTCATCTACAAACATCATAGTCCATGGAGATTCCTGTCCAACCTCGTCTGTCAGCCTGTCCATCACCATAGCGAACAAGAAGGGGCTCAGAGCTGATCCCTGATGCAGTCCCACCTCCACCTTGAACTCCTCTGTCACACCTACAGCACACCTCGCCACTGTCTTACAGTCCTCATACATGTCCTGCACCGCTCTCACATACTTCTCTGCCACTCCAGACTTCCTCATACAAAACCACAGTTCCTCTCTGGGCACCCTGTCATAAGATTTCTCTATATCTACAAAAACACACTGCAGCTCCCTCTGGCCTTCTCTGTACTTCTCTATCAACATCCTCAAAGCAAATACTACATCTGTAGTACTCTTTTTGGCATAAAACCATACTGCTGCTCACAAATGCTCACTTCTGCCTTAGTCTAGCTTCAACTACTCTCTCACATAACTTCATTGTATGGCTCATCAGCTTTATTCCTCTATAGCTGCCACAACTCTGCACATCTTCCTTGTTTTTTAAAAATGGGCACCAGCACACTTTTCCTCCATTCCTCAGGCATCTTCTTACTATCTAAGATCCTGTTGAACAAACCAGTCAGAAACTCTACTGCCGCCCCTCCTAGACACTTCCATACCTCCACAGGCATGTCATCAGGACCGACTGCCTTTCCACTCTTCATCCTCTTCAATGCCCTCCTCACTTCATCCTGACTAATCTTTGCTACTTCCTGGTCCACAACAACCACCTCTTCTAATCTTTGTTCTCTCTCATTGTCCTCAACTCAGACGTAGTTATGTACTTGGGGGTTTGGAAGTGCTGACTATCCCGGTGGTGGCCTCACACTTACTAGCAAACTGCTCCAGTTTGGCTGAAGGTCATGGAAGGATAACAACAACAGAATCACCTCATGTGCAAAGAGTAGAGCAGCAATGTCGAGGTTCCTAAAAGGTTCCATGTGCCTTTACCCACAACCACAAATATTAGAAACACGATCAGAGACAAAGGGCAACTTCAGCACTCAGCACTTCAGTCCACTTTAAAGTTGTTTAACCTCATCTCAGAATATGGTTATACAGGTGCCAAATGTCCTTTACCAGCTGCTCCATTACCTCATAATCCAGCTATACCTCTCACAGGATTGAGGGCAACAGACTTTTTTAAAGTCACATTTCACATAGACTTGATGAACAAGGTTTGATGACCTCCAACCCTCCATCAAGCCAGTCCACTGACCCATCGCCATGAATCCTCATTTCTCCTCCATGTTCTTGATAATATCTCAGGATTGAAGGAAATGTTAAACTTTAAGAATATTTTTTCGTCATATTTGACACTTACTGTACATGATCACCTTCTTACACAACACAGTGACATACATTTGTATGTCACATTGCATATGCACACAATAAGACTGGTTGCAGATTCATGCTAGTCACCACTAGTCTTGATTTCAATAGGTCAATTGTATATCTATCTATCTATCTATCTATCTGTCTGTCTGTCTGTCTGTCTGTCTGTCTGTCTGTCTGTCTGTCTGTCTGTCTGTCTGTCTGTCTGTCTGTCTGTCTGTCTGTCTGTCTGTCTGTCTGTCTGTCTGTCTGTCTGTCATTCCGTCCATCCTTCCATCCATCTATTATTTCATGTTCTCATATTTATTTTCATGTACAAAAACAGTTATATTCAAAATTGAAAGAAAGCGTAAGACACACTGAAATCAACCAACCCTCTCTTATAAAGAAACATTACATGCGTTAAAGAAGGAGGAATAAGTTTAAGCTGATGGATCCCAACCTGCGTTTTCATGTCTTCCTCTTTAATTGCACTGTCTGATACATGAAAAGCAATGTTTTGTTTCATGTTCCTCCTCTGGTGTGTCTTCAGTACAATCAGCTGGTTACTGAATGCTGCCTCCAGTCTCTCCCTGTGGCGAAGATTCCTTTTGGTTCCTGCAAGTATCTGTTCACTGATCTCCTTTCTTTTGCCTCTAGTCACTAGATGTTAGATTGATTGTGCTCATTTGTTTTTGTTTCAGTTTCGAGTTCGATCCTGAATTTTTTTGTAACTTTTGTTACTTTGCCCCTCTTAATAATTTTCAGTTCATTTTTCATATATATTGTATTTTTTCCAAAAGGTTATTTTCAGTTGAACTTTGTTATTAAATCCACCTTCTCTTTGTGCTCTTTATTTGGGTCCTGGCTCTCCTTAGACACACTATGACAGTTTTGACTCTTGTTTACTGTATTTATTCTTGTAAAGTGTTTATGTTTGTCACTGAAAGTATTTATTAGCTCCAGGTGTACCATATTTGAGTTTTTTTTTTTTTTAAACGTGACAGCATCACAGTCCAAGGCGTGACGAGCAACTCCATATTTAAGGTTGCTCGTCATGGTCACAATTTATTTTCCTGATTGGTACTCGTCTTGTATTGAAACAACACAAAGTCTATAAATGTGAAGACACAGTTGTCATCATAGCAACTCACCTGGAACTATTTCAAATAGGTGTCGACCAGGCTCTTCCTGGTTGGCAGACAACTCATTGACCTGACTACCTTGAAGAGGAATACAACCCTACAGGAGACAAGAAACAAAGGTGTGAGATGGATGGATGAATGGGTAGACAGATAAACAGGTAGATAGACAATTTGGAAGGTAGACTTGAGGAAACCATATAACATATATCAGTATTTAAACATACACCAGTATTTAAAGGACAAACAAAGAATCATTTAGCGGCTCTGGATGGGCTTGGACGTGAAGTGCACATTAAATATGATGGAGTTCTGAGTATGTTGGTTTCTCGGCATTTGTCCAACAGAGGGAAGTAATGATGATGGAGGGAGGGATGACTCAGGGAAACATGTCTTCATCTGTTTATCCCTCTGGAGCTTCCTGATGTACTTGCATTTGTGATCCCTCCACAGCACGGAGAAGGTCAAATGTCACTAAGTGCTCATAGCAGAAGCACGTGGATGTTGTTACCACATTATTAGTGTGCTGTCAGTGCAATGACAATACACTTCAGCTGCAATAGAGAGTGTGGGGATGTGTTATTGTTTTAAATCTTTTATGAAATGTAATCAAATGTTTAGAAATCTAAAGTTTGACACCAAATATATGAAAATCATTATAATTCAGGTTCACAAACTATGGATGCATTATGCAGAAAATAGCTTAATTTTTTCCTACAATTTGTGTTTTGCTGCATGACTTAAAGAATGAGGCATTTTCACAGTGGGAAAAGAAATGATGAATCAAATGCTCTTGGAGGAATCTTGAACATTTATCAACCTTTGAATCCAAGCATGCAGAGGTTGTTGTCACCTGAGCCTTGGTTTCATCCTGGTCCTTGTAGAAATAAAGAGCTTCTGTCCTTAGGACAAACCAACGCAGCTGCCAGTTTTTCATGATGCTCCGTTGCCTCTTCAGCCAACCCGCCTTCAATGCTTTCTCCTGATCCAGAGGAGAACACGGCCTGGAGACCCGGGAAAACTCACCAAGCACCATGCTTTTGGACCGTGCTGCACAGACACAGATGTAGAAATACAGTGAACTGTCATGATTAAGAGGAAACAAAAAGAGAGAAAATTAGTTGCGTAAAACAGGGTATCTATAATATTTTAAGAGTTACTCTCTGCCTTGTATTCTAAGAATTCACAAATGAATCATCATTGACACAAGTCAGCCATGGGTGCTGTGAAACCCACAAGCTTGACTGCAAAATTTTTCCAAGATATTTTGTTAATTTTGCAGTAGATTTGCTTGAAATGCATCCTTCTCCTTTCATACATTTTATTAAGTTTCATATATTATAGAGGATCTATTTTAGAGCTTAACTTATGAAAACTGGAGTTTTGCTTTGGATCAGTTTGAACTTTAAGTGGTAGAGACAGACTACAATCATGGATTATACTATATCTACTATATCTTAGCATCGCTATGCCAATGGTATAGAGTGAAATGATCCCTTGGGAGTCAAATGGAGGGAGAAAAAAGGAGAGAGAGAGAGAGAGAAACAGAAGGTAGTGGAAGAGAGAGAAATCAATGGTGTCTTTTTTTTTGTTAATTGCATCTAGCTTTCTGCTGAGCTCAGCAGGGAAGGTATCTGCAAGGGCCTCGACTGAAATCTCTCCTGGGTTCTCTTCTCAGCTCTATTTCTAGAATCCTTTTTGTTTTTTGTCTTTTTTTTTTTTCTTTTGGGCAGCCATTTTAATATTGCTTGTATGGGATAAGACTGAAGAAGAGAACATGTCAAGCAGTCATTAATAAGACTGCCTGGCAGCAGAAGCAGGCAAAGCCCCATTTTGTGCATCTAAATGATAATACGGGCAAGAAGTACAAAATCTTTGAAGGAACATTGATACTCAATGTCCATTACCTCATCTTCTACAACAGATATAAAGCATACTAACATAACATATAACATATAGTTAAAATAATACTTATTTCAAAAGATCAGTGATTATGCAGAAAAATAACCTCTATATCCAAGCACCTCTGTGCTTGGACTTCAAGCACAACTCGGATACATGCCACGTACAGAAGTACTCCGATGACACTGCGATTGTGGCATGTATCTGGGAGGGTGATGAGGAGGAGTACAGGGCATTGGTGGCTGACGTCATGGAGTGGTGCCAACAGAACCAGCTCCAGCTCAACGTCTCCAAGACGAAGGAGATGGTGCTGGATTTCCGGCGGGCACCACCCTCTCCACAGCCAGTGATCATCGAGGGCAGTGAGGTGGAGGTGGAAGGAAACTATAAGTACCTGGGACTGCAGCTAGACAGCAGACTGGACTGGTCACTCAACTCGGACTGTGTGTACAAGAAGGGGCAGAGCAGGATGTACTTCCTGAGGAGGCTGGCCTCCTTCAACATCTGTCCTAAGCTCCTACTCATGTTCTATCAGTCCGTAGTCTACAGTGTGCTGTCATACGCCATTGTGTGTTGGAGTGGTGGGGCCAGGAAAAGAAATATGGACCGTCTTAACAGACTCATCCGCAGAGCGGGCTCAGTGGTCGGGCTGAGCCTGGACTCTGTGGAGACAGTTCTGGAGAGCAGGACCATGTCTAAAGTTAAGGCTATCATGAACAACAGCAGCCACCCCCTGCACACCACCTTCTCCCAGCAGAGAAGCACCTTCAGCGGCAGACTGCTGTCACACAGCACCTCCACAGAGAGGCTGAGGACCTCCTTCGTGCCCCGTGCCATCAGGGGGTACAATGACTCTCTCAGGAGGAGGGGGGAGGGGGGGTGGCAAGGTCAGCACGCGGTTAAATGGATTTAATTTAATTTATACTGTTTATATTTTAATTTAATTGTATACTGTTTATATTTTAATTTTATACTGTTTATATTTTAATTTAATTTTAGATTGTTTATATTTTAATTTTATACTGTTTATATTTTAATTTAATTTTATACTGTTTATGTTTTAATTTTACACTGTTTATATTGTAGTTATAGTTTAGTATATGTCCTGTTAATGCTGCTTGTGTCTGTTAGTGTAGTGTATGTCTTGTGGTATGTCCTGTGATGTCAGTGTTTCTTTTTCTCCTGGTGTTTATCCAGTATTCACTCATCATGTAATGCCTGAGCAGTGGATATGTACAATTTCCTCCGAGACTAATGAAGTGTATCTATCTATCTATCTATCTATATAGATAATATTTGTCAGTTATTTGTGAGTAAGCAACATTTCTGTTGCACTTGGTGGACGTGGAGCTTATGTTCACTATTGTACATGTTGGTTCATAAGATGTTTAACATTGCATAAGATTTTTTAAACTGTTGATTACATTGAAATGTTAAATACTCTTTTGTAAAGAAACCATAAAGTGTATCAGTAAAAAGCTGTAGTTAAAGGTACAATATTTTAACATCAGTTCAGTTTTAATATAATATGAAGTGTAAGGTAAAGAAAAAGATGTATTTAAATAAAGTACAACAGAGTGGTCCTATTTTTATTTGAGCATTATTTCTGGATGTGCTCATTTACAACTGCATTGCTAAAGTATCAAAAATAATGTACTCATGCTAGAAAGGGATCCTGGACCCTGGTGTGAGGAAGGAGTGTAAATACAACCAGTCACAATAGCTGCTAATTGAAGCTAAATGAGTACAAATATCTCCAGCCTCATGAAATAGAAACACAATGACAATCATAGAAAGCTGTGTTTCACTCCTAACATTGTCAATAACATCCTCTGTATTTTACTTGATGAGGGAATGATAAGAATCATGATTTGTTTCAAAAATAGACAACAATGACAACTATTCCCCAAACATATATTATTTAAGAACCAAATTATAATTGTGTTGCAGTTACACCTGACACAACGCTGTGCTGAAACTTCTTTTCTTGAAAGTCTAATTAATTATGAGATTCTTGATGAAATTATGAAATGGTATTATTTTCAAAAGGATCATGTCTTCATCATTAATTTAAAGGTTCTCATGTTCTTCTACCATAAGGATAATGGAGCACAGCCTCAAACACCAAAAACTGCTTCCTGTAACACTCTAACTACTTAACCGCTGTAGGATTCCAGCCCCGTATCTGAGCTTCTGAGTGCAGATCCAGCTCCGTAATGCTGTATGAGATTGAGTTGAATGATGCTGCATTAAAGGGGTCAGAGGAGAGGAGAGCTGGAAATCTAATCAAAGGAAAATACCATTACAGCAAATGAGAGATGGCAAGTGCACGAAACATGGTGAGCAAACTGAAACAATACTGCACTCCAGCTGTGCTTGTGAAGGAAAAAGGAGAGGCAGTTCTCCTTTCCATTGTCATTATAGTCTTTTTTGTTTTTTTACCGCTGAATCCTGAATTACTAACTCAATTGCTACCTACTCCAATTACTACCTGAAAGAGCCGTAGAATGCCAGTGTTTGGCTCTTATATACAATTTTTTATTCTTATGTGGGATGTTACTATGATCAGGTGTCCTCCTCCTGAATGTATGAAAAATCATCTGTTGCTTCTGAAAACCTGTATTTTTCCTCCACACAACTTGGCAACTATCACAACTTCCCACGCCACCTGAAATAGTATGTGTCAGTTATTAGCAACAACCACCTGCCACGAAGAGTCAGAAAGTCCCTATACTCTGCATCCTGATAATCTGGGTGCCAGAAGTCGCTGCTGTGATTCACAACTTCCTCATTCATCCTTCACACAGTCATTTGAGAGGAATGTATGTGTGACATATCCACCTCAGCGGGTGCAAGTGAATTTTATCCCGTGTTAAAGGAACTATGTTTGACAGTCAGCTGTTGAGATTTACAAGAGCAGAGACCCCCTGCATTCCATTGATATGTTGACTGCTCAAAATCATGCCAACCAAAACTAACCCAATACCCCCTGAAGACAAAGAGGTGTGCTCAGGTGCGAACATGCCAGGATGCAAGCCATTGTTGGAGAATTATTCCAGCAGCCATTGCAACCATCTCCAACATTATCTCATTTTAGAGGAATGAGGAAGAAGACAGGAGGGATTACATCATCCTGTAGTAAAGATGGTTAACTCCGCTTTAGCAGTGGACACACAGGATAACAGCCTTAATACTTTACATCATGCAAAAAAACTCAGATCATTCCTGATGATCACAGTCAGTGGGAAGCAGAATGACACCGGTGTGCCGACTCAGTGCTAATATGGCGCTGTTACACCTTTTTGATGTCATTATCGGAAGCCCTGACGACAGCATTGATGTAACATTATTACACAGACAGCAGCACTGCTGCTGCAGAGGCAATGAAAGAGTGACAGAAAGAAATGGATTGAAGAAGAGGGATGGTAAAATTGGAAAAAGAGAGAGGATGCAGAAAAGAGGTGGGATGGAGGAAAAGGAGGAGGGACTGTCTTACCCCGGCGTGCCTGTTTTATCTTGGGGCTCAGCATGGTTACCGTTGCTGTGCTGCTCCCTCTCACTGAGACATGACTGCATCCCTCTCCTCATACACTATTCCACTAACAGACACATGTTCAGCACCTCTCGCTGCTGCCTCGCCCTGCTACTCCTCAACCTCTATGAGGTACTCCTCATCCTCCCCCTCTCTCTCTCTCTCACGTGGACACTGTCTCTGTCTGTCTCACGCTTACGAGCACCTAACCACACACTCTCCTCTTCCTCCCCATCATCTCACTCCACCTATCTGTCTGTGGCCCAACATGCCATTCAAACATGCTGAGCCCTGCCCTCCTTCCTTTCCTTTTACTCTCTCTCCCCCTCCTCTCTCTCAATCCCTCCCTCCCTCCCTCGTGCTCTCTCTCCCAATCTCTTCCGCCCCCTCTTTCTCCCTCTGTCTCTTTGCCATCTGCTGCACACTCTCAGTATCAATTTCTCACTGTCTATAAATATATCTGGCTGTTTGTCCTCTGTCTTGTCACCCTTTTCTTTACACTGGTTCTCACATCATAGGGCAGTCTGTTTGCTCGTGGAGATTTAATTATGGGCTCCTTTGGACCTGAAGGACAACCTCATCTTTACTCTACGCATCTGACATAACAATGTAGCTCATAAATGCTAACGGTCCCTGAGATCCCTCAGTTGTTTTCTTTCTTTAAACATTTGTTGACACTGGGAGTGAAAACACTGATGTCTGTAACTCAGTCCTAACACGTTTATTCAGTCTGTCTTTAATGTCATGCATTTTTAATGTTATAGCTTAAGTATTTAAATCGATTCATCACAACAATTTTATGTCAGTCTTCACTATGTTCAATTTTATTCTTATTTTATTATTTTATTTATTTTTAATTCATTGATAATAACGATAACAATAACAACAACAACAATGATAATAATACTGGTCACATTTGTAGTCATAGTAGTAGTAGTAGTGTAGCAGTAGTAGTGGTAATAGTAGTAGTAGTGGTAGTAGTATTAGCAGTAGTCCTGTAGTAGTAGTACTGTAGTAGTGATAGTAGTAGTAATAGTGGTAGTAGTGGTGGTAGTAGTAGTAATAGTTGTAGTAGCAGCAGCAACAGCAGCAGCAGCAATAGTAGTAGTAGTGGTAGTAATTGTAGTAATAGTCGTAGTAGCAGCAGTAGTAGTAGTAGCAGTAGTAGAAGTAGTCCTGTAGTAATAGTATTGTAGTAGTGGTAGTAGTAGTAGTTATAATAGTGTCAGTAGTGGTGGTAGTAGTAATAGTTGTAGTAGCAGCAGCAACAGCAGCAGCAGCAATAGTAGTAGTAGTGGTAGTAATTGTAGTAATAGTCGTAGTAGCAGCAGTAGTAGTAGTAGCAGTAGTAGAAGTAGTCCTGTAGTAATAGTATTGTAGTAGTGGTAGTAGTAGTAGTTATAATAGTGTCAGTAGTGGTGGTAGTAGTAATAGTTGTAGTAGTAGCAGCAGCAGCAGTAGTAGTAGTAGTAGTAGTAGTAGTAGTAGTAGTAGTAGTAGTAGTAGTAGTGTTAGCAGTGGTACTGTAGTAGTGGTATTGTAGTAGTAGTATTAGTTGTAGTAGTACTGTTGTAGTAGTATTGTAGTAGTAGTAGTAGTAGTATTGGCAGTAGCAGCAGTATTATTATTATTATTATTATTATAAGTAGTAGTAGTAGTAGTAGTAGTAGTAATACTGGTGGTAGTAGTAGTAGTAGTAGTAATAGTAGTAGTAGTAGGAGTAGTAGTAGTGGTATTTTAGTCTATATGTGGTTCAGCTTGTGTTTCAATACAAACATACAAAACATTTGAATATGTAAAATGCTTGATATGTTTTTATTGATTTTATTGATCGATTGGATCATAACTAATTTAACCATTCAACATTTGTTGCAAATCAAGTGACCTAACATTTTTTTACCTATTGAATTAAATTTTGAAGGATGTGTATTTAAATTCAGACACTCAAGTTACTGACAAACGTTCAACTAAGATTTAACGTTAGAAGGGAAATGGCACACAACCCAGTTACTCATGAAAGCCACAGCACTCAAGGGTGTGATGTTCTTGTTCCTTTTCTGCCTGCTAGGGTTGTAGTGGATGTGATAAAGCAGATAGATGCTCCAGTTCAAGAGGCTGGATGAGTCTAAAATGCCATGTAGGCACTGCTTGGGGGGAGAGCTGACCGAACTCATTCATAAGAAGAAAATACTCAAATCACACACAAAAATCTATTGAATCAACAATAAATGACACTATGAGTGACACTGCCTTCAGGATGGATTTATGAGTCACTGTACTATTTCTGACAAAACCTAATAAATCATCAATATTTTCGTACAGACAGCTCATATCCTGTCACACAGAGGGCTCATTCTGACAGACATTATACGTCATAAATAACAGAAGCAAACATTAAAAAGAATTTTACCTGACAATTCATTTCGGCTGTCACTAATGAGAAGAGTCTTGGATGTTTTCATGGCAGTGAACCCGTCTACACTCCTCCTCAACTGGAGCCATTTCTATACAGACACACACACACACACACACACACACACACACACACACACACACACACACACACACACACACACACACACACACACACACACACACACGGCTAAAACAATAGCAATACTGAAATCTCAAGTTGTTTACTTAATTGAAAATGACTAAGAAGCAAACCAAGTGGCATCCGCATACCCAAAGAGAATTGGCTACTGTTGCTGCCATCATTTAAGCACCAGAAAACCAATGACATTTGCCTGAAGAATGCTGATGTGAACAGAGTGTGATGGATGGAAGAAAACAGTCATGCGAGTATTACTTGCCATGTCATCTGGGATCGGCAGACAAGAGAGCTCTGACCCGGACGGCTCTGCATCGTCCCAAACAGCTGTGGTGATACTGGAGGTTCTGCTTTGCAGAAAAATACAACACAGCTGTGCAATGCACTCCCACTGTCCTTCCCTTCTGACTGTCTCTCACTACAGGAAGTAAGCTGCCTTGACAGAGAAGTGAAAACTGCTGACTTCTATACAAAAATATTCTAGTTTCTTCGTTACAAAGCATTCTCCAAAGCAATTTTTTAAGTAGCAGATTTCCATTTTTTAAATATCTCCATCAAGAGGTAATTTCACTAGCATTGACTTGTTTTGCTATTTTTCTGGGATCAAGATTAGACAAAAGCTACTTGATACATTTTCATGCACAGAGGAGAACTAGTGATGAATAAATTATGTTCTGTTCTGAATTCAGACTTAATCCTCAGAATTTTCCATTTATTCTCAGAATGCTTAGTTAACTGAAAAGAAAATGTGGCTGTATTCTTCTTTCATATTCACGGAACTTTGCAGAAAATTTTAGAATATAGGGGCATATCAAAGTATTTTTTTTTCACCTTTTTTAAACACTTCATTTTTTAATCATTCCTATTTATTAGGTATCCAATGTACTGTATTGGATGAATGCTAGTAGAAGGGATGGATTTGGATTCCTAACAGCAAAAATTTTATTCTTGAGGAGAGTAGTGAGGTAAACAGGTTATGTCAGAAATGTCTTTCACTCTTAATTTTAGGACTCTAAAACTTTTTGAACCATTTTTGTCAATTGAACTGCAAACTACATGGAGGACTATCATGACACTCAGATGGTGTTCATGTCTTGTTATAATCTAGATTGTGTTTTAATCTAAAGGAAATGTTCGATCTTGCTGTGCTCTCTTGAGGGTCTCTACAGTTAAAGATTATTAAAGTTAGTTCAGGTAGAAAATGATCATGGATAAAAATCATCACATCATGCATAGACCATTGACTAGCCACATATTAAAAATAATATACAGTAGAATATTGACAAATGGTGGCCAATCCAATAATACAATACTGATTCAGAGAAAGAGAGATACAGTATGGTACAGCAGAATTACTATTTTCTCAGGGTTACATTCGCTTGTCTTCAGTATTACTAAACACATAACAAGCAATACAAGGAGCACTAAATAAAATCATGTCAAACAGCCACTCACACAATGCAGAAAGACCGACCTTGGAGTGGAGTGGCAAACATCATCCATAATCTATAACCATGGTCTGAGGGGACACATAGGAAATGAGTGTGTTTAATTGCAGGCATGAGAGCAGCACGTCTTCATTAGTGAGAGCAGAGGATGTGCCATGGTGCAAATGAAAACTGCACATCGGAGAGATAATGACATCACGTTGGGAGCAGAGTCTTTTGGTGCACCTGCTATTAACCATTATCACTGGCTAATCACAGGCGTTGTTGATGACACAAGCACACAGACCTATGTTTTTACATCATGATATTTTTATTTGAAGCATCAAGAATAATACTAAAAAAGTATAGGCTGATGTGGAATACAAAAACAACTGTGAATGTGAACATTAATTCTGAGGCACGCCCTGACTAAAACATAGTTTTGGAAAAACCAAATACTGTATACAGTTTACACACTTTATTTAGTGAGGTCTTTAAAAGCTAGTTGAATATCTGAACACTTGGTGCTCTCTTGCAGGACACTTTGAGGACAAATCTGCAAACAAATCAACTCTACTGATATTAAAATACAATATGAGGATATATTACATTCAAGTACAACATGTCATATGGCAAAGTGTTATGACTAAATCTCACACAGATGAATGCACACTAAAGACTCTGTAGAGGTGTGTCAGTCAGCGGTGATGAAACAGCTGGACACGAGACATATATTTTATATATCTATGGCGGTTTTGTCCTCTCTTTTTGCACTGCCTATCCGTCGTCTACCCTCCAGCAGAAACGACAGTGCTGTGACCCACCGCTGCCCTAGTGACCTCTGCCGTCCCGAGCTTTCACATTGTCGGAAGTAAGTGGTTGTTCCAGTGGCAAGGGCATCAAATTGCTCGGTCAGGAGCCACACCTCCCAAAGGAGTGTCAGTGCGTTCATGATCATCAGGACCACAACCCAGAACTCTTCCCCTAACAGCGTGAGCCACAATGACAAGCTCCGACCACCTGCAGGCATCTTGTCAAACAAGTAACTTGTTGCCGAAGCAACGAAAAAAAGATGGGCAATCACCATGGAGAGGATGAAAATGATGAAGAGGCGGTGGTTTTCCCGACCGATGCAACGGTTGAGGAAAAGGCAGTGGTGGTCATAGTCTTTGATGCAGACGTCACACAGCTTACAGTGTTTGGTGTAATCGGGTGGAAACAGCTAAAAGGGAGTCGAAGATACAACGACAAGGAAGAGCATCAGCACTAATTAATACATTTCTTAGAATGAGAGACACAAAATAAAAATCTGAGTTACCATCCCAAACTCCAAATCATTTCGACCTGCATTTCTGACATTTGCTGCTTTTCAGAACGTTTTAATTTCACTATTAGATGAAAACTGACTAGTAAAGAGTCATATTTCCACATGGTGACCTGATATGAAGCGAGCTCACACTATTGTTAAACAAAAAACTGCTGAATGTGGAAATATGCTTGGAAAACATTTCACAGTTCTATGTGACTCTCAAGATCGGTTTTGGTATAAGGTCCTGGCTCTCCGGTGTGATAACTGGTCATGATGAATGTCATCTATTTCACCTTTACTCGCATTTATTGTCACATCATTGACTGAGCTGTTGTGTCTCCATTCAGGGGCTACATCCTTCTAAGGACACAGTCTATGTCCTTCGGGTCACATTGCGTTCAGAGCTCTTAAATGAGGCAGTCTGTTCTGTGAAGAATTTCAAAAGCTCTTTACCTCCGCATCATGAAATCCCAAGCCCATCCTCCAGTAACCCTGATAGACGGAGTTGATTTAGTGATGGTAAAATTATGGTTCTGGACTCACAGTTTAATGCCACAATAGTTAAATCTGTGGTGTAGAAGTACTAGTTGTAGCAGTGGTACAAAAGTCAGATGTAGTCAAAGCTGTAGCAGTAGTAGTAGCAGTAACAGTTAGGATAATACTGCAATTAAAAATGGTGTAGGAATGGAAACAGCATCAATAGAACAGAGAATAGAATAAAAGTAGAGCCATTAATTGTAAATAAATGTAATTGTAAAAAACTGAGATAATTTAATTTCACTCAGACTGAGGGCAGTCCATTAATCCTGTAGAGGCTGTTTTTGGAAATTAAATGTAAATATTGCAGCTACATAATGACTCCGGGAGTTTAATATCTAGAGAAAGAAAGCCACATTTGTGAGAGGCATGTGAAGTGGCCCTTGAACGGGACAGCCTTAGATCTTTAACTAGATCGCTCCAAGGATGCAGCCCCTGAATTGAGACAGAGCTAATGCAACAGCTGACAGATTTTAGCAGAGGTATGTGAAGAACATTTTGAAGGAGAGACTCATGGTAACTCTCACATCAAGAAAGGATTGGTTATGTGTTTCATTTGCTTTATTTAGATATAAAGACAGACAAGAGTTGTGTGAATATCTAACCTCACAGTAGGGACAGAACCTCTGAGGACTCTGGTTGTTCTCCACCAGGTCAGCAATGTAGGAGAACCGAGGATCTGCATCTGCTCTATCCAGCGTCCCTGGATCCTGGGTCAGAATCTTGCAGAACAAAACAAGGACTAGAGCGAAGTGGATCATCGACAACTGGACCAGAGCACTGGTTGGCCACACACTTTCAAGCGATTAAGGATGAATGCCTGTCATTTTAACAGCAACAGTTGCTTTCGTCTACATTGCTTGGAATATTTGAACAAGATATGCCAACCAACAGATATGCATACTTTACTTGTGCGTAATTACTTATATATTTTACATATATGATATACAGTCTAAAATGGGAAAGAACGAGATGTGGTCTCAGGTGATTCCGTGGTGGTTTCCTGAAGCATAACTCGTAACTCAGCTTTCCACTCATATCTCGAACAAAAATATGGACAGAGTGATGGCTCACGTTTTAAATAACTCGTCAAGTCAATCGTATCTCAAGGTACTACTGTATTGTCTTTAGAACATAACGTGATTGATCAAAACGTTACTCAAATCAGAAACTGCCCTATTATCCAAGGCATGATTAACAATTTAAAAAATTACATATAAGAACTAAACAGTTTGACTAAAACTGAGATCCTTGTGTCATCTGGCCAGCATAGGAAAAAACAACAACAATAAAAAACAATCACTAGATTATCAAGTAAATCTACAATCATGACACTTAATGTGTGTCCTCTTTAATAAGGATATCAGGCATTATTTTTCCATAGAAACAAAGCAGGGAATGAAGCAATCCAGCCATGAGAGTTCCCAAGTAGATCGGATTGGGTGACCTGGAAGAAGGATATGCTATCTTAATACCACTAGAAACAAAAGTGAAACATGTTGACATCCTCACACTATTTTTGTGAAACCTTTGATACGTGGTCATGCGGTGAAACTGAGTGAAGATGCTCCTGGCCAGCCAGGGGAAAAGCACACCGCAGGTTAGCCCTCCATAACCTCCTAACATGGCTGCAATCAGCAAGATAGTGGCTCCGCTCAGGGTTGGAAAAAGCAGAGTCCAGTAGTATAGAACTGTTTAGAAAAGACACAGCAGAAGACATGCAGACATGAATGCACAAACAACACTTTGAATGTTACAGTGCTGCTATTGTCATCAACATTTTCATCTTGTTTTCATCACTAAATGAAACAATACAGTGACATTTACCATGAGACTCTCTTGGCTTGTGGTGAATCGGCTCATTAATATAGCGACTCAGTAGCTTCGTGAGCTGCTGATGTCTGGAGATAAAAAGCAGAGCAGAATATTTTAAGGTTGTGAGGGGTGTCACCAATCCACGAAGAGGCCTGCCAGCAGACATTTGTACCAGGCATTTATAAAGTTAACAGATTCACCTAAATGTTTTCCCCTGTTTGCTGAGGTCCAGTGGTTTGAGGCCGCTGTGATTCTTCTCGTGGAGCAGTCTGCACCCTGCTTTCTGCAGCAGCGTCCAGCACACCTCCACTGCGCCCCTCTCTGCTGCGACATGAAGCGCTGTCGCCCCCTGCTGGTCGACTGCGTCCACAGCACATCTCTGACGCAAACATGAGGTTGACAAGCACAGCCGCAAAAATGATCATTTGCTGCCCCGTTTTACCAAAGTATTTAAGCTTAGAATGATCGCTGAATACTACCAAGCATAAGGATTTTTACAGTAACCAACCTCAAGTAAATAAGGCTCTGATGACCCATTTGCTGGTTTGACGCGCCCGCGAGCAGTTAAGTTAAACTTTTACTTACTCGAAGGAGGTTTGTATAGAAGTACTAAAATCATGTAAGCTATTTTCCTCAGTGGTAGATTAAAGTGATGCTTAATAATACACAGGTGAAAAAGGGCAGTCAAAGGTTTATTAAAGTCTCATTACAGTGTTTCCTGTTAATTCCCTGTGCGTAGCAGCAATACATACACTTAAAAATCTTTTTGATTTGACACAATGTTGCAATCAAAAACATATTAATGAGGCTTTAAGACTTTGGCATAATTTTTTAGATTAGTGGTGGACAAAGATGGGGAGAGATAGAAGTCTAATTTATACCTGGTCTCTGAGTAAGTACCGGACGACCTCTGTGTTGCCCGTGGATGCAGCCAGGTGAAGTGGAGTTACTTGGTACATGTCTGTGTCTGAGAACCGAAACATTCCTGTCTCCCACAAATAGTGCACTGCAACACTGGGAAAGGTAACTGAGAGTGAGTCCATGCATGAGATATTTCTATGGAACTGCGTAGTCCCATAGGAAAAAAAACAAACATTCAACTTAGCGATGCTTTGCTTCCTTCACTCACATGTTACCCCCGGTGACAGCATGATGCAGTGATGTTTTTCCTTGCAGGTCAATGAGGCGCAAATCAGCCCCATGCTGCATCATCTGGTGTATGATATAGATGTTCCCCTGCCTGATAAGAGTCACAATTACCAATTGTTATCATGAAAGGTCAATTACACAATAGAGAAGCACAATTTTGCACTTATGACATTGTCACAATCAGAAATCAGCATGTTTGCTTAACACTGACTGCTCACCTGCAGGCAAAATGTAAGGCTGTCTGACCTGCATCACAGGTCAAGTTAGGGTCAGCTCCATTACTCAAGAAGAGATCAACCAGGGCACGATTACCGTGGAGGGCAGCATAGTGCAACGGGGTGAAACCACCCCAACCTGGATGAAGACAAACACATAATTTCATGAAGACAAACACATGTTTTCTGAAGACCTTCAAATTGATGTGCAGGCTCCGAGTGGACCAACAAAAGCCAGTTGTAAATGTGCGGATGACAGCCTGTTGACTAAAAACCTCACCAGTGACAGGTAGAATTCCTCTTGACACAGTTTGACTTTGGGCTGCATTGTTACAGAATCTGTCCAACTAGAAATATGGAAGATCATCTCATTGAAAAGCTGCAGCCGGACATTGTTTCCTATTATTACTGTGACAAAATCGCTTCATTATGTACTGATGTGAGATGGATTTAAATGGATCCTTTAGAAAATAACTAAACCTCATTGGTCATACATACTGATGAATGTGACTTGGAGGTGTGTGTATTAGACACACACGACAAAGGTGCAACAGGAATGATTTCTTGGTAAAAATATTCATCATTATTGATATTCAACGCAGTTTTTTTGGCTGCAATAAGGAAAGCGTGACCATCACTAACCGGGTTCCCAATTTCAGACGGGAATACAGCAGTAGTGGCCTTTAGTTTTCTGTATATGCTGTAAAACTGACCAGTTTAAAATGTTTTTTTTTTAAATCATGCCTCAGTTCTTACCTTTCTCTTTGAGGACGGACCGGTCATTTTGAAGGAAATGTATGCACTCTTCGATATTTCCTCTTTGTATACAGTCAAATATGTCTCCTCCGCTCACGGAGCACACGGGCATCGGATGCATCGTGATGGATTCCCCGCAGCGGCCTGTAGCGATTCCCACCGACAGACACCGAGACGGAACCGCAGTCAACTCGTTTGCGGAGGCGCTACAGTATCACGGCTCAAATAGATACAGCAGACCATCTGTAACGGTGCTCAGCCATCGAGTTCAACGGATCGAGGGAGACCACGCCCTGTGCGTCTGGTTCGCTGCAGGCGGTCACGTGATACTATCGTCACTTCCGTCAACAAATCGCATGGGCCCTATAGATAAGATCGCGCTGAGGTAGTACACGGAACCCGAGTCTGAGACAGGTTCATGTACAGAGAAATGTGGGTGTCGTGATTCCTGCTGGATAAATTGAGGTTCTGTGTCAGTGTTCCACACCAGCAGGCGTTTGGTAACGTTCTCCATAATGTTCATAGTGTTTGTCTTTTGGCAGGATAAAATGATTACATATTTATGGCACCTAATGGGACTGTCGGGTATATGACAGTAAACAATTCATGACTTTTTTTCAAAAGTTTTTTTATTATTATTAAGTTATAACTTCGAAAACATTGCAAGATATCTTTATGAGTGGGTTCCACTTTTCAGTCCAGACACTTAATCTCCTGTTGGAGCAGAAAACAACAAAACGAAGCCATCAAGACAATAAATCTCGGTAGGAGTCGTTACTATGTAGTAATATTACTACTATGTAGTTGATTTTTTTTTAAATTTAATGTTCTTTTACTGTTACAGAATATTGTCTCAATTACAGATAAACTACCAGATATCTTATAATGCAATTGTGTGAAAGTTTGGGCATGTGCTTTTTCGGCTTTTTTTAAAAATCAAATACGCATACAGATATTGATGCATTATCATTGGATTTGATGAAAAATTGAGGCATGTGAAAAAAAATTTGATTTTTGATTTTGGAACGACTCCAAATAAACGCATGGATCCATTCTCTTTTTCCCCCTATGACTTTAACAGGACTCAGGAGTCAACCATTTATGTGGTCAACATGCGATTTTGATGTCTGGATTTGTCTAATATCATTAAGAGAGGCTGCTGGGTCTTGGCAGAGGTATGACTTTCGTTTGCAATTCTAGTTACTGCCTGTTTTGGTAATATAGTACTGCATCTGTAATCAATTTCCCATCGTCCGTTACCGTCGGACCCCACTAGATGGCGCTGTGGAACTAACCTTGTTTCAACGACGTCACCAAACACGTGCAGTTTGTCAATCAGTGCAGCCACACTCAGAAATCATTCAAACCACAGGTATTATTATTATTTAACGCCCAATACTTAAGCCACATGCGATAAAAACACAAGCAAGTCAACATTAACATCTGTTGAGGGCTTTATTGTCCTGATAAAGTATTGTTCTAGTCATTAAATTGCTGTCAGACAATAAATGGAATTGCCTCTCCTGCTGTTGTCAGCAGACAAACTCATGAAATGCCATTTGTTTTATTCTATTTCACGTGTCAATCAGAGCCTTCAATTCCCACACAAACCTGTAAGTCTAGGGTTTGTTCATGTCTGTGTTAGATAATGGGAACCTGTCAAATTGATTTCTATCATGCCAGCTTTAGATGACAAGTCTTCATCCAAACATTGTTCTTTGGCCTGGAGTGGGAGGGCCCAATGCAACCAGTCAAACAACAGTTATTCTCACTTCTGCTTCTGTACGGAAATGGGACACATGACCTGGGTCAGCTGGTTTGAGTTGCTCTGCTTTGTTCAAAGCTCAGCCTACACTCTACAGATTAGTTACTGGCTGCCAGTCTTACAGCAGGGTCTGTGCCGTAGTCACTCGTCAGGTCTTAGCAGGTCTCTGCTTGTCTTCTTCCTGACATGGGATGAGACAAACCAGTAAATTTGAACAAAACAACACAGGCGACAGCGTCCCCTTAGAGCAGGGAATTACGCAGATGGCTCTAACACAAGGACAGGTAAGAAGCACGAGAACTTAAGCGGGTGCTGCATGACTGATTTTCCTATAAAGGGGATTTTGAAGTAGGCAGAAGTGTTCCTGTGATCATGTGGGCATTTTTCACTTTGACATACTTGAATTTACGCCACTGTAGGATTGGATATTGGTATGTGCTGTGTTTTTCATTTCACAACAGATAACACAGACAGGCTTACATATGAAAACATCACCATCAGTATTTATTAGTATAAAATGGGTATGAACTTCCTTCCTATCTGCTTAAACCCCACTGTTTTTCAATTTCAGCTGTCATGATTTTATGTGTCTTAATAAAGAGTGACCAAAATAATATCACTGTAATTAGGAAACAATTCTCCAGTCAAGCCTCAGTCATACATTAGCATTGCTTCTTGTGGGACTCACCATCAACAGCTGGTGTGACACAGCAGTGTTGGGTAATTTTACCAATGTCCTATGTGAAGGACTTCACACTGTAAAAGAGTTGTGTCACAAGCTCAGTCACTTAAGAAAACAAAAACGTTTGTGTCAGAATATTTTTGGGTTTAAAAGAACGAAACACCCCAATTTGCAGCTGTAAGTGCAGAAATTGTGCCCCTTATATCAATTTTTTTTCCTGCTGCTATTGATAAAACTATTTGGTATTTTTAAACTGTGGTGCAATTTTTGGTTACTATAAAATTTTACCATGGAAAAAAGAGATGTCAACCAAGTAATATAAAAAATAAGAAGCGGTAAATCTGGTGATCGAGATATGATTTGAAATGTTTCAAAACTTACTGACATTACATGCTTTAAATTTCTGGACACTGTGTGTCATGAGGATTTGTCACACAAACCGATAACCAATGAGTTACGGTGACACATGACTGCTCAGTGGTCTGTCCTTCTGCTTGCAAGAAGGAGACCTCCATGTTTTGGACATATTTCTCTGAGGAGCTGAGTGAGACAAAGAAAAATGAATTAATATGCTTTATATTTCTTTATATTTCAATTCTAGAAAAAACTCAAGAGTAGATTAAAAAAAGACATAACAGCCTGAGCATTTTTCACTTTGCTCTTTTCCCTGACCAGACGATGAAAGTGGAAAGAATCAATAAAGAAACTGGAGAGCTGAGTGCTTCAGGGGAGTTGTCTGTCTCTGAGGAGGTGAAACTGGATGAAGTGGAGGACTCTTCTAGGCCCATCCAACTCCCAGGAAAACTAACAGAACGACTGCAGGTGCTGGGAATTCATATGTTCTCCAGCCCCAACAACAAAAGTGACCATGTTCCTGCAGAACAAAAAGAAGAGCATCTCATCGAAGTCCTGTCTGTTTACATCCAGGTACCCAGACAATAACACGTCCAGTGAGGGCTCATTGTTTACCCATTCATGATTTTTAGAATTTTCAGTCAACGTAATGAGTTATGAAAACAATGATTTTTGAGAATAATTACAGGATCTAAGAAAGAGAATTTAAATCAGAGTCACTGATTGAATTAATACCTCTTTGAAAATGTGAAATGGATTTCTCAGCACGAGTCATCTTCCAAAAATATTCCAGACCACTTGAATGAATGACTAAATCAACATGAGGTGCTCAGATGATTGCATCAGCATGCTTTAAATGAATTTGCATATGGTCTCTGTGTTAATCTATGTTATGGCCCTGTCGCATGAAATTTTAACGTAATTTGGCTCCACAGCTTCCGGTCCCACTTTGGTTAATTGGAAAATAACGTCTTATTGTGAATGAGAAATCATTCTACTTAAAGAAAAAAATCCACCACAGCTGATACATTCATATGTGTGTTTAAAACCATAAATTTGGTTTACGGCTGAATGTATAATCACCATTGGGTTGTGTGTGGTTTTGAATGTGTGTATCTGTAAGCTTCTTGTCCAGAAATTTGACCATGACATGGGGGCTCATGCAGGAACAGCAAACTCAGTGCATGCAATATCCTCTTATGGCACTGAAAAAGGCATGCACAGTGCTTGGCGTCTGTTATGTGTAGTGTAGTGCATTAGCCAAAGCAGTAGTAATCCAGTTATAATATGGTGACTGTGTTTCATAATGCACTGACTACAACAGACAAGTAACTTTCAAGTATGTCAGTAAAGGGCATGCAGTAATTTTTCTGAAAGACAGAAATTCATTTTATAATAACATTCACATTTTCATGCAAAATTGCCTTTTGCAGTAAGCAGCTAAAGATGTCCTATTGTTAAAAATTCTGTTAATATTGAAATAAAAGGTGAAGCTATCTTTTTGCTCTTCGCTATTTTTACAATCTCATTCCTGATCTCAGGTCTGTGAGGATGGCAGCAGGCTTGATGGTTTGAATGTAAAGCAACTCGCAGCTCTTGCTGCTGACACCGTCATCTATAACATCCACAGTCGACTGGAAGAAAGGCCTGCAGGTACAAACAACTTCTTACATGAAGAGAAATCGTGCATTAAATTACTAGCAGAGGAACTTTTGAGTTCATCTGTTTGCTTCCTCGTTTTTCATTGTTTCTGTTGATGTTTACTGTTCTGTCGATTACATTGTCTCTAATGTCATGTTTTTGGAACTTCTGTTGAACAGAAATTTTTTATGATTTTTTTTCTTCCTTTTTTGAGAACCCGATGTTTCACAAAATGATGCATGTTGTGATTTTTTGATACTTTTTAAATAAGGTTTTCTCAAAAAAAAAAAGTGCCTTTTGCAGAGCTTTTTTTAAGTTCACACTGCTGTGAAAATATCTTGTCAGGAATTTTTACACTTGAGCGGTACAAAAACATGGGAAAAAAACCCCCATTCTGATATTAACTTTTTTAGATCTGCATGCTGCTCTGTACTTGATGAATATATATGTTTGTATGTGTATTTTCTACTTTATGTGATAATGTGATAGTGTTTCTGGAATATAGGCAGTCTTGTAGCCTTTCTGTTTGGCACACATTTGCTCTTTGAATTCAGAGAAGGCTCGTGAGGAAGTGGTGCAGTTCTTCCACAGACAAAATCTGAGGGAGATACACTGTAAGACGAGAGACAGTCCAGGATGGCTATTGCTGAAGTCTCTGGTGCTGCTGACAGCTGACAGCTCAGTGGGTGATAAAAATTTTTTTAATTGAAAACTTCACTGTTTTTTTATAAATGTTACTAATATCTTTACAATGCATCACCCTTAACCAAACTAGAAAGTACATACATTGAAAATAAAAAAAATGCGTGTGTGTGTGTGTGTGTGTGTGTGTGTGTGTGTGTGTAGGAGGTTTTATCCTGCATAAGCCCAGAGCTCCCTGTTGCTCTGGTGAAATGTCTTTATCTGCTGGTGTGCCTTCCAGCTCTAAAGGAGAACATGGCCAGAGAAGAGACCATTCAGAAGCCCTTAACAAATGTCAGTTGAGGCAATTAAACCACATTTTATATGTACTTTGTACATTTGTATGTACGTTTCATCTCTTTTCTTTTCCAGGTTCTCCTTCAACTCTGTAGGATCCCAGCCAATGTGGAAATACTGGTAGAAACTGAGGAACTGCGGTGTCTTATCATCGGCCTCACATCACTGTGGGATCAGACCAGTACTTCCTGGAGGCATCAGGCCTCCCGTCTACTTAAGGCAGTCTCATCGGCAGCAACCAGCAACACTGTCCCAAGCTTGCTAGGTAACAAAACTCACAACTGTAGGAAGTAACGTTTCTCTTCCTTTATAAGCAGTTATTTGTTTCTTAGTTACACAAGAATGTTCTCCTTCGGTTCCTCAGAGCACAACCATAAATGAAATAAATGGTTCTGGGAAGTGAATAATTACATTTTATAAGGAATGTCATCCTTGCAGACGGATATTTTTATTTGTAGAATGAGCGAAGAGACACATGACCACACATGACAGCATGGAGACATACTGCAACACGTCACATGACATCAGCTCAGATGATTCACTTAGTTTGACAAATCTTGGTGCCTTTCAACTGCTTTTCCCAGCAGGATATTATTCTCACATGATTCTAAAGATCTTTGAAACACAGTCAACTTACAGCAGTTTACCAAACCTGAGTGGATGTAAATAGTTTATTCTATCTTTTAGTCCGTCACACTGATTGTGCAGAAGGTGTTATGTTTACGTACAGTATTGTTAATCTCTGACCTAGAATTGCCTCAATAACAAAGATCTGTTCCTTTTGCCTCGGTAGGCAAAAACTGTGTCCGACTCTGCATCCAGAACCTGTTGCACATCAGTGATGACGTGTCAGGACCTCTGCTGGCCGAAGTGGCTGTGGCTGTGTTCAGCTTCATTAGGGATACCTACACCTTCAACCCTGCCCTCTTCATTGAGTTTGACACCAACAATGGCTACAAAGCCCTTGAGAACATCCTAAAACGGTGAGATGAAGGACATGAACACATTTCAGGACCAGGAGTTATTATAGAATATAGATTTGTCCAATGACAATAGTAAACGGGCCCTTTTTAAAAATTAAGTGGAAATATCAGTCTAACGATGCAGCCCCTTGAAAAGACGCAGTACTAGTAATAGTATAGATAATAAACCTTTTTATTTCCCCCTGCTCTGTATTTAACTTCCTTTTGTCTCTTATTCAACAATTCTAAGCTGTGAGAAAGGTGTATCTGCGGATCAATTCCAGCCTGTGGAGGAGTTGCTGGCTCTTATTGCATCTTTCACCCTTCTTGGAAAAACTGAGCTGAAAGTGATTCTTTGCGTCTCCAATCCTCAACCTCCAGCCTTTAGATTTGACCCACCTCTCACCAAAGGTAGGTCAAGTCTTTGCCGTGAGTTCTACTCTATAACCGTAATTATCAGTTGTAAAATAAGGATAAACTCTTGAGTCATCCATTCCAAAATCACATGCCAAACTGTCTAATTAACACCAAATGCATTAGCTCAGCAAAGACAAGCTAAGGGATGAGAATTGCTTTCCCCCATGTGACCACACAGTTCAGCAGCCTTGACGTTTTTGCTCTTTTAGAAACCCACCCAAACTCCATCACTCCCTTTCTCTGATTTCCCACACACTCTGACTCCCCATAGTTCCTACACTACCCTGCTGCGATGCACAACACCCCTCAGGTTAACAGGAAGCTGAGGTGATTATGTCTGTGATGATGAAGTGGAGGCTTCCCTCTAACTCTGTTAGGATGCCCCACATCCATTCACCACTGGCCTACAGCAACCAGCCATCTATCATAGATACACACACACATCTCCATCCAACACTCATAAATAGCGTTCATAATAAACACATCGTACCTTCATACTTACACACAGACACACACACGCAGCACCAATCCATCACATCAAGGAGCAGATCTCTTTCCAACGGAGGGACCAGGCAGACTTATGCGCTGATCTTATTTAGCTCTGATGTGATTTTGACTAAGTGTGAAAATGAATCCTATTACTAAGCAGGTGTATATTTATTCACAACAACCATGAGTGTGTTTGAGCTCTCTAATCTAAGACCTCCTCTTAATATTTTGACAGTGTAGCCAAGATGCTTTATCAAGGCAGATTACGCTTCTTGTCCTCTTGCCTGCATGCAGGTTGTTCCCGTTGTTTTTCAGTCTGTCTCTATATATGTAACTGTAGAAGAAACACACACACACACACACACACACACACACACACACACACACACACACACACACACATTCATTCATTAATTCATTCAAGGGGCTACTGAGCAATGGATGGGGATATCCTTGATAGAAGTTAAGACAAGACTAGAGAATTGTAGTGAAAATATGTGATATTGTCCAGATATCATTTTAACTGTTGCAGCAGACACTTAACTGTATGATCTCTACATCTCATCATTTGGGTCTCTTTGTGTTTCATAAGTTCTACATACCTCCTTAGGGGCTCAACTTGGGCTTTGTATTTCAGCTTACTTTTAATTTGTTGGTTTTCCTGTTCGAAGAAGTTGACTGTCTGATCCCACCAAAGCAAAATTTGATGAACATTCTGTTCAACAGGACTTATGTTTAGGACCTAAAGCCTTCTTTGACAAGTTAAATGACTTTTTGACTCACCTCCTACTGTACTGTTCTTGCTAGGGTCCGCTGTGAAGAATCTGCCTGCTTTCCACCTGCTTCAAGCCTGCTTGCTACACTCTGAGGATTCCACACTGTGTTGCCAACTTCTTCAAATTCTACAGGCACTTTGGGAGAGAGATACAGCTAATTTCTTCCTTCTGGAGTGGAGTGCCCAGTCAATGGCCCAGCTGTCTGCCTGTATATGGTGTAAACCAGTACCTGTACAAAGACTTTTCTTTTCACTGCTGGAGATGGTATGACTTGTGACTTGGAACACAACTTGTGCACAATGTTTTGCACAATTTTTCTCTGATACAGCAATGCCATAAGGCCTGACTAAATATCTGATTTCCTACAGGTGGTATTTAAGTTTAACTACATCCCTCACGAGGCCTTGAATGCACTTCTGGCTGTGTTGAAACAGCACTGGGCAGGGAAACTGGCTGGGAGAACGGCACGAGTAGAGTATCTACTGGCAGCTCTGGAGTGTTTTCACAGGTGAGCCAGCTGCTAGCATAATGTGAGAATTTGTTCAAGTATTTCATCCTAATCTAAAATTAAAGGCTAATTTTAACAAATCTATATCATATTATGTACATACTATATTAATACAATAATATACAGTAATACAATATAAAATAACATAACATAACATAACATAACATAACATCATATAATATAATATAATTGCCTTACATTAAGAAGGTTCCGGGTTCAAGTCCCTTCTGTGTGGAGTCTGTATGTTCTCGGCGATTCTGCCTGGGTCCTCTCCAGGTTCTCCGGCTTCCTCCCACTTTTATAAACACTCTGCTTAGGTGAATTGATCACTCCAAATTCGTCTGTAGGTGTGAGCCTAAGTGTTTGTTCTTCCTGTGGCTGTGCGATGAGCTGATGTCTCATTTGGGTACACCCTGCCTTTTGCCCGTTGCCATCCGGAATATTTTACAGTACCGTATCGTATCGTATCGTATCGTATCGTATCGTATCGTATCGTATCGTATCGTATCGTATCGTATCGTATCGTATCGTATCGTATCGTATCGTATCGTATCGTATATCGTATCAAGTTGCAGTTTTTAAAAAATGAATGGTCAACACCAAAAGTGACAGCCGTCCCTTTTCTTCCAGGATGACAGTGTACAGCGGCATGCTTACCGAAGTTCTCAGTGACAGGGGTCTGCTGGAGATGCTACTCTTTGAACTTCGGAGGAGAGCAAAGATCCTCAGGAAGACTGGAGTTGTGTCTTCATCTCAAACAAGTACTGACTGATTTTTTTTCTTCAGCCTCTGAAGGATTTGTGATTAAAGAGCTACTAAGAGAAATGAGAAGATCGTTTGACAAGACTACATCACTGTATTGAACTGAGCAATAAGCAGTCGTTCTTTAGCTGAAGTAAAAATGGACCTCAGTTGTTCATATTCAGTCTTGGTCTTCCTCTATTTTTTTTCTGTAATTTGTAACTAAAGTTCTTGTACTCTTTAGATCCAGAGCTGCCATGTGTGGAGGACAGTGAAAAATTGCTCAGTGTCTGTATGCTTCAACTTGTTTCAACCTTTACTTTTCGTTCAATCAAAAACACAGGTATTCTCATGCATCCCTTGTAATGTACATTTTAATAGAAAACTCAATTCCTTTCTATTTCAAAGTTTGTGATCCTTTTTTGTATCTGAAATATATGCCTTGACGAGAAACTCCTGTTACACACTTAATCTCTATATGTGTGCTCCAGTTTCAGTGCGAGACCTTGGTATGGTACCTTACATAAAGATCTTCTTGGATGAGGATCAGTATCGTGGTCCCACTCTGAGGATCTTAGAGCATCTGGCTGAGATTAATCCTGAGGAGTTCATGAGCACAGCCATCGGAGCCCTCTGCTCGTCTACGCAACAGGAGGTTGAGCTGAAGCGGGACCTTCTGCAGGTGCTTAGTGTACAAGCTACATGGAGCAACACATACAGAAATACTGAGATATACAGTGACGTGCAGTCAGGGGACAGCCTCACCTGCCATCATAAAAGAAAAAAATGGAAAATGGTATAAATAAATCAAATGGTTATATTAATCCAGTGATGTGTATTATATAGTTATTTTCCATTTAACGTCACAAATTTTACATTATTTTTACTTATAATCCCTGAATTTTCACATTTACTGCTGAAATACTGAAAAGAGACCTGCGGTGAGACACCAGCCATGGATTGCACAATGACTCGACTAGCTGTGCTGGTATGCTATACAGTGAGACTGTAATGCTATCTCTCTGTAAGTCGCTATTAAAATGTTCAGACACATTTGCTATTTGAACTAAATTTCCTTAATTTAGCTAATGTATATAATATACAGTATTTTTTTGTCAACAACTGCATGTGTGTAACGTCTTTCTTGAGTTGAGTGGTCCTGAAACAACTGGGAAAAGGCACACAGTGAGGCACGCAGTTCTTGTGCCTCATGGTAGGGGGCGCTGGTGATCCCAGGGATTCGGCTGAGGGTTCTTCTTTCTCGGCCGTAGAAGTGACAGTAAACTACAATCTACTGTATTGTCAGAGCGTCAAGTGCAGCCATTAATTGGTTTTCCGCTCGCCTTGCCTGACTGTAAAATAGAGGATTACATATCTCAACCCAAAATTTTTACGATGCTTTTGTTCAGAGGGAGCTGCACGTGGACTTTATTTATAAGTAAACATAACATAAAAAAACATGTAGGTAACATAATAAGTTTTTTTTTTAATCAAATGTGCTTATTTGTATGTTACAGTCTGTATGTGTAAGTTATTCTGCCATGAGACTTTAAAAATGACCTCCTCACTGTTGCTTTTTAAATGGTGAATAAGCTACACTGTAGGTTAGCATGTTTATAAACATCTTCATCTGATTATGATGAAGTCAGTGCCTCACCAGCCATGAACCTCACCGCACGTCACTGGAGATATACAATAAGCTAAACTGCAGATGAAGTCTCCACCCTACATCAAATTATGACAAATTGTAATGCAATTAAAACATTATAAAGTAGTGATTTTTTTTCTCAGTGTGTGGGACACTGGTTACATTATAAACAAATGTAGATTGATTTGCGAAAACAGGTTAATCTGTTAACTCATGACTGATTTGATTAAACTATCAGCGTTGTGCTGTGGCTCACATAAGATTACCACCTCTATCAGATCAGAGAAAGGGACAGAAATCTTATTATGTTTAACTGTGTTACACCTACTGTGTGTCCGTTTTTATAGATGGTATCGAGAGGAACACTTATTTGCAGACATTGTGTGTATCGCGCGTGAGAGTGTGCATGTGTGCTGGTACTTTTGTGTGTGTGTGTGTGTGTGTGTGTGTGTGCGTGCGTGTGTGTGTGCGTGTTTGTGTGTGTGTGTGTTTTTCTTTTGCTAATGCGGTTAAAGCAGGTGGCAATCAGATTGGGTACGACCTGGATTGGCAAGTGTGAAGAGCCATTGTGATTACTCCAGTTTCAGTTAATCACATTTCCCTCTGCGTTCAGCCTAATACATTACCTGCCTGATGGATTAGGTCTCTGAATCGAATAAAGCTAATGTGATTTTGTTCACCTCCAAAAACTAGTTACCAAAAATGATTTATGACATATCTATATGTTTCATTTATTTTTCATGCCATTTACTTTTAATTGACTGGGGTGACACTTTTGAAAGCTGTGCCTGTGAGAGGAGCCGAGTTTCTATCAGAATACATTCTCCTTAAAGTACGGCATGGTATTTTTGGACCATCGTCACTTAAGGTTGGGTTTGATGATTTAATTTCACATGTCTGTCTTGACTCTTCCTTCCTCTATTTCAGTCTGTGCTGAGGGTACTGGAGAGCCCAAACAGCTGGGATGCCTTTCGGAGAGCTGGAGGCTTCACCGGATTGCTGTCTCTGGTGATCGAAATGGAAGGAGCGCTGTCTGATCCTCCCCAGGGAGCAGTGTGGGAGTCTGTGGGTCATAAAACACTTCTGGACCTCCTTTTCCTCTGCCTTCACATTCTGGCCTTGGCTGTGCAACTTCACCCAGTAAATGCTCACCATTTTGAGACTGGAGGTTTTTATGAAAAGCTCGGGGAAGCTTTACTTCAACTTGGTTGCTTCCACACTGAAACACCTCAGAACGAGAACTTTGATGAAGACAAGAGCAACCAGTCTCCCAGAAAGAGCTTTTACCAATTTTTTGAGTTGGCAGAAGCTCACCCCTCTGCTTCCATCACCCCACAGCCCAGTCTGCCTGTCAGTCTTAGGACATGTATTAAGTTGCTGTTCTGTCTTGACCAGTTTGCCACTGGGACCTACTCTCCTTCAGACTTATTTCTTGGTCTAAAATATGATGACAGGTGTGACAGAGATAAAGAGACACTAAATGGACTAGTTGTGCCTGAAGGACTGTCTTCAGCATCTCCCATTGTCCACTTGGGGTCAGACCTGCATTCCATGGAGGATGAACAAGGAAGACCTGGAAACAAAGGAGCCAGCATTTCTACAGTGTCATCAGAGTTTCAGTGCAGGTGGATATTTCTAACCAATTTGAAAGGGTTGAAAAATCATCCATGCTCTTTGAAGATGAATTTTATGCATGCATTCGTATCAAATTAGTACCAATGAATGGGGTGTGAATGTGAGCTGTATCATTTTCCCCCTTTCTTACAGTTTGTTCAGCTGCAGTAATATTATTCTTCATCCGGGAGCAGTCAGAGTTATGATTAGTCTCCTTCCTTCAGTGTTTAGTCCCAAAGACACACAGGTACCTCTCTAGGATGAGATTACAGTCACTAATATGCACAGCCATGTAATGCACAATAATTAGAAATAATTCACAATTTCTTTCCCTGATTCCCAGCTCTCCATGGAGATCCAGTTGTCACTGGCGCACCACATCCAGGCCATGGTTAAACCTGAGCAAAACCGGCATGTGTTGTGCAAGGCAGGGCTGATCTCCACACTTTTGACCCACTGTCAGAGTATGCTGATGGCTGTGAATCATCCATTACACTTGCCTGTGACACGTATCTTGGAGAAGCTCTCCTCCCAGGCCATCACGCATGCAGAGCTCAGGTGAAACACAGTGTATGAGGTTCCGATGTAAATATTTCTGTTTGGGTCAAAGATTTGTAGACTTACAAATTGATTTTTATGCTACAACACTGTGTGTGAGGTGTGTGTTCTACTTTCCCTCTTCAGAAAGTTCTTGTGTTTGGGGCATCCTCTCATGTGCTTGACTCACAAGATGGCCAAGCAATCACACTGTCATCCATTTCTCAAAAATGGTACATTGTTCTTTTATTATCATCTATATAGCTTTCTGTCACGCCTCCTCTTTACATGTGACATTTGATCGTCTTGGCTTTTCAAACACACCCACGCACGCACGCACGCACGCACGCACACACACACACACACACACACACACACACACACACATTAATCAAATACAGTAACTCTGATTTTGGTTGTGTTACCTAAACCAGGCCTCAGCACAGCCGGAGATGTCTTCTCAGGATCTCCAGTAAAGACCCTAAAGCGGACTTTCAGCTTATTACAGTCCACAGCTTGCAGTGAATCTTCTGTTGGTTCTGCAGTCCCAGGCCACCAGATTATTAGTCTGGTATCCATGACATCACCACGCACAATCAGGCCTTACAGAATCTCCGCCTCCCCTGCATTTGTAGAGTTTGACATGAGTGAGAGTGGATATGGGTAAGTCTCTGTATAACTGGATGTCCTGCAGTAATAGGCTAGACTAGATAAAAAGATGTTTGATGCTCCTGGTCTATGCATGAAACACTATGGTAAGTAATCGAAATTTAATGTGATTACTCATTCATTATTTATTTCTTTGCAGCTGTCTCTTCCTTCCTTCTCTGGCTACAGTGAAAGGAGTGACTTCAGATTCGATCTCAACAGGTGGAATTGGAGGAGGTAAGCAATGAGTTTAAATGTTCTCTAATAGGATGAAGTCTGAATAGAGCATCTTGTTTTTCTCTCTTCTTTCAGACTGCCGGGGTTTCCCCCCTGCAGCAGGTCTCTCATTTTCATGCTGGTTCCAGATCATCAGGTTCAGCTCGGCCTGTGATTCCCACCCAATCCGTTTACTGTCAGTGGTTCGCCACATGTCCCGGAATGAACAACATTATGTCTGCATGTCTATCGCATTTTCATCTTGTGATGGCTGTTTGGTCATCTCTATGGAGGAGGAAGCATTCACATACTCAGGTGAGAATCCCAAGGAATCAAAACTGTTCTTTAAATATCTTTCAAGCTTCTTTTCAAAGGTTCACAAAAGTCAGCTTTTTGTTATCTAGAGTTAAACCTGGGAATGCACATTGTCCTTTCATACAGCAGAGACTCACTGAATGTTGCCTTTCATGTCTTTTTGACAGATATGCTGGAGCCAGAAGTTTGCACTCCGACGCCATTGCCTACATCTCTGAGGTTCCGCTGCTCCAGCCTGCTGGTCCCAGGTCAATGGCACCATCTGGCTGTGGTCATAGCCAAAGACGTGAAGAAGAGCTGTCTGGCCTCAGCCTACTTCAATGGCAAAGCAGTTGGGACAGGAAAAGTATTACAGGAGACTGTTGTCTGAACTAATTCTCGGTTTGATGTTGCACTCATGTATTTATTCATCACTGCTCTTGCTTTTTCTGTCAGATGAGGTATGTTCAGCCATTCCCTGGAGAACATGTCTCCATGGACCCCACAGCTGTGATTGATGTGTACGGACTGATAGGAACACCAGCTGTCTGGAAGCAGCATGCTGCTCTAGTCTGGCGAGTGGGTCCGACTTACCTGTTTGAAGAGCCTCTAGGCCCTGAGGCTGTGGGCGTGATATACACACAAGGCACTGCTTATGTTGGCAACTTCCTGGCTCTGCACTGCACAGGTGAGTCACAAGCAGTTGTGCAATTTGAAAAAAAAAGTAGGCATGCACACTAGGTATTTTGTTTACTTCCAACAAGTGGATTAGAGCACATGACTCAATCAGTTAATGCACAATATTTTCTCAGATATTCATGGTGACACAGCACAATTGACCATTTTAAATGTATGTACTTGGTTTTGCCTCACTGTTGTTGATCCAGATCCTGACGCTCTCCCTGTGAGACTGGTTCCGGAGGAGAGGATCTCATTCGGCATCAACCCAGCAATTTTCACTTTAACAACTGTCGCACAGATCAGAGACGATTATAATGAGGTGGACTGCAGGCTGATTGCTAAAGAGGTAAGGTGAGTTCAGGATGAAGCTCAGTGTTTGTTTGGATACAGATTATCAATCATTGTCTGTCTTTTGCAGATGGGGATAACTTCTCGGGATCAGTCCACTCCTGTGTTTCTGGCTCGAAACATCAGTCAGCACCTAAGTGGCACAGCTCGCACTATCGGAGCAGCACTAGTTGGACATTATGGTACACATTGTATTATGTTACAGTCCTTATAGTACATTTTTGTTGATTCTTACAGACACATTTGATAAGTGTGTTGCCTCTCCTTTCTAGGCATGCGTACATTCACTCCCAGACATGCCTCTAAAGCTTTCCTGTACATTGGTGGGCCTGCAGTCGCCCTCAGTCTAGTTGCAATGGCACAAGATGACAGTTCCCTGTATGCAGCTGTAAAAGTACTTTTCTGTGTGCTGGAGACCAACCCTGCCATGCAGCAAGAAATGAACCACATCAATGGATATAAGGTCTGTCAGACAGTGTAAAATCCAATGAGAAGCTGAACGTTATGTTCCAGAAATTTTTACTCTCTTACTGCTGTGACCTGCTCTATACTTAAAGCTGCTAGCTTTCCTGCTGAAGATGAAGAGCAGTCTGATCAGCCACAGAACCTTTCAGCTGGTTACTCATCTCTCGAGTTCAGTGGATGTGATCTCTGGGACTGGTTGCCAACAGAATATACCTGCTTTCCAGGCCTTGCTATGTGACCTGGAGGTAAATACTCGACTCTTTTTAGGAGTGGGTCCTTTTCAGGTTTTTTGGAGCATTTTTTAATTAACTTTGGAGTTGGGCAGGTCATGTTTGTCTGTTTTTGCAAAAGACCTCTCAAAACACCGTATTTCTTGACATGGAGGGACAAGAAAAACTTCAGTTGGTGAATTTCTCAATGAAAAAGAAGCTACAGGTGCCAATAAAGCATATTTGTGTAATTCTGTACAGTGTCCTTGAGTGTCAAGAAAGGCACCTTTAAATAAAATGTATTATTATTATATTATTTCATTTATTTTTGATGAATAGTTCAGATTTACTGGAAATCTGACTAAGTAGTTGCATACTTCTTCTTCTTCTTTTCCTTTTGGCTTTTCCCTTCAGGGGTCGCCACAGCGAATCAACCGCCTCCATCTAACCCTGTCCTTTGCATCCTCTTCTCTCACACCAACTACCTTCATGTCCTCTTTCACTACATCCATAAACCTCCTCTTTGGTCTTCCTCTAGGCCTCCTGCCTGGCAGTTCAAAACTC
The DNA here is from genome assembly GCA_013358685.1 of Antennarius maculatus. NCBI lineage: Eukaryota > Metazoa > Chordata > Actinopteri > Lophiiformes > Antennariidae > Antennarius > Antennarius maculatus. The sequence continues at coordinate 9,498,216 of CM023616.1, read as the reverse complement.
AGCATCCTTCTACCAATATATTCACTATCTCTCCTCTGGACATGTCCAAACCATCTCAGTCTGGCCTCTCTGACTTTATCTCCAAAACCTCTAACATGTGCTGTCCCTCTGATGTACTCATTCCTGATCCTATCCTTCCTGGTCACTCCCAGAGAGAACCTCAGCATCTTCATCTCTGCTACCTCCAGCTCTGCCTCCTGTCTTTTCCTCAGTGACACTGTCTCTAGACCAAACAACATCGCTGGTCTCACCACAGTTTTGTACACCTTTCCTTTCATTTTAGCTGAAACTCTTCTATCACACATCACACCTGACACTTTTCTCCACCCATTCCATCCTGCCTGGACACGCTTCTTCACCTCTTTTCCCCACTCTCCATTGCTCTGGACTGTTGACCCCAAGTACTTAAAATCCTCCACCTTCTTGATCTCTTCTCCCTGTAACCTCACTCTTCCACTTGGGTCCCTCTCATTCACACACATGTACTCTGTCTTACTGCGGCTAACCTTCATTCCTCTCCTTTCCAGGACAAACCTCCACCTCTCTAGCTTCTCCTCCACCTCGTCCCTACTCTCACTGCAGATCACAATGTCATCTGCAAACATCATAGTCCATGGAGATTCCTGTCTAACCTCGTCTGTCAGCCTGTCCATCACCATAGCGAACAAGAAGGGGCTCAGAGCTGATCCCTGATGCAGTCCCACCTCCACCTTGAACTCCTCTGTCACACCAACAGCACACCTCACCACTGTCTTACAGTCCTCATACATGTCCTGCACCGTTCTAACATACTTCTCTGACACTCCAGACTTCCTCATACAATACCACAGTTCCTCTCTGGGCACCCTGTCATAAGCTTTCTCCAGATCTACAAAAACACAATGCAGCTCCCTCTGGCCTTCTCTGTACTTCTCTATCAACATCCTCAAAGCAAATACTGCATCTGTAGTACTCTTTTTTGGCATGAAACCATACTGCTGCTCACAAATGTTCACTTCTGCCCTTAGTCTAGCTTCCACTACTCTTTCCCATAACTTCATTGTATGGCTCATCAGCTTTATTCCTCTGTAGTTGCCACAACTCTGCACATCTCCCTTGTTCTTAAAAATGGGCACCAGCACACTTCTCCTCCACTCCTCAGGCATCTTCTCACTATCTAAGATCCTGTTGAACAACCCAGTCAGAAACTCTACTGCCACCTCTCCTAGACACTTCCAAACCTCTACAGGTATATCATCAGGACCGACTGCCTTTCCACTCTTCATCCTCTTCAGTGCTCTCCTCACTTCATCCTGGCTAATCTTTGCTACATCCTGGTCCACAACAGTCACCTCTTCTAGTCTTTGTTCTCTCTCATTTTCCACGTTCATCAACTCCTCAAAGTACTCTTTCCATCTTCCCATCACACTGCTGGCACCTGTCAATAGACTTCCATCCCTATCCTTAATCACCCTAACCTGCTGCATGTCCTTCCCATCTCTATCTCTCTGTCTTGCCAGCCTGTATAGATCAGTCTCTCCCTCCTTACTGTCCAACCTAGCATACAAGTCATCATAAGCTTCTTGTTTGGCCTTTGCTACCTCTACCTTCACCTTACGCTGTATCTCCCTGTACTCCTGTCTACTCTCCTCAGTCCTCTCAGTGTCCCACTTCTTCTTAGCTAACCTCTTTCTTTGTATACACTCCTGTACCTCCTCATTCCACCACCAAGTCTCCTTATCTACTTTCTTTCCAGATGACACACCAAATACTCTCCTACCTGTCTCCCTGATCACATTAGCTGTAGTTGTCCAGTCATCTGGAAGCACCTCCTGACCACCCAGAGCCTGTCTTAACTCCTTCCTAAAGGTCATGCAACACTCTTCCTTTTTTAGCTTCCACCATTTCGTCTTCTGCTCTGTCTTTGTCCTCTTCATCTTCCTCACCACCAGAGTCATCCTACACACCACCATTCTATGCTGTTTGGCTACACTCTCGCCTACCACTACTTTGCAGTCACTGATCTCCTTCAGGTTACATCGTCTACACAAGATGTAGTCTACCTGTGTGCTCCTACCACCACTCTTATAGGTCACCCTATGTTCCTGCCTCTTCTGGAAGAAAGTATTCACTACAGCCATTTCCATCCTTTTTGCAAAGTCAACTACCATCTGTCCTTCTGCGTTCCTCTCCTGGATACCAAACCTGCCCATCACTTCCTCATCACCTCTGTTACCTGCACCAACATGTCCATTGAAGTCTGCACCGATGACAACTCTCTCACTTCTAGGTATGCTCTGCATCACTTCATCAAAGTCCAACCAGAATTTCTCCTTCTCCTCCAGCTCACATCCTACCTGTGGGGCATACCCACTAACAACATTGAACATCACACCTTCTATTTCTAGCTTCAGACTCATCACTCTATCCGACACTCTTTTTACCTCCAGGACATTCCTAACAAACTCCTCCTTCAAGATAACTCCTACTCCATTTCTCTTCCCATCTACACCATGATAGAACAACTTGAACCCTGCTCCTAAACTTCTAGCCTTGCTACCTTTCCACCTGGTCTCCTGGACACACAGTATGTCTACCTTCCTCCTCTGCATCATGTCGACCAACTCTCTACCTTTTCCTGTCATAGTTCCAACATTCAACGTCCCTACTCTTAGTCCTATACTCTTGGCGCTCCTCTTCTCTTTCTTCGTGCGAACGCACTTTCCTCCTCTCCTTCTTCGACCAACAGTAATCCAATTTCCACCGGCGTCCTGTAGGTCAACAGCGCCGATGGCGGTCGTTGTTAACCCGGGCCTCGACCGATCCGGTATGGAAGTCATATGTTTGATTCGCATCTTTGATTTGGCAAAAGTTTTACGCCGGATGCCCTTCCTGACGCAACCCTCTGTATTTATCCGGGCTTGGGACCGGCACAATAAGACACTGGCTTGTGCCCTCTTGCGGCTACATTACATACAGGAACCCAAAACAGAAATTACTGGTAAAGCAAAATAGAGTCACACCCATTATCTCTGATGAATTCTTTTGCGTGGTTTTAAAGAAGATGGTACCTTTCCGTGAAGGTTCTCATTCATCGAGGTCATTTTTATCCAGTTCTGAACTGAAGAAGCCTCTTGGATGAGAGGTGAAACGTCTTCAAGGAACTTTCTACAAGTCCAGTTCTTTTTATTTAATGCCTCTTAAAATGGTGTCTGTTTTCTCGTAGCTCATTGCTGAGGTTTGTTGCTCCATCATGATTGTCATGTTTTTTCAGGTGTGGCAGAAAACATCAGATAATCTGGATCTGTCAGTCCTGATGAACTTCTGTGAAATCCTGAATTCCTCAAGGTAATAATATTCTCACTTTATCTGCAGTGGACAAAACAAGACTGTGTTGTAACTTTTAATTCACCTTACTGTTGATGCCTAAGTTATTTATCTAACATTTTAGCTTGTGATATCTACAGTGTCCTGTCAATACTGCAGAACTTTGTAACTGAAATAGTCATTGGACTGTTTAACAGAAGCAATCAGAGAAGAAAAGAACATGAGTGCATATAAATGAATTGCTAGAGTCTTCTTCACAGACAGTTTGTGATCGTTATGATTCCTCTGTTACCCTTAGCAATGATGATGGGTATGCAGAAGTCCTGCACACTATCCTTCTACCAAAGCTTCTATTCAAGCTTTCTGATCTTCCCATAACCTTTAAAAAGGTTAAGGCCATCTCTGATGTCATCACATCCCTTCTAAAAGCTCATTTCACCTCTCAAAACATCAGCAGGTATTGTCTGTCTGACATTATAAATTTAAAAATCATCTTAGTTCAGGCTTTATCATTGTGTTAAAAATATGTCCCTTGTGTTTGGTCAGACTTGGGCTGTTCTTGGTCTACACACTCCCTTTCCCTAGTACCTCGAATGAAGGCAACAACATATGTAACAGCAATATTTCATTTGAGATACCAGGTACATCGTAGAACACACAACCACACATACGATGCTCTATTTAGTATGTATTATATCACAGGGATACAAGATTCTACCAGCACTGACTTAGACATGTCGTCATTCTGCTGCAGGTGAGAGTTCTGATCCAGCTAACCTCATCTGGATCCGCAACCAGCTGTTAATCTGTCTTTGTGACACCCTCAGCTCAGACAGCCCTCCTATAAAAGAGTAAGAAGCATCGATGATCTTTAAAACAGATATAGAACAATATCATATTTTCACAGCATTTCATGCTTTAATATGTCAATGCAGAAACATGAACTGACATAATCCTTTGTATTCTGATCCTTCACTAGTCAGCAGAAGGCCATGTTCAATGTCCTGGGCAATGACTGGTTCCTGCTCTTCCTTCAGCCCCACCTTCACCTCTTGACCTTGAAACTGGGTCTTGTCTTGCTTACACACGTCCTGTCAAGCCCCAGCATGCAGACCAGCTTCAGAGAGGGGGTGCTCCCTGTAACATTTATAGACAGAATGGATGAGCCTTTTACTGTCATGGGTACACATAGTTTTAACATTTTTAACAGTTTTAAACAATTCTAAAACATTTTTAACAATTAAGGAACTGATTACATTTTGTCATTTGCTTTTTTATTGGAAACTTCTTGTAATGTTAGTTTGAGCAAATTTTTACTATAGTATGAAAATACAGATTTAGTAACATGATTGAACATCCAGCAGTCAGAGTGCCGATGTAAGTCAGTATTAAAGTTTTTTTGATTATCAAATTATTTCGATATATCACCTTCCCAGACAACCTTCGAGCACATTGTTGGTCTTATGAGTGCATCAGCACCACGTGTCCAGGCTTTGATATCCTGCATGGGATGCTAAAAAGACATTCTTACCTGCCTGAGGTGTATGAAGCATTGGCTGCTCTGCTGCTTGGCAAGAAGGTCATTCACACAGTCGAGGGGAAGGTGAGTATTTTTTATTTATTTTTATTTTTTTGTGAACCTTCCTCTTCATGTCAGTCATGATGAATTCTAAAAATGCTATATATATATACATTACATGCAATCTACAGGTACATTTGGATGAAGCCCTACAATCATTGATTGACAGCCAAGCAGACGCTCCTTCTGAGCAGCTATGTGTTGAAGCTGCTACAATAATGCTGGAATTAATCAAAGTCATCATTACTCAAGTGAGGTCTCTATGACATATATAAGTACAGTATGTTATATAGGGAAATATTTATATATAAGTCATATAAGTATGTCTCAGTATGACATACTTTGAAGTGGGACGTAATAATTTGATAGCACACTATCAGATTACTATGTCCCACTTACCATAGCGGTATTGTAATTGTCAGTGTCCATGTGTTTGTCTGTTCGTCCGTTCGTCCATCCGACCGTCCGCGCATCCGTCCTTTAGTCCACCAAATATCTTCGCAACCATTACAGATAGACAGATGAAACAAAAAGCACATTACTTGGGTGGCAAAGGGGATGAAAATGAGATACTGACCTTGACCTTGAGAAAATAGGTCAAGGTCAAATTTCAAATTTGTTCACTCAGGAACCCGGATAAGATAGAAAGATGAGGGAGAAGGCCAGTGTGAGTAAGACAATAGGTCAAAGCACTAACTTTGATTTATGAAAGTAGGTCAGAACACCAGAGTTGATCTTTGACCTATGCAAGTAGGTCAGCGTAAAATGTTGAATTCAGGGGTGTCGTGGGATGTTGCAGTCTGTGACTGCCTTGTTACATCCCGCTTCAAAGCGGTGATGTATTATAATTGCCGGTGTTCATGTGTTCGTCCATTGTTTGTTAGTCAACCAAATATCTTCGCAACCGTTGCAGAGAGAAAGATGAAAGAAAAAGCACATTACTCAAAGCAAAGGGGATGAAAATGTGATGATGACCTTGACCTTCAGAAAACTAGGTCAAGGTCAAATTTCAACTTTTGTACACTCAGGAACCGGATAAGATAGAAAGAAGAGGGAGACCAGTGTGAGTAGAACCATAGCTAGTGCTTTGATCTACCTATGCACTAGTTTTGATCTATGGTCAAAACTAGTGCATAGCTTTGACCTACCTTGAAAGGTCAGAGCTATGCACTTGTCAGGTACTACTTTCAGGGTACCCTGACCTACCCTTTGCGGGATGTTGCAGTCTCTGACTACCTTGTTTAAATTGTTTTTCACAGCCTCCACCAAAGCACTTGTCAGATACTGATGCATCATGGGAATTTCAACTCCCAGCAAGTGTGATGCAGTTCCTTTGTCTACTCCATAACCTCCGTCCAAGAGACCCACTATGGGCATCAACAGAATTTCTCAATACTCTTGCTGGAGTTGTGTTCCCTCTGGACACTTCAGAGGTTTGTTACTCAGAGTTTATGAAACTTAAACACTTTCCATCTCCATCGATCACGGACACTTGTTTGTTTGCATTTTTCAGGGAGAGTTAGAGCCTTGCTTCAGGGGTCAGTCAAAACGGAAGCCAGTGTGTGATTTCATCCGTATTCTGCTAATGGACAGTCTTCTTAATGTGTCTGCCAACACCAACACACATCCCCTCATTGTGCTGCTGGAGGTCAATGCACATGCACACACTCACACATGCACACGCACACACACACGCGCACACACACACACACACACACACACACACACACACACACACACACACACACACACACACACACACATTCACATAGCATAATTAATTCTTTACTGCATTTCTTTTAGTTCACATGTCACATTCAGTTAACAACAGGTATGCAACATATGTATAAAATATTATGCATTCCACATTGCAAAACTCTCATTTCTCCAGAAGGTGCCACTCTTTGCTCAGTTTCTAAATGAGGTGAAGCCAATGTGCTGCTAAGATCATTCTCCACCAGCTTTCTATGAATTTATTTAAAGATACTTATTCCATACCAACTTCCACACACACCACCTCAACACCTACCTTTGAAACATTAGAATATCAAGAATAATAGACCAAAAAATCCATCTCAGATCAAAATGTCATGTTTTTTAAAACTGAAATTTTTCTTAAATGACACAGTTTTGTCCAGAGGCTGCATCCTTGGGACAGAGACAGAGTTTCCAAACTGAACTGCTGGATTTTATCATGGACATCATTCACATGCTCAGCCATGGGGTGGAAAACAGCACTCATCTAAGTTCACAAGGTAGAATCACAATGACTACTTTACACACAGCTCCAACAGGTCTGACCACTCACATGCTTGAAAAAAAATCCTTTGTTTTATTGTGTTCTGTTGATATTTTCTCACTCAGACTGCCAGGATGAAAGACCTGAAGGTCAGATAAGCATGATGATGGAGAATGTGGTGCTCTTCAGTAAGAGCTTGCAGCACAACCTTTACAGCGGAACATTCTTGGGAGACTCTGAGGGTTTGCTCAACTTCCTTGCAGATCAGATTTTGGTGGTGAGACAAAAGCCTGGAGAGACTTGTACATAGAGTACAGTACTATATGTGCACTTCACTATGTTCAATAGAAATTTGTTTGCAACAGAAATATCACAACTTTTGAAATTTGTAAGCCTGCAAACTGAAAATTTTATTTAACTTGTCGATTTAATTAAATCACAATCTGTTATTAATCTCATTCTAATTAAAGCAAATCAATGCACAGCTCGCTAATATTGACCTTAAATAAATAAATGGCTAACTGACAGCAGACTGCTGTGTTCTTCTAGGCGCTGGAGAAAGGCCAAACTCACAGGGAAAGGGCCGTGTTGGCCCTCTACTCCTGCATCAACAAAGTCATACTTTATTTCTTGTCTCAACCACGACGTTCCCAAGAAGAAAAAGAAGGGGTCATTAGGGCATTACAGACTTTCATGGACCGTTGGGATGTTGTCATGGCAACGTACAACTCAAACGTGAACTTCGTCACATGTCTTCTTCATTGCCTGTCACTGATACAGTCTGGCAGGTAATGGCAGAACCAAAACCCAAAACAACAACAACAACAAAAAAATAAATAAATATATATATATATATATACATATATATATATATATATATACACACATACACACTGTACGTACACACACACACACACATATGCTAACAGGTAGCTCACACACGAGGGTTCACTGACATCCAATTGCACTTTTTTTTTTCATAGCTACCCTGAAGGTTTTGGGTGTGCAGCACAAAAAGTATACAACAAGAAAGCTCCATCCCATGTGTTTCCAAAAACCAAACATTCTATACCCCTCACTGATGGAGCAGACGTTATCACAGGTATGAGGTCCAGTGTGTGACAGTTTATTTATCTTTTTGTGCATTTGTCAATTCTGGGGAAATTTCCTGGATCACTGGAGAGTTCAGAACAACAATGTGTTCATGTGTTCCAGATGACAGAGAACTAGTATCCTTAGCAGAGTCCTGCTGGTCTAGGGTCCTGACAGAGAGGCAACACACACTTGAAGAAACATATAAGATTGAATTGTCAGCAAGTCGAACAGGGAAGACGAAGCCTGTCAGCATGACTGACATCACCCCCCTGTGGGAAGAAATTGCACAAAAAACCTGGCTACTATACACAGGTTAGCTCTTACTTTACTCACAAACTGAGAGGATGTCTGAATGTTGCAGGTTCTCACATATAAAATTGTATTTTTATTCTCTTCCAAGACTCTCAGAAGAACAAGGTGGCCAGCAGCTCCACGAGGTTTAACGTGATCAGCAGTGCTGTCCGCTCAGCTTTGGGTAAATCTGGCAAAGAGTCAGTAACAGTGGAGGTAAAAACGCTCCCTCATGTTCAGCTGTTTTACAAGTGGCAGAACTTGGAGAAGTCTGTGATGACGTCCTGTTTGATGAGTGAGGGGTTGTTACCTTTTTCCAGACCTCCGCGCCCAAACACTCATCCCAAAGTCACTACTGTGTTTGTGCTGTGGGCCGTCCAGCCCTGTGGGGGTGTTTGATTATTTCTTTAAATGGATTTGGATTATCACAGCTGATTGCCCCTGAGTGGGCCTAGTAATTGATATCTGTTAGGCCTATCCATGGGAACACTCACTACAACACATTGTTTCCTGCTGAAGGTTAAAGACGCATTTATTGTTGTTTTTACCCCCGAAACACGTGGCTCACATCATTAGTTCCCCCACAACGGTTAAGACGTCGAGCCATCTGGAGCAGGGAGTGGGGACATATTACTCAGGCACACAGGCATGAAATTACCGCGTCTGTGTGTCTGTCTCACCCCCACAAAGTGTGTGTACGTTCTTGTTTGTTCACATCTCTTTGCCGACAGAAATCGGGTTGGCAATTATAGAGGTACCAATCTGATGAAAACATTATTCATTTGATGTTATTCTTTATCATATCACTCTTTGACAGGCTATCAGAGAGGGTGATGAATTGTTTTTCCATCTGAGAGGCAGAGAAGTGGGAATGTGTGCTTTCTCCCTCTCTGCTGTGTGTTGCACCACTTCGCTCCGAGTAGGTAGCGGCATGCAGCGAGTCTTCATAAAATTGATGTTGAAATGATCAGTAGTGGTCAGCCAGAGACAAGTGAGTCATTAATTAATTTCTGGATCATCAACTTATGACCTTTGGTTGGCAAGTCATGAGCTTGTGGGAAGTCTCATTTCAGCATTTGGATCCATAGTAATGTATTTCTACAGATTACTGGGCAGATATCTACTTTTCTTCCACGGAGTAGCTTTAAAGCCGACTGTAGGTAATGAATGAGAATAAAGAGACTGATAGGCAGACTGTATCCTCAGTCAAGCTTCAGTGCAATCCTTCTGGAGATTTATTTCATCACCGAATGCAGTTTCCATAATCATATCTATGTCCTCATATTAGAAAGATAATTAACAGCACTAATGATCACGTTAAGTTCATTACGCATTCACTGCCTGCCCAGAATGAAGTTGACATTATGTTGCCTTATCATCAAAGGTGGCGTATTGTTGGGAAGTCATTAAAATGGAAATGAGTGTGATGTTCTGATGTTAATTGCAGAGGGAAGAGATGAGTTATGTATTTAATGCTGCATTTAAGAAGCTAGCGAGGTTCCTATCTGCTAAATAGGGTAATTAATGCTATATATTACTTATGTTTGTCCAAATGAAGGAATGAAATTAGGGGATGATGACGCCGACTTGCTGTTTATCTGTGACAACATTGCTCTGGTTCGCAAACTTCATTATTACCCTCTTTTTTTTTGTCTGTAATATTTCTATAATCTCCCCTCAAATTACTCCTTTCTTTCTCTTCGCTGCACAGTTTGGAGAGTCAGTCAGACATTTGGAGAAATAGTTTTCATTCTCCAGAGAGCTTATCAAAGTTTGTTGTTAACTTGTACTCGTGTTTTTTTTAAATTCTGAAATCTTGAATTTTTGCATCTGTTGAAATGCAGGACAATTTTTTTTTTGTTGCGCTCGGAATCAATTATTACATTCATAGGGTTATACCGCAAAACACAGAATTAGCATCTGTAAATAAGACTCGATATAAAGACTTACTGCATGTTCATTCAGTCAATTAAATGGCTTTCCTGGGTCAGCTGTGAGAATGGACACATGTTGTTTCACTAGTCTCTCAGCGAGCACTGCTGTGATGATGGGCTTAATGAAGCAGTTAACAGTCAGAATATGATCCCAGTGAGTCTGCTGAACACGAGCATCCTGCAGTGTCGGTACAGCTCTGTTTTGGGTTTTTCCATGTGTTCTATTTTCTTTTCTCTTTTAATCGACGTATACACACTCACTCACACAATAAAAGCACACTTACCTTTCCCTTGACTGTGGCGTGGCTCAGTGATATTAATGTTTATGTTAATTAGATCACACCAACAAATGATTACATTTCCTGACAGGGTTATTGTAAGATTCTAGCCACTAGCTTATTTTGCCCAGTGAATGCAATTTGGAACAGATGTAATTGTGTGAATGCATTGTAATTGCATGAGGAAACAACAATACCATTATGAATATACAACCTCTGTGAACATGATGTGTGTTGTGGGTGTACAATATGAGCCAGAGGAAGAACGATTTTGCCGCCTGCACTTTTCATTTGCACACATCACGTTATTTTTATTTCTCTGTAGGAGTTCCTGTCCTACATGGAGTCACATCAGCAGAGAGGCTACGGCATGTTTGAGAATATGAAGACAAAACACTTGCAGGTTTGACAAAGATGTTATAAGTACATAAATGTTATAAAAATGTTATCAAAATGCTAAAATCAGATCTGTAATCATGTTAATGTCTCTTTCATGTATTCCCTTGTCCTTGCCATGCTTCTCTGTGCCAGTTACAAGCCACTGAGTGGGAACAAGTGTGCTCCAAGTGGCTGAACGTCGAGGCTGAGCTGCTGAGGGAGAGGGCCGTGTTCGGTCCTGGTCCTGGGGTGCTGATTAGTCAAGACTGGGAACAAGATGCTGCCGAAGGACCCAACCGGACCAGATCACGCATCCGCAGAAAGGCCCTGAGACGAACCAAACGGGTTTGTCCTTTCAGATTTAGAAGAATCTCTGTTGTACGATCCTTCACAGTGTCCAACGCTACTTTCAACTGTGTCATTCTGATATAACAGGTGCGAGGAATGTTGTGTTTGAGTTTAGCAGCTGACACGACCGATGAGAACAAAAGTGGGGCAGAGGGTGAGACAGGAAGTGTTTCCTTTTGAGTTTTTAAAATCTTTTATCAGGATGTGGGTGTTGAATGTAAGCTCAGTGGGATCATTAGTTTCCTTCATAGCAGATGCCAAGGTCCTGTGTGAAGCTGGAGCAGAAGCTAAAGTGGTTGAAGAGGAGGAAGGACAAGATTGCGACCATCTGACTTTCTTCCCTGTTCTGAATGAGACGCCCTCTGTCGCCGAGGGGCCTACCAACCCTTTCACCCCTGAACCTTGCTCCCACACAAAAGACTGTCCTGACATACGCATCATCCTGCAGCAGCTGCACCTTGCAGAGGAGGTACGGTACTGTAGCACTGGAGGGTGTGTTGGTATGCTCGGCTGTAAACCACAGGCCTAAACACGAGCGTAACTATTCACCCTGCTAATATTCACAATCATAATTATCTGATGTAGACTAAGGGATTCCAGTAGCCCAGTGCTGCTATCAGAATTTCATCTTTCCTCATTAGTGTAATGTTTTAATGTTGAGGCCCAGCTCAGCTCTTCTCATTCTTCTAGTGAGTTAGAAACCACGGCACATGTTGACAGGGACTCTCCTCGCTCCGGCAACCAGCCGCGGCTTTTAATGTTTCTGACAGAAGTATTAATAAAAACAGTAGGTGGTGATGCAAGCTGTCTTACATCTGCTTAGTAAGTGTGTGATGTGTGCAAGTGTGTCCTGTTGCCTTGCAGTGTTCAGTGTGTGAGCCCTGCTGAGCTTCCTGTCAGATGAACACAGTCATTAACTCTGAAAAATGCACAGGCACGCACGTGCACACACACACACACACACACACACACACACACACGCACGCACGCACGCACGCACGCACACACACACACACACACACACGAGTAACACACAAAGGGAGACCCACTCATAATTAGCTTGCCAGCACCAATAGTGTGATTATGACAGTAATGTGTATGGGGAGAAATCAATGGACTGACATTAGGCTCTCAGTCAATAAAAGTCCTCCTTTTCTCTCCTTCTTCCCATCATCAGCTAAATCACCCACAGACTGATAACGCATGTCTGTCCAGAGCACAGTAAGGAGATAAGGAAACAAATTTATTGTTATGTATTTAATCTTTGATAACAATAAATGTAACTTTTTTTCTGAAATCTAGTTTTTACCAGGGTCAGTGGGCCTGATGTTAGTTTGTGTTCTCTGGTGGAAACATAAAATACGGTCGTACTATGATAAAGCGCAATGTAATAATTCCATACCATGTGGCTGAGACTCGCTCCTCTTTGCCTTCCAGATGACAGGTGACATCATCCATCATCGCGTGCCACTATGTTTTCATTCAGACAAGAGGTTCTGATCACTTAGCAGGTTTCCTTTTGTGTGTGTGGCAGTGATTAATTCTCCTAATAATGGCCAGGCAGGGCCTCCTCCTGCACCAAGTGTGTGACTCCATGTCTGGGGGCAGGGAGTCTGATTTGATTAGTATAAATTGCGAGGGGCCTGTGGGTGTGTTGGGGCCCCATATGGTTTTTGGGTGCTGTCTCCCAGAGGACCTGCAGAGGTGCCAACACACAGAGAAAGCCAGGTGCACACACTCACTGTGAAATGAGGGAGACGATAGAATTAGCTACGCATTATCTCAATGCAGTTAGCATTAGCTACAGCCGGCGCTGAAAGGGGTGTTGTGGGTCCACCTTGGTACTTGATGAAACACACAATCACAACCCTGAAAAAGGGGCTGAGCCTCCTAATCAATCAGGTCTCATAATGAAGTGTTCAACTGTGTCTTTTTAATAATGATTAAAAATGTGATTAAAATGATCAATCAAGTAAAGCCTGAAGAGACGGTGTTGCTGCCATGTCATGTCCTGGGAGGGAAATGGGCCTCTCTCTTGGGGTTTAATGTATCTCTCTTTGTAACCCTCTGTAGGTAAATGCTAAGATGTGTGTAGTGATTGTGAGTGGTCTCAAAGTCACAGAGGGGGTGCTGCTGTTTGGGAAGAAGAGCCTGCTCTTGTGTGAGGGTTTCACTCTCAGTCCTGCTGGAGATGTTTGTTGTAGGACACACCACCCTAGCAGGTACGGCGGTGTGCGATGCACACTTGTGTGCTGTTGGAGCGGAAAACATTATGTGCGTAGTTAGCTTTTCAGCTGTCTAAATCATTCACCTGTCATCCTCTGTGTCCCTTTATTCCTCTAGTGTGAAGGATCCCTTTATTTCCAACATGCTGAGTACAGACCTACCACCAGCCAGGTGCAAACGCTGGCTGTATGGGGATATAAAGGAGGCTCGCTTCATACGCTTTCTTTTGGAGGTTAGATGTGTAAATGCAAACCTAGATTTCTTGAATAAACATGTGTGTAACAAACGTTTTATAACTGCACAGGATTTAGCTGGAAAAGAGTTACATTACATGTTGAAATTTATCTGAGTACATTTTAACTGCTTTTGCAGTGGTTTTACATCATTTGTTCATATGAGAAAAACAAACAGTTTGTTAAGTTAAGGTTTGACATAAATATAACTGTTTCCAGCTTCCTCATCAAACATTATGCCTCTAACTCACAGGATAATGCTATCGAGATCTTCATGAAAAACGGACATTCAGCCTTCTTGGTGTTTGTGAATAGAGATCATGTCTCTGCATTCAAGAGGTACAATGTGCACTGGAATTGTACTCGGTTTTTATATTTTCAGCACTTATTCATTCTCCTCTCCCTGCAGATTGTGCTCGGTGGTGTCTGCATTAAAAGGAAGAGCGGCGGCCGAGATCATTGCTAATGCCAGGTAAGTGTCGACAGTCAGTCGTCAAATACCACTTTTTGGAAACAGAAAAATGTTCTCACACGTTTTATTTAGTCAACAGACAAATAAGAATTGGAATGAATTAACGATATCTACTTGATGCACAGTGAAATTTACAGTGTAAGTAGTCTTTTTTCGGGGCTATCTTAAAAGTGGACTATGACCCCTGCTGTACTAGTGAGGCCTTATTCTCCACACATCTTGATGAACTCTAGCCACTGAGTTTGGCACCATCAATCCTGAATAGGTCTTCATCCTTTTATCCTCTATCATACCACTCCCTCCTCCTTTTGTAAACCTCTCTCCCTGCTCTTTACACCTCTTAAGGCACGTCCCACACAGGTTGCTCTCATGGACCAGGTACACTTCTTCCTTTGATTCTGATTTTTTCTTCATCACGCCATTGCCATCATCCTGAGAATACGATAGCCAGTTTCGTTTCATGTTCACCTTCGTGAGGTTGCGTAGAACTGTCACAAACTCTGGTACCTTGGTGAAGCAGTTATCAAACAGGCCCAACTCTTGAAGGCTTTCAAGACCATTTAAGGTGGGGGGCAGCGTGTCCAGCTGGTTCATCCCTAAATTGAAACTCTTCAGGCGGGTGAGAGAACCCAGAGTGGACGGTAATCCTGCAGAGGTTAGGCGGTTGTTAGAGAGATTTAGGTGAGTCAGCCCCACCAGTTTGCCGATGGACTCCGGTACAGACTCCAGCCTGTTGCTGTGGAGATCGAGCCATTGGAGTGACGAAAAGTTCCAAATACTCTCTGGAAGTTTTTCTATCTGATTGCGACTGAGGTCCAACTCGTCCACGTTAGTCAGTTTGAGGAGACACTTTGGGAAGACGGTAATACCCATGTTGCTAAGAGTGAGTCTGTGTTGTCCATTCGGCATCATCCGTATTGCCTTTCTGGCAATCTTGAGAGTCACTTTTGTCCCTTTGGCTTCTTTCCCTTTGGCCATGGTACTGCAACACACAGAGTTACTGAATAAATTTCAGCTCAGCCTCTTTGTAATGATAGTTGCCCCCAAGTGGCTGATTTACAATAATTTATCTAATCTACACCAACACACAGTACTATAGCAAATAAATGTGCTGTATTTTTACATGCAAGTATGTGCACAAGGCTGATGTGATTTATTCAGATACAAGGGCTTTTGTATGGCCTGGGGCAGCAGGGAAATCATGCTCTCTGAAGTATGATAGTGGGTTGTGCGTGTGTGTGTGTGTGTGTGTGTGTGTGTGTGTGTGTGTGTGTGTGTGTGTGTGTGTGTGTGTGTGTGTGAGGGTGTGTGTGTGTGTGTCACAGTGTTGTGTCTGCATCCATGCATGCTCACCAGTGTTGCCCGTGGGGGTATTTAAGAGCATGACTCTCTAATTAAGGCTAATGCTGGGGAACAATAGGAGTGAGGCGACACTGGGTAATACAGCAAAAACAAATGAGTGCTGATGCTCCCTCAGCATTCAACTGATTGAGCTGTTTGGCTTTTTTCAGAAAAGGACTGCATGCACTTGTGTGTGTGTGTGTGTGTGTGTGTGTGTATGTCTGTGTATTCCTGTCTCACATGCATGAGTGCATGCATGTGAGACATGCATTGGCAGACATGACTTCACTATACTACAACACTTATCCACAAGCACAAGGAGTCAAATCAGGACTTTGATAAATTATAGTTAGGGAGTGTTGAGAGTGTGATGAGGGCTTCGCTCTTCACCCCTCCCTGTCTAAAAGAGCAAGGTGTGTGTCTGTTTGTGTCTATGTTACACCCCAAGGCCCTCTCTCGCCTCATTCATCATCCTCAGGATGAGGGAGGTTATCCACTGGTGCTTGTTCCTATTATAACCTCCTATAGAAAACTATTGCATGAAATTATTGCTGGCAATTAGATAACACATACTGGGCCGAATGCAATGATTGATTTAGTGTAGCTTTACAAAATAATTTGGTCAGGAGTTATTGATGTTAGAAATTGAATGCAGTCTGTAGCCTCTTGGTCTCTTAACCCCAGTGGGTTTGATGTGTTCTTGTTTAAAGCTTGTATTTACCTCTTCATGCAGGACCTGAGGATACGTACTCACCAGAATTTGTGCTTTTTTCCCCCAGTTAATGCAAAATTGTCTCCAGGTTTAGACTCATACCAGTCACTTAATTTACTGTGAACCAACCATTCAGCTGCAAGCCTTTCACCTACATAGCAAAACATATGATCCTCTGTCACGGAGATCCTAGAACACCTTAAACCTCCATTTTCAATTTGGTCATCATGTGGATGCTGCAATACCAATAACAATACCTTGTTGTTGTATTTTACAAAATGTGGCACTGAAGTCAGGACGAAAGATCAGACCCTAGGATCCCTACACCAAACTGAGAAAGTCAACGTTTCTCTTGTTTAACTGCGTTACTTAGCAACTGGGGTGTTTAGCTCCAGGACTTTATTGCCGTGTTATACTGGCCACAGAGGGAAAAGAGATTTCAGGAGCAGTTTAATGCTTTCCTAACTTAGATTAAACTAGTTTAGAAAGGTGTTCCATGAGTGAAATACTAATGAATTGTTTTTGCAACAATGACATTTAGTTGATCCTTCATGTTTTAGTTAGAGCTTTTACTTGTTCTTGTAAATTGTTGGTATTTTTATTGCACAATTTATTAAAGAGCAACTGTGAGCATTTGTTTGTGTACTTGGATCACTTACGACACTTTTTGAAAACGCACTAGCATTAACTGCTGGGAAAAAAAACGTGCGCTATGAAGAAAGAAACCCTACATTGGATATATGTAAGAGTTCCTTGATATAATGTTATTCCTTGACATAAATTTGAAAGAAAGATATTCTTATTTAACTGGTAACTATTAACTTGTGTACCTCTATCTCTAACAAGAAAATATATTACAGTACTTGCTTTTTTAAACAGCTCACTTCACTGTATTAATCTAGTCAGTCAAGTAACGGAGTGTAACAAAGTTTATGTCCTCACCACTAACAGATGGCTCCATCTGTCACCTCCTCCACATGCCTGCTCACTCTTTATCCAACCTACTGTAGCTCACCTCATTCCCATAACAGCTTCTCCAGCTTTGTTCGCACAAGTTTCACTCACTCACCTCCTCTCAGCCTCTACAAGACTCTGCCTCTGTGTTTTATTCCAACAATGGTTGCCAGGGAACAGAGAAAGCAGAAACACTTTGTATTGGTAAGGACTGCTCAGTGATCAGCCTCTGATGCATATTCAAGATGTTTGTTTTCTTTATTGTGTTTTAGGAAGGCTCCTGTAGTTGAAAAGGCATCCCTTATTAAATGGCAGGTAATGCAGAACACATGGAACTTCAACCTGTTTGTTTAGTTAAAGATGTTTGTGCCTGCACAGCAGTCCAAGAGGTGCTCACATACTTTATTTTAAATAAAAGTGTTAATATCACAGTGTGAAAATACTCCAAGTTTAATTCTCACATTTGAAACCATCCCCAAGTTAAAGTGTGTGAGTATTAATAACAGAACAGAAGGTATCGGTAAAGATAAGTATTCCCTTTCATTGATCTGTCATTATCACCAAGAAAGAATATGTATTTACCAGTGATTTATGTTTTGTTATCACGATCACTCAGTTCTGTCAAAATTTTGAACATGTTTTGATGAATTATTGCATGGTGTACAATCAGGATCATCATCTGGATCCAGAATGTTTTTTTAGTGGAGTATTGGTGGCATAATAAATAAGATCTAGTGACCCAGAATGTCTAAATTTATATGGTATATTCCTGTGAGATAATACATTTTGCAGACTTTCGGCTAAAGTGATGCTTAAGCAGAAACTATGTTGGCTTGGTTAGGCGTTAGATTTGATCTTTAAATATTACTGAACAAAACCACCAATGTTGTAATACTGTTTGTTTTCAAATCCAGTTATATATCATGTTTCTGGATCTACTGCATTAATGTATACAGTATGTTACATTTAACTGCTGTAAATACTAAAGCCAATTATATACTAGTAATATTACGTGCTATACTAGTAATCTACTTCAATTCATCAAATTTAAATGATATTTAAAATGTCAACTGTAAAGCCTATCACAAGGCAAAACATTTAATATATTTTATTGGCTATCAGTAACCCAGTTCCACAACTGTTTCTCATTTGTCTGTCATCAAGAAAGGGGAAATCAGCAACTTTGAGTACTTGATGCATCTGAACACCATTGCTGGGAGGACATACAATGACTTGATGCAGTATCCAGTCTTCCCATGGGTTCTGGGTGACTACCAGTCAGAGGTGAGACTGCACACAAGGCTTGAACATTCGAATTATATGGGGCTAAGGTAATGAACGTCTGTTTGATCTATTTTTGTTCTTGATAGACACTCAATCTGTCAAGCCCTGAAACTTTCCGTGACCTGTCTCTGCCAATGGGAGCCCAGACAGAGAAACGGAGGGAGATGTTCATAAAGAGATATGAAGAAGTACAGAACATCATGAAGGAAGGTTTGTGTTCTGCTCTTCCCTTTTCATCTGTCTAATAAAACCTATATTTTTTATTCAGCATGTTTTATCTTTGTAGGTGACATGTCGGCACAATGCCACTACTGCACCCACTACTCCTCTGCAATGATTGTAGCGTCCTTCCTCGTCAGGATGGAGCCCTTTTCACACACGTTTCAGGCACTGCAGGTGAGGTCTTCAGCACCTCAGTAGGTATATTGATGAATCATTCTGGGTGCTTTTTATATAAATACCAGGCTCCTCTGTAGAGTTGAACTCTGAAGAATTCTTGAACCATGCACACATAAATGCATGCAACATGTAAAAAAAAAACACAGTCATGCTATACAGAGAAAGCGATAAATATCAAAAAATAAATGTATGAAGATATAATGTATGAACGTTTAATACACTTTACTAGATATATATATACAGTATTATACTGCACTGTATACTAATTTTATAGTCTGACCATCATTTTCTTCTACTCCATAAACCCAGTGTTCCAGATGCCCACTAACACTTATCACTGTCATTTAAAAAAATTAACATAATTTTATATTTTATAATTTTATAATATTATAACCACAACATATGATATCTTGAGTGCTCAACAAAAACTTTCTGTTCTATTTTGAAAGGCTTGAAAGCACATCATCTGGAAATTTCAATATATATGTAAATAATTACAGAAAGTATCTAAAAGAGGACGATGCAAATAGCTGCAGATGCTACCAATTTACAATACAGCACCCAATTGATTATAATGAAAAGGCATGCATATTTGATAGAATAAGAATAAAGAATAAAGCAATAAAGATGATAGTCTGGTGAATTACTGTGCATTTTCGTCTTCTGAAGCGACTAGCGTGTATAGCAGTAATATCCATAACTGGATTTACATCTGTAACCTGGTTTGCAAGTATATATATGCTATTTTCATTCATTGAGGTAATTGTTTTAGTGTAAATTATGTATTCTCTCAGGAGATTTCTATCACAGATTATAGAATTTCACAGAAAGCTGAAAAGCTTCCTTGAAATATGTTGTAGTTGCAAATATTTCCTGCTAACATAATACAATGAAGACTATAAAGTCATAATACTGCATCAGACTTACTGCTTTCATTAATGTTCCTCTTGCATATTTTGGTTCAACAGTGACCTGACAGTCTGACAGTATTTTGTCTCATTTCCTCCACAGGGAGGGTTTGATATACCAGAGCGGATGTTTTACAGCGTGAAGAAGGAGTGGGAGTCTGCCTCCAGAGACAACATGGGGGATGTCCGAGAGCTGATCCCAGAGTTCTTCTACCTGCCTGACTTCCTGCTCAACTCCAACAACATGCAAATGGGTCAGACACAAGTACCATCTGTGTATCTAAATGAAGCACTAGCAGTTTAGTAATATTAGCCACATATGTTGTAAGATTCACCTTTTACATCACTTCACTTCTACATCACATCACATCACATCACTAGTTACTTAGTTAAAGGATTAGCATTTTTCTGTGTTTCCCTTAAGTTCATAAGTTCCCATGAAACACACCAACAAAAAATGTGTTGTCCACCTCATTCTGTCTTGCTGACTTCATACCCAGCTGGTAGACAACAAGCATGGTCAATCAAAGTAATGAAATTAATCCTTGAAATTGCTTTTTTGGCAATTATTTACTCATACAAGACTAGATAATGAAGTTGTTGGACTACTTTAAAACACATTTGGAAGCTTAATAATTATTTACACCAACAGAATTCTGTACTTGGAATTGAAAACAATGATGATGAGGATCATTTTAAAACATGGCATAAAATAAAACTCTACAGCACCCATGTTCATAATAATGAGAGAACATATGGGACAGTTTGACTCGCTGATGTGTTTTTAAATGTTTTTGGGCAAAAGTGGATGTGAATGGCACAGAGGAATAAGCACAATTAGTTTCTGAACAGGTAATACTTTTTTTTTACGAAGTGCATTTTTTAAATTAATAATATTTAAAACTATTAAGGTATTATTATGATACTTTTAGGTACCATATCTTCTCTTATTCACTTTTGAAACCATTTAAAACTAATTTTGAAAAAAAACAAAAAAACCATTGGTCATCCTTCTCTTCTTTTTGCCTGTATCATCTTTCTGGGAACAGTTTCTTTTCTTTAAATAATGGCACACAGTGATGTGATCTGATGTGATCGAGCAAGCTTCATTTAATGCATATCCATTTCTTTCTAGGCTGCAGAGAGGATGGTACCACTCTAGGAGATGTGGAACTGCCTCCGTGGGCGAAAGGTGACCCCCAGGAGTTCATTAGGATCCATCGAGAGGTCAGTGACACCTGACCACACCAGGCTTGTCTGTTTCAATTATTATACAAAGAGACTTTTCCCAAAATAATTAAAAATATTTGTCAATACTAGCTGATGTGTGCTCACAGATGTTTGTGTGCCTAAAACACATATCTAGTTTAACAGTGCTGCTGTACTGGCGTTGTTTACACATTAAGCTCATCTTCATTCTTTGCATTGGAGTATAAGCTACAGGCCTAATTGAGAATGACCTCTCTTTTCTCTTGTGTTCTCTAAAAGTCACCTTGTCTTTTTTAGTTTTCTCATTCTTTTACAACTGTCTACTGCCAGTTTTTTTGCTTATCCATGAAACTGCATGTATCTGAATTCAAATGAAGGCCTTTGATAGACAACAGCATTCTGGGTAGACATAAGAATCTGTTTCATAATTCCGTTATTTCTGCTAGCTATTTATGGGATGAACATTCTCACTCTTCTCTCGGCTCTGTCTTTTCTTTCCTATGTGTGGTTTTTGTGTGTCGCTGTTTTTTTCTCTCTATTTGCCCTCCCTTTTTCAATTCCTGGGGCATCTAAGATAGTTATCACTCTGTAATCTACTGAAGTACTCATATTGTCTGCCATTCTCATAAAATTAGTGACTTTAGAAGATAGTTTTTCTTGCATAGACAAATTAACTCAAAACAATATATTCTTTTTTTATGGTGTTTTTTTTGTGTGTGTGCAGTTGTTTTTTTTTCTGTTTTCCTGATATTCCAGAATGGCTTTATTATGATTGGGTGCAAGGATATGCATGGTGGTCATAATGCCCACTTTGCCTTATTAACACTTGTGTGGGTATGTGTGGGTAATTACACCCTGATCTTTCTTTAATCAAACATTGAGATATGCTCATACCGCAGCTGTACAGCTATGTAATGTACAGGGCTTCTAAATTGACTTTTACAAAAAATCATGCACATTGAACATTATGATCGGCTAGTTGTGCATCCTCACAGAAGTTTTTTCTGCTTCTAAACTCTCACATTAACAGTTTGACTGATGGTGTTTCTCCTTTAATAACTATGAACACCACACACTGTGTTTTAAGACTGCACAGTGCATGCATAGTAGTTTTGTAATATTACTTTGCTAGTTGGTGGAACAATCTCTTGCACTGTTTCCTGTAGGCTCTGGAAAGTGACTATGTGAGCTCCCACCTTCATCTGTGGATTGACCTGATTTTTGGATACCGTCAACAAGGCCCCGCTGCTGTAGAAAGTGTGAACACGTTCCACCCTTACTTCTATGCTCAAAAAGGCTGGCAAAACACCAAGGACCCAATCGTCAAGAGCACAATCTTGGGATACGTGAGCAACTTTGGCCAAGTTCCTAAACAGGTTAATATAACATGAAATTGGTTGGAAGTACAAAAAAGTACATTATCTTCTGCATGTAAAAATAATGAATCTTTCTGAATATTCCCTGTCTTCCCTTTAGCTCTTCACTAAGCCACATCCACCTCGGGGCAGCTCAAAGAGAGAGGGATCATCATCGTCACACCTGATTCCATTTTTTTTCAAACTGGACAGACTAAAGACCAATGCACAGCCATTCAGAGGTATAACTAGGTGATCCGATTTTAAAATGTTTGACATTTTTGGGAAATGGGCTTTTATGCTTTTTCCCCACAGGTTTGGTGAAAGGACTAATACCTTACTAATGGCAGTGTGTTGGATATGCATTTACCATTAGCTGCTAATTTAATCAAAATAATGCAAAGACTGGAAAAAGGGTGTCAGAGCTGGATCAGCACTGTCCATAGGTTAAAAAAACTGCCACCTCCGACCACCTCTGGGGATTATTTATACGCTGGAGCCTTTGTACACATTCCTTCAGATAGAGTCCATGCTAAAGCGAATCAAAACAGTTCAGTTGTGAAAACATGCTTTTTCCTTCAAATGATTGTGGGTGTGTGGGTGTGTGTGTGTGTGTGTGCGTGTGCGTGTGTGTGTGTGTGTGTGTGTTTGCGTGTGTGTGTGTTTGTCTGTATTAAGATGTAAGGACAGTTCTGATATTTGGATTACATTGTAATCTTAGCAACAGCATATGTTTCTCAACAATTGAACTATAATTGCCTCTGCTTTTGACACTTTTTGTAATGCCCCCCCCCCCCATTTTATCTCACACTTTCAGATCAGTTATTAGATACGAGATGTACCGAGGTCTCATGGGAATCTTTGAAACAGAGCAGGAGTGCCCATAGATTAATTTACACTATACAGAGGAAGAAGGAGCTATCTGTTAGAGCCAAAATATGGAGATGACTCTTCCGCTGAGCCCTACT
Organism: Antennarius maculatus; assembly: GCA_013358685.1. NCBI lineage: Eukaryota > Metazoa > Chordata > Actinopteri > Lophiiformes > Antennariidae > Antennarius > Antennarius maculatus. The sequence goes on along the minus strand of CM023616.1, from coordinate 9,474,707 downwards.
TAATAATCTGAATATCCCTACAGGCCAGCTGAGGGAAAGGAGATGAATCTGTGAATGCTCAGGGAGAGATTCCTGCAAATTACATTTCATATTAAATCTTAGATTGTCTGATCTGATCAATAAGCAGATAGAGATGAATAGGAAGAGGAATGTAATACTACTGCACAAATAACCCCCGTTTTTTTTTTTTTTAAAGCAGAACTGATTCTAGTAAGTAATGATTTCTGTCTGCTCCTGCATGAATAGGTCAATTACAGACACAATTACAGCCCCTCTCTCACTATAAACATACAGTAGAACAACTACGGCTGTCCAGGATGCAGGTGTCCCCCTAGGACAAAGACACACCTTGTTGGAACCTGGGAATAGCTGTTTTAATTGCCCAGTCTTCTATGGTCAAGTAATGAAATTCTTAACAAGTTTACTGAGCTACAAAACTCTTTAATGTGATGTTTTTGAAGAGCTATTACAAGTTTGTACAGGTATGAAGAAGGCAGAATGAGGCCGTTTTCTGTTTTTTTTACCTAATAATGGGTGTATATGTTTTTACAAACAATTTAAAAACACCCTCTTACTTTTGTTTGACAACTTTTTCCTGATACGCCCCCTCTCAATAACCCTGCAAAACTTTCTGCAGAGCTGACCAGAGGCCCAGTGGGTCAGATACTGTGTCTAGAAAAAGAAGTCGTGGTGCTGGAAAAAAACCGTCTGCTCCTGCCACCTCAGTTTGACTGCATCTTCAGCTGGGGCTTCCCTGACAACAGCTGTGCCTTTGGAAACAACACCACAGAAAAGGTATTCATGTATGCATATACATATGAGCATGCATAGTAGATCCCCTTTACATTCACTTCATTATTGCACAACTTTCCATTAAGTGGCAGGAATCACATGAAGAGTGAAACCATTGAAAATCTTGTCCATATGGACTGAATGTATTTGACCAAATGTTTTCACATAAGAAGCATTCACCACTGAAATGCACACTAGTCAGTGTTTTAAATATTTGGAAATGCACAATGATCCGTCGTGCAATTTCTATTTCTAGACCTTTGCAGTGTGTGAGAGTTTATGTGACTGGGGAGATACTCTGTGCGCCGCTTCTCCCGACTCAACGACCATTGTCACTGCGGGAAGCAGCACCGTGGTGTGTGTGTGGGATGTAGTGGTCGACAAGGACAAAGTCGCTTTCATGAAGCTCAGACAGGTCAGCTCCTTGGCCATCTGCAACAGATATATAGAATAGGTTTACTGAACATAGTTGAACATATAAATATACTAACAAATACTTCCTAATTTTTCTTCGTAGCCTTTATATGGTCACACAGATGCAGTGACGTGTCTTGCTGTGTCTGAGGTGCACAACATGATCGTAAGTGGCTCCTGTGACCTCACCTGCATCCTGTGGGATATGGAGGAGCTAAGCTACATCACTCAGTTAGTGGGACACACCACCAGCGTCTCTGCACTGGCTATCAATGACCTCACTGTAGGTTCCATCTCTCGATCTGTCATGTTCTCTACCTACTGTCCCCTCTTCTCAAAATCTTCCAGCTCCGCCCTTTTTTGGGGACTTTTTTCAGCTCCCTGTTTCTATGTTTGTTCATGTATGAGTTAGAAAGGATTCATACTGTTGACATATACATCCTCTTTGCATATATTTTACCTTCTTTTGTGCATCTCTTTCTTTATCTCTGCTCACGACAGTATTAATACCATCTTATTTTGTTCAAGGGTGAGATTGCATCATGTGCAGGCCCTCTACTCTACCTGTGGAACATGAACGGTCAGTTGCTGACATGCACTGACGCTTCCTTCGGGCCTCAGCCAGACATCCTGTGTGTCAGCTTCACTCAGCGACGGGAGTGGGACGCTAAGAATGTCATCGTCACTGGCTGTGCCAATGGCACCATACGGGTGAAGTTTTTGTATTATGTGCATAATATGTGGGTTAGTTCTGTCTGCATGGAAGAATGTATGACCCTTAAGTCAATGTCGGGCAGCTCTTTGTAGGATTGATAGATCATTTGTTGTTTTTATACAGTATTCCAATGTGGCAGTCATTACTTTGGCATTAGTCTCACAATTATCATCCTGGATGTCCAACTAGGTATTAATAACAGCATATGAGTTGTGTGTGTGTGGCTGGTTTTCAGCATTTGCTGCCTCTCTGCAATCAAAATAGCAAAGTCTAGACTGAGGTTCAATTCTGCGTGGAGCCCGTGTAACATAAACAACACATACAAATAGCATTATTTCTTTATTATTACCTTGAGTTAAGAGATATGTGTGCACCAGTGCGTATGCAAGTGTTTTTGTTATTATGTTGAATTTTGTCTGATTTTTCTACTCGTTATGTGTCTTTCATACAGATATGGAAGACAGAGTACACCAGAACACAATTACCTGGCCCTCCAGAAGAGGATGTGTCCCCAGGGCAAGACCAAACAGAGAGAGATGGTAATGTTACAGGCAGTAGAATGGGATATGCATAGAGGTATTGTGTTTATAACAACCCAGATTATGGGAGTGGTTGACAGCAAGGAAACTGTGAGACTAGGATGCAGTCACACTGAAAGGAATGGTTCTTGTGTTTCAAAAAAAAAAAAAAAACACAGCCCATCTAATTAGATGAATTCTTAAGAGCAAGATGATTATTTTTAACCGCTCATGTTGGAGCTCGATGCTGTGGTTTTCAGATGAGAGGTTATAATGCTTACCCCTTCCCTCACTAGCATTAGGGCTAGCAGGAATTATGTTGTTATAAAGTTATTAAACATAGAGGCAGTAAACACTGATGAGTAATTCTGCTGACGTGTGTGTGCTTGTATAATTTAGAAAGCAATAATACCCAGATCCAATTTGGCATACGTTGGTTACAGCCTCGTGTCACCTCATAGGAGTATTACGCTTTGTAAATTACATTGAGACAAGAGTTTACATAACACTGAAGCGTTTATATTCGAGGGATTTTTCTACCACTAACAGCCTGCTGACAACAAACAAACACTGTGTTAATACAGGTTTTGTTTGTTTGTAGCGTCTGCTGGGCCAAGGTTACAGACGGAGTGCACACCTATCATGATCCGGTTCTAAATTTTTGTTATTTAAATGATTTATTCACAGTGAGTGACCCGGGCCAGGTTAAAGACTGGAAGAGACATCTGGTGTTATGTCAAGAACTGCACAGAAGTAATGCAGTGTCACAACGACGCTTTAAGAATAATCCAGCCATCACAGCCCTGGCCATTTCCAGGTAACTACAAATAGAAGAACTTCTGACTATATTAACTCTATTCTTCAGAAAAATATTTCACTGTATCTGTATTTTTACTGATTAGTTTAATTTTATGATACAAAACAGATTCTTATTATAAACTGAATTGGTTCATGTTCACTATGTAGACATGCTGCATGCTTTACAACATCTTAACTTCCATCTCTTCCCTGTAGGAGCCATGCTACTCTGTTGGTGGGTGATGCCTGGGGCAGAGTTTTCACCTGGACCTGTGAATGACAGGCTTTGAGTGCAATCATATCTCTGGTCCTCGTTTCTACACTCACTTAATCGTCACAGTTTTCTCTAACCCTGTGAATCAGTATCAGTATCTCAGTACCATGACACTGGCTAATTTAATCTGTTTCAGTTCTAATCTTTATACAAACATTCAGGGATATATATGTTATATTATTTTATACACTGTATCTTCAACAATGTTGAGAGAGCTCTTTTTTTGTAAATACAGAATGTCAACAAATTTAAATAAAAGTAATTATTTGCCTAAATGTGCTCTTATGGGTAATTTATCGCTGAAATGTTTTATTTTATTTTGTCTGGAAGTCATAAAGGTGAGGCCAGCAAGACACACGCTATATTTCTCAAAACAGATTTAATGGAAAACACTCCCTAAACAATAGTTCAGATTAACCCTTGTAACTCCAGTAGAGCTAATGAGCAGCCTGCTGAACACCAGCAGTAGCCTGTGGTTGAACTGAGGAACTTTGAGCTACAGGCACGGGGAATTATGTGAATGACAAACATGAGCGTGCACCACTGCCAACACTCCGTGAGAAATACAGCTTTTTAATAGTCTTGTAGACCCAGAGCAGTTCATTCTCACAAACTACACAAGACGCTTCCATTATCATAAAATATAGCATGCACACATCAGCATTTTTATGTTGTGAGGATTGCAGTGTTTTGCTTCGGGAATGTTTGTGGTATGAACAATGCAGGATGTTTAGTTAGTGCTAAATAGTTTATAGTCTTCTTTGTTTTGTTGCACAATGTGTTTTCAATCTTTTTCACAATATGGCATTTATAAGTGTTTGAGCATTTGACTGGTTTTTCATTCGCTGTAATCTTTCCACTTTTATTTAATCATGCTGTGGATGAAATATAAAACTCCAGGTTTTCTCGTGGAATCCTTTCTGATGCATACAGATTTCACTTGTGTGTTAACAGTTTACCAAGGATGAATGTGCCTTTATGAGAAAGGGAGTCCTTTCAATATTAATCTTTGTCTTTAAGAAGGAAGCAGAAAGTTATAAATATAAATGATAAATAATGTTTTAAATTATGGTACATTGTGGAGGCATCTCTTTTGCCTCTTAAATGCACATTCACCACTTCTCTCTTCTGTCATAAAAGAAGAGGTCTTTCTCTTTAACCTCTGTGTGTGTGGCTAATTGTGCTAAGTGGAGTAGCTTAATAGAGTGGAAAATAGTCCTCATAATTTTCCCAGAGAGCGAGCAATGACCTTCTCTAAAGACAACAGCCATCTCCATTTTCTCTACACCGGTGGTTTTATGATCTGAAATGTCAAACCATTGGGTTCCTCAAAATAATTAAATCAAATAAATTATTGCACCTAGGCAGAACCATCTTGTAGCATAACCCAATTATAATGCACTGTAAAGCTAATTATTAACCATGATTATAATTAGTCTAATTTGAATAAATGTAGTCATTAGCAGGTTCATAGTAGTCAGTGAGCCTGAGCTCTGGGGGATGATGGTCTCTCTCTGTCTCGTCTCCCACTCACAAAGGGAAGTGTGTCATTCTCGATCTTCTTAAGTATGCATCTCTTAAACCCATTTTTCACATGCTGACCTTTGAAATGCCTCCAACCTTCACCTTCATTGGATCGGTGAGTGCCATGTCTGGCACCTTCAGGATTCATGTTTTCTCTTTGTGCCACAGTGATTTGACGGAGAACTCTGTGCTGGTTCTGATACCCATCTCCAACGCTTCTACACTTTATTATTGGGATGCTTTCATTGAAATTGACCAAAGGACAAATGTATAATTATAGCTCAAGTAGGTATAGAACAAACATCTTGAAGATGCTACAGATCTCATTAATTTTTAATCCCTCAATCTGGCAAATTGTTAAATTACTACATTTTCAGAGGTGATGTGATTTTTGTTGTTCTTTAACTTGTTTCATTAATTAAGTTAATCACATACTAAATGCACTGAAGTAGTTTGTGATGTTATTTTTGTTGAAACAGATTTTTCTTATTACTCAGACGTATTATGTCTGATGTTTTTGTAAAGACATGATATGAAACAGCATTTATATAAATCAAATACCTTTATTATTTAGACACAATCTTTTTTTTTTAATAATTTGATATATTAGTACCGTAAATATAAATACAGCTGAAGAGTGTTACAATGCCTTATGACACCACAGTAAGAAAGCCACAACTGTTCCACACATTCTCCTGAGTTTATCCAAACAGGTTAAGAGTAAGAGCTGAAACAACATCTGACTCACAGGTCAGAAAATCACCAAATTAAACTCTGAGACTGAAAAATCTTTGCACTGGCGTTACCAACACTTGTAGCATACTTACAGCAATTAAAGAATACTAAATGCCATACCACTTTATAAATATGGTCCTTTGGTGCAGCTTGGAGAACCCTGATCAGTAGGCACCATGACACCCATGTGTTCAGAACTGTTTTTCCTGGAAGAGGATTTGAGCATAAACAGTGTCCGGGCTGGTGGCTGTTGTGTCGGGGACGGAGGAGGCTGGGGGCTCTGGCTTTGGTCTGACCAGCTCCAGCTCTGCATATGTCAGACTCTCCTCCTGTGCTGCTCGAGGCTGGAGGAGGCAGAGAAAAAGTAAGATAAACATAATGGGATTTATTATGGTACAAGTCTCAATAGCATTTCTATTTTATATACAGTGAATGTTTACTTGAAAGACAGTCAGTGTAATAGAATTGTAGCCAACATTGTCAGTCTAGTTTTGCTTATTCATACAATATATATTCATGCAAAAAGACAAAAAGAAATGCTCACACTTTCAGAGCTTCATGTCATCAGTAGAGCCAGTAGAAATACAGATAATCTCTGTTTTTCTTCTGTTCTTTTTTTTTTTTTTTTCGATTTTTATGGTAGATATAAAAATAATGGAGCACTCTAAATAAATAATTGTGTTTCAGAAGCAATAAAACTAAATATAATTATCAACCTCATAACTAAATGAGGAGATGGCAATAAACCCATGCAGTTGTGAGACAAAATCCCTCTTGTATGTATTTCAATAACAACACTGCACATAAAAAAATTTGTTTTTGTTGTTTTGTTTTTTTCAAAATGCTGATTAAAACATTTCAACAGGTGCATAAGTGTAGATGCTCAGCAAATTTAGAGTGTGGATGTTTTTGTTTCAGTGCTCGCTGAGAGTGAGGAGACTCACAGGGGCCAAACCTGTAGGGCGAGTCTTTAACCTTCTGGGCTTCTGAGGTCTCTTTGCAGCAAAGGGGACTGAAATCAGGTAATATGTCGTCAGTATGGGCAAATTCATAAAAGGAACTGTGCAGTTGAGAGTAAATTCACCCTTCAGAACCACTTAATATGAAAATTAGTTGAGAAGTAGTTGTTAAAATAAATGAGAGCTCTATATTGTCATCTTCAGTGCTGTGGATTTGAATCCAGATAATATACTCAGGAGGATTTTACCCAAATGCAGCGTAAAGTTTCATTTCCAGGCTGTTTTCTTCTGGCCTTCCAGTCAAACTATCCTGTTTTTGTCACGGAAATTGAATTATACTAGAGATATCATTTTCTGCTTTTGTACTTGCTGGGTATCCACCTTTATTGAGGTTTTTTTCTCATTTTCTTGGAGCAGGAGCCTCTTTTGGCCTCCTGAGATTCGGTTGCCTCCAGCGTATTTGGAATTTAAGAGGAGACTCAAGCTGCATGCAGAAAAAGGACAAGAGTCCTCATGCTTTGAGATGACACTAATAAGCATGGAGTCAATGTCCCTTCCTTGAATATGAGCCCAAATATCATTCTGCCATTTTTTTTTTCAATTTCCTTTTTACCTATTCATCTCTATAAATACTTTGATTATACTGCTTAAAGGGACAGTAAAGTTAATTTTAAGTGATATATATGTTATTCATCATTACGAAAAATAGAAGAAAAAATAAATTTTATATGTGTAGCATCATCCCTTTGGTCAGAAAAGCTTAAAATCTGCGCCACAGCAGCTTCTGTGGCGTCATACGTCATTGGCGACCAACTTAGCTCAGCATCCATAGAAGACAATGCAATCCATGACGCGATTAACTCTATAAATATCATGGTTACCTGCGAGGTGAACGGTTGTGTCAACAGAACATAAAGAATAAACAAAGACAAGGACCCGTCCTTCTTTAGAATACCTTCTCGGAAGCTAGGAAGGAGATGGAGAACACGGATAAACCGGGTCAATATGACCAAGGATTTGAGGATCTGTCATGAGCTCTTTACCTCGGATGATTTCCAAAGAGATTTGAAGGTAAGATCATTTTAGGATAACCCATAGTATTTATTCTGAATTCCCAAGGTTTAGTGGATAATTAATTAATATCTGGAGCTACTAGAGATATTGTATAAATGTTTTTATGACCAGATTATCGCGCGATTATGGCAATCGCGAAAAGTAAACAACATTAGAAGTGATTTATGTCCACACTGATATCATAACCTGTGATGAAGGGTTATTAATAAACTTTGCTTCATATTAAGGTCAACAGCCAATAAGTTTGTGAACTCCAGGCTGAATTGACCTTTCATATAATTTACCATCTCAGAATGGTTGCATCCTGCATCCTGCCTTGCAAGTATCATTTTACCTTTGGCTGGTAGGTGTGGTGGAGGTTGCCTGGGTGGTTTTGGTGGTGTTACTGCTTTTTCACTGTCAGTTTTCTGTCTTGTGTCTCTCCTTTGGGCCCTTGGTGAAGAACTGGAGGTGCTGCTGGAGCTGGTTACAGTCTCTCCAGAGCTGAATGGAACACAAACAGGTTTGAAATACTACACTTCAAAATGTTTAAACCATTAAAGCAAACTGAGCATGAGTTGTCAAACTCCAAGGTGATGCTATCAATAGCTTTCTTTTTTTTTTACAATCAGCAACCCAGAACAAGAGAAATTCTGTGGCAAAATATTTATAGCAAAACTTTAAAAATGATGATTTTTGTTTAAATAGAATGAGTGATTCATAAATCCATCAGTTGTTTCAGCAATATCTGTAATACTCAGTTACCTGCTTTCTGGACACTTGACCAGAAGGTAACTGGCTGTGAAAAAAAAAAAAAAAAAATCATTGTCATGCGACAGAATTAAAGTTTAGACATCTTTTGGATTGGAAATATGAAACCATAAATTATAAATTTGAAATTGCTGTTTACAGTTTTACCTTTGAGTCTGTGTCTTCTGTGAAGGAACTGACAAATCAGAACCAGGGTGAACAGGAAGATTGACAACAGGCCCAGGGAGCAAATTATCACAGCACACAGATACACATCTACAAACCAAACATTACCCCAGAAAGAGACATAAGTACAGAGGCATAATCAAAGCAAACCTTGCATTTGGTGAAGTTAAGTAGGAGCAGCTGAGGCAAAAGCAGTACCTGCAAAGAAATACCACAGTCCTTCACGAGTTGCATCAGCAAGAGTGAGACGCACTGGAAAAAAAGTTTTAAAAAGTTAAATGACAGCATGTTGAGGGTAGGAAGCTGCCCACACTGGTTATCTTTAAGCATTTCTGTTGTCTGAAGATTCTGACCCAATCTGGCCCCAGCGGTTTCCAGAAATATCAAAACTGCTGTCATGAAGGGAGATTCTGCTTCATCAGCCAAACCCACCACAAAAACACACGCCTAGCTGTGTTGCTGTTCTTGGACAGTGTTTGGGGGTTCCCCACAACTCTGGAGCTTTACTTTCTTTAGTCAGTCCCTTCACTATTAGTTGTTTCAGCTTTCCATGAGAACGTATTGGAGTTAAAATTGAAGTATATTCTTATTGTTGTCATATATTCTACTGAATGATGGATCGTGCATCCTATGGGTCTGGGATCTTTAAGAAGAGGTTGAGGAACGTACATGAACTACTTAGCCTCCGTTCACCATCATGACTTTTTAATATGTCTTTGAAACTGGGGTGATAAACATATTAATAAGAAATGATAAGATATTAACTATAATTGACGATCAGCCTTTCCAGACCACTGAGCTGCCTGCTGAATTTTCAAATGTGGTATCACTTAATTAATGTCAGGCATCAAGGAAGCACCCAAAAAAGAGCTGCCCCAGGTCACAGGGTGGAGTTGGGAATTAATGTTAGTTCTTAACATTAAGAGATAAAGCATTATTTTTTTAATTTTCCTAATAACACTAAAAGTATTAAAGCAATTTCCACAAAATATTGTGGAGGAGTGGGACATGAATCCGGGAAGCTAAGCAGACATGCGTAGGATCATTTTACTTTTGCAAAAGTGTGTGCTGTATGTGCCATTCTAGTTCAATGTTGCGATAATTATTGAATATCTATGAAGTTTTATTGGACTTCATTAAATTGTATGGCTTTCTTTTTTATTTGGTACACCCACTGTTTACCACAATCTTAAAGTAATGAAACCCAAAGAAAAAAGATTTAAAGTAGTCAATCTGCAGCAGTTGTGCTAAACAGATGAAGTGACAGGCTACATTTAACAGGCATCTCTTGTTCATGTGAACAGTTAACTGTTAAAGTAGGTAAACCACATATCTGACCTTTACACTGTGGTTAGCCACATGCTGATACCTCATCTGATTAGTCCTGAAGTTGGCTGTTGGTGCTTTTAGGACAGTACATGGTCTATTCAAGCTGTTGCACGCCTACCACACTTGCCTGAACATGTTCAGCCCAGCTTTGGAGACAAGATGCAGAAAAATGACCTGCAATCATTAGAGTAGGACTCCGAATAATAGATTAGATCAATCAGATTAGATCTATCTTAATAATAAGATTAGATCAATCTTAATAATACCTCCTTAGAAATGTAGCAGAATTCTCTCAACCTGAAACTCTAATTTGAGAGTTTAAGGATGTAGGAGAAGAATTTTCTCAATGGCAGCAGACAGGTTTGCTGTATTACAGTTACAACTTATTTTTCCTTTGTTTACCCTCATAATGTCAGCTCAAGTGTTTCTGGTTCAGTGGTCAATGCATGTCAGAGATGCCTGAGGTTGTGTGGCTTCCTTAGCGGGACATTGCCCTAAATATAGGGCAGGGCGTTGTCTGATGGCTCTGTCTGTCTCAAAAGTCAACTTTTCTGTTATAAAAAGTGAAAGGTAAAACTGTGCAGTTGTATCAGGTGAAACCACACCTACCTCACAGAATAGCATCTTCTTAAAGTTCCACTGAACCCTGCATCTAATGCCTTCCAGTGACAGAAGGCCTCCTTGATCATCAGTCCAACAAAATCGGAAAAAGGATTTTATGATTTAAGGAGATATTTAAAACTGCATGTGATTTAAATTAGCTCTTCGCCTGAATTGTTCAGCTTGTTTACTGTGGCTACATACTGGGACAGATTAAATAAGTTCCACTGCAGCTGAATTCTCCAGTAAATTTTCTCCTGAGGCTGCATAAAAGTGAAACCAGAATGCTGACGTCATGTATTTCAGAGTTTTTGCAAGTAGCCAGCTCAGCCACATTTAACCTTTTTACTCCTCACACTCACATACAGAGTGATATTGTTGAGTATGGTTTGGCTGTTTGAGCTCATTGTTTTGACATGGAAATACCAGAGGATTGGGGTCACACTCAAACACACATGGGCACTTCCAGCAAATGACTCCATCAGAGCAAAAAGATATATGAACACATTTCTATTTGCCCTCAAGCTATTCCTTCTCCTTATTTTTGGTTATTTCCACTGTCAGATAAAATGATCAGTGTGTCTCAACTGAAAGTTTAGGGTTACAAGGGAATTCCTAGCAATGGAATATTCTCTGGAAAACATTTTTGGAATAATAACACAAGAAATCCCCTCTGTGTCAGATTCTCTTTTGACAATGACAATACAGTAATTGTGCAAAAGTTGGGGGGGGGGCTTTCTTTATTTGTAGTTAAAGGTCAGATGATGTACAACAGAATTTACTTTTGTGTCTTTTGATGATGAGCTATTGATATTTCTTTTGTTGTCTAAAATAAATATTATAATAAATAGATTAAAAGGTTAAAGTTTAAAAAAAGGTGTAGAAGTTCATATAAATTTTATGTGACAAAAACTGTTCACACAATCTGAAAAGTCTGCTAGAAATGCTGCAATGCTTAAACCTATTTTAATATGTAATGCAGTTTTGACTTTTTCTGGCCAGTCAAGTTCTCTGTGGAAGACGTCTAGACATCTTCCACAAGGATGTCTACACAAGGAATTTATCTGCTGTGGAATGGTCTCACAGCCCTCACGACTTGGCTAGCATGCTAGAGCTTCAAAGACATATGGATAGAACAGAAACTTAAAATAAACCCTTCATCTCTCTTCTTCTTCCTCAGCCAGATTAGGACCCTGGGTCTTTCTACAGATAGATGTACAGTGCCTTGCGAAAGTATTGGCCCCCCCAAAACCTCGTTGACATTTTGCCACATTTCAGGCTTCAAACTTAAACATAACAAACGGAAAATATTTTTGAAGAATCAACAACATGTGAGACACAGTTGTGAAGTGGAACCAAATATATTCAACACTTGTGTTTACAAATAAAAAACTGAAAAGTAGGCAAAAACGCAAATGTGATGACACAAATGACACACAGGTGCACTCTGTCTGTTATTGTTGTCATTTAGGTCAACATTGGATCATTCAGAAGTCATCAGGGAACTTCTGGAGTCGTTTAGCTGAGCTGAGAGAACAGGGGGCCAATACTTTTGCACATCCTATTTTTCAGTTTTTTATTTGTAAACACAATATAAAATGTTGAATAAATTTGGTTCCACTTCATGATTGTGTCTCACATGTTGTTGATTCTTGAAAAATATTTTCAGTTTGTTATCTTTAAGTTTGAAGCCTGAAATGTGGCACAATGTCAAAAAGTTCTTGTGGGGGGCCAATACTTTTGCAAGGCACTGTATAGCATGAAGCACAGAGAGCTAGTTAGTTACCTGTCAGCTGTGTGGAGCTGGAACCATTTGATGATGCTCTCCACGTGTTTCTGTGTTTGCGGATTTCCTGAACTCTGCAGGTGTAGGAGCCCTGGTCAGTCTCTGTCAAATTGACAATCCGTAACAGGAACACCTCTCCCTCCGTTTCTTCATACAAACGAAACTTGGGCTGCGGGAAACGGCGGGAATAATTTCCATATAGTTTCATTTTCTTTATGCCCATCTTCACAATAAGAAACTGAGAGGGTTCAAGTGGATGAGGCGGGGGAGATGAAGATGGAGAGGAGGGAGGAGGTGTGTGAGTGGGAGCAGAAAAAGGAGAGAAGAACCAGCGGAGGATGAGGACACTGCCGCTCCTCTTCCTCTGAGATACCAGGCATGAGAGTGTCATGTTGTCTTTGTCTGATACCGTGACAATAGGCCCAGGCGTCACTGTAACATTTAGGGCGTGACATACCTCTGTTGATAAATGACACAAAAAGAATAAATGGCATGTACAGCTGTCATTTTTTATGCTTTTACACAGGATATCCTCTCTGAATATGATTTTCCCTCTGGACAATCGCATTCATGTATAATTCATTATTAATATTTTCTGGTTGTGTTTTGTGACACAATAAAATCAAGCCGTTAAGCACTTTCACTTATGAATATATGAATGTTAAGAGCGCTATCATCTGGTAACTTGTGTGACTCCTCCCTGTCTTTTATATTAGTAATTAACTAGAGCTGGTAATGTGCCCCACATGGAAAAAGTCTTCTGTTCATTTTTGCAAGATGTTTGATTTCCTGCCAATTAAACATAATTGTAGCATTGAGACAAAGGAAGTTTATATGCACACCCACAGTGGCTGCTTGGATTTATGGTGCAAGAGCTCCCAATCACTGGCCCTACTTGTATTTGTCATTCCATCACTGGAAGGGAATTCAGTCGGTAACAGCAAGGGAGAACTGGGAATAAGAAAAATAAAGTAAAATTTGTGTGGCCCTATTTTTCTTGCCTTGTATTTTATCCTGCTGCCCGCTGTGTCAGGTCTGTCTAGAGGAGACATGGAGTCTGGATACAATATGTGTGACCTGACACGCAAAGAGAATCTACAGGTGGTAAACGTTCGTCTGTGTTACGGTACGTCCTGAACCGGGCAAAGAGAAATGAGATAACAGGGACCATCTGGACTGCTGTTATTTTTTTCTTAACTGCAGAACTAGTTTGATTTCATTTATTTAATTTTAAATACATTGAAATTATCTAAAAATGATTGATGAACTGGAAATTTTTGGAAATGACAACCAAAAGTTTCTTGTAATTTTGACATATTCTCCATGCCAAAGTTAGGGTTGAAAAAAAATCTAAACTTAGAATATATTGTTGCATCATGGTGAATGTTAGAAGTCGGTTACTGGTTGTTACTTCGGAGACATTTCCTGCCTTCTTGTCTGCTTTTTCGCTTTCATATTGGTTTATATTGCTGTAAACAAGGTAAACTTACCTGTGACCAGGGCCTTAGTCAGGACAAGAACCACTACAGAGAAGTACATGTTCCACAGTCAGCGAATCCATAAACCCAGACAACTGCACAACACTTACACAAGCAGCTACATTGAAGAGAGACTGACTGCACAACCCACCAGTGTCCTTACCCACCATTAACTCTTCTCTTCTTTCTCCTCTTTTCTGTGTAATATGAAACAGTAAATGCTCTGTTTCCACTTAGAAACTCCCACTAACTCTCTCTCTCTCTCTCTCTCTCTCTCTCTCTCTCTCTCCCTCCCTCTCTCTCTCAGTCTCTCTCTCTCTCTCTCTCCTCTATTACTGTCTTTCCCTGCACCCCCCCCCTCCCGCTCTTTCTCTGTGTCCTGCAACATGTAGGAAATGTCATTTCCTGTGTTGCTGGGAGAAGTCTTGGACTATGGCCTAAAAGCCTAGACCTCTAAAGCAATGGTCACTTTTCACCATTTATCTATATGAACATCTGTCAAACTTTGTGTCATCCTCAGAAAAGCATTTGCAGTAAAGAGTTGAACGTATATGTCAATCAGACAAATTATGCTAAAATATTTAGAGGGGATCCTCACCCTACATCTCCTCCAGGTCTGTAAAGAGCAAATCCAAATAAGTGTTCATGATATTGAACATGATTTGTCGGTGTGTGTATATCCATAATTTTTATAATGTGTGTTCGTTGTGATGTCCCCCCGTCTGGCTGCTGGACAGAGTGGCATGGGCTTGTCTTTGGCTGTGGTTGTCAGACTGTCCCAGTGGTATGGAGCCTGCTGCTTTATTGGGCAGGAGAAACTGCTGAAGCAGGACTTCTGCTAGTGCTTTGAGCTCAGCTAAATGGAATTACACAACAGATTTAACTCTCCAGGTCCTCTGTAGATTCTCTAGAAAAACATACGTCCAGTGCTAAAGTCTTATCTTGCCTAAAAAATTTGATAACTTGTTTTGAAATTGCATTAATTATACACACAGGCTACAGTGGAGCCAAAGTTTTGTCAGTTGGGAATGATCTGTAAAGGTTTCAAAATGACTGTTTTGATGAATGTAAAATATTGTGTCTTATTAACTACATCTTTTACTTAAGGTTTCCTCTAAGTTTACCTTTACTCTGTGCTCTTGTGGAGGAATTGCTCACCTCTGCCCTGCAGTGGCCAAAGCAAGTTACTGCTTCTCAAAGGATCAGCAATGCTTGAATCTACTGTATGCTTCATCAGTGACAATTTAAGTATAAAAAAAAATCAGCGTCAGTTTAAAATTCTATTCTTTATCAAGGTGAACACAACAAATGAAAAAAAAACCCTCACTGTATCATCATTGTATGCAAATGTGATAGGATAGTTGTTATTATAAATGAAATATTAGATAAGATTTGAGGATTTGGTTTTATCTAAACAGCAAAAAAGAACACATACACACAAATGTCATCAAAAAAGTGTTATTTTGTTGTTTTTCCTCAATGAATTCTCTCAGGAAATACTGTCTTGCGCTCTTATTAACACATAATCATGTACTCCATGATGCGACTGTTCATTTTGAGACCTTCAGGCCCAGGGTACATTTCAAGAGTCAGAGCAGAATGCCAATGACAGTAAAATGATATAATTATTACAGTCTTTTGAGTGATAAAATGAAATCAGACTGTTACAGTTTATACTTCCTTTTTGTCAATTTAAAACCTTCATAAGGTGATTGTGAAACATAGTCACTGTGGTTCAAAACTGTATGGCAGCATGAAGTGTGTTTTTAATGTTGATGTCACACCACTGTTTCACAGGAACACAGAAACATTCTAACAAACTCTTTAAAAATTGACTACTGTATGAAATTCAATCTTTAAAATAGTAATAATCTCAGCACAATGTCTTCACTTTGGCATAATGGGTGAATACACAAACTGTGTTTTTCAGTTGTACCATTTTAGAGGTTTAACACTCTTTCATGCATCATAAAGTACCAAAAGTAGCATATCTACTTTTGGGGACTCCTTGTTTAAAGCAAAAACCAGCAACATAACACAACTGGCATGCTTTTTCAATGAAGGCTATGATAACATATGTCTAGGTTTAGAAGGCAATGAGCATTGATCATAATTTATACACAGGAAAAATGTTGCACATTCAAAAGTCAAATGGAATGGTGAACATCTCTGTAACACAAAATATAACACTGAATATTCAAAATCAACAGCAGCAGTTCAGCAACACAACATGAATCCTGTTTGAAACTACAAATCAGAAGCTTTTGAGACTATTGTCACTTGAAAAAAATAATTTACAAACACTTGATATTCTGCATGTAACAATCTATTCATATTGTGCTTTTGGCCTATATATGCTTGTTAAAAACTTTAGTTACCTGTTCAATTTATTTTACCAACCCATATTGTCACCAGTCAGACAGCTCCATAAAATCATCCAGTTCACTCATGGATATTATATCACAGGGCTGATATGGTGGATGTGCTGTGTTATCATTTTCACAAAATGAGCTTCCTGCAAGCTGGCTGTTTGTGTCGCACTCTGTGAACGACTGATACGGGCCGTCTGTTTTGTAAACTGTGTTACATGTTTTGTCAGTATCATTGACTGTGTCCATATATGGGGTCTTCTCTGGGCTGCAGTGATGCACTTTGAAACTCTGTCCAATTTCAGGGACTGTATATTTGTGAATGTGACTCTCAGTGACAGACGGTTGGGTTTGGTGGAGAATCATGGGAGCTGATGACCTGTGATGAGGTTGGTAGCTTTGAGGATAACCATGGTAGCCTTGAAATGTTGCAAGGGGCTTCCCAGCTGCAGTGTTCTGGGATGGGGGCTGTTTTCGTGGATCTACATTAATTTGAGGTTGAAGCGGAGGTTGAGGTCTGGAAGTGCTTTTGGTAGACTCACGCACATTCAGCTGAACATACTTGCCCGTCTCTGGGTCAAAGAATGTCTTCATTTTCACTTGAACAGGCACGTCTACTACAAAATACTGACCAGATCCAAGATCTTGCAGTACCTTGCGCTGGGTCAGTGGATATGATTGAGGATAGGTTGACTCTACATGGTACTGGGCCACTGGAGCTGTGTGATTGGCATGATGGAGAGTAGGAGAAATGGGAACATCAGCAATGGTTTTAGGGGTACCAGTATGGCTAGTAAAGCCAGTAGCATGAGGTGATGCAACAGGGAGTGAAACAGGTGCAGTAGCGTGAGTTGAAGCAATTGGGCATGAGCTAGGACTAGCTGAATGAGTGGAAGCATAGAAAGAGCTGTGGGGGTTTGGGTTCACTGTGTGGCAAGAAGATACACTGGACTCCGTTCTTGGAGCATGAGCAAGGGAGACAGGTGGGGAGAAATGAGGGGAAGCCACAGCATGGCGGCTGAGGAAGCGTACCTCTGTGGAGGATGAGGAAGGATTGCTGGAGAGTTCTTGAGGACGATTGCCTTCTACAACTTTGGAAAGCTCCTTCTTGATTCTCCGTGTTGTCAACCTTTTTGCCTTGAGCAAGGCTTTTTCACTCTTTGGGGGAACAAGTGGAGGCTTGCCCAAAGAACGTGACACATCACTGCTGAAGCTGCAGGCTGATTCCGGCCTGTCATAGTCATACAGGCTTCGGACATCTGCAGGATCTGCTACACTGGTGGCAAAACTTTCTACGTCTTCTGACATATTACTTATGACAGAGTGGGAGTCATCTTCATCCAAAGCAATGCTCCTCCTGTTGTAAAGCCTGTGATGTGGGAGAGCAGTTGAAAAATTCTGTGGAGAAGGTAAAGTCATGGATTCTTTGATAGTTGCAGGTCTGTTCAGCACCTTGTCTGGATGAGAAGGGGTTGTTGCACGATGTCTCATTGTCTCTTGTTCCTCCTCTGCTCTCTCTAACCCCATTGGTGAACCCACTCGGAAATCTTCTGCAAAGTTCTTATGGAAGCGTGGTTTGACTGACTTGGTGAGAAAGGAACCTCGGATGGTGTTATCCTTCACCTTGAACATTGAGGGCTTGGCTCCTAGAGCAGGAGAGGAAGTGTTGGATCGAGACAGAGATGATGCTGGAGATGCTGGGGCATGTGGCCTGTGTAGTCTAGGGTGGGAGTCCTCAGGTGACTCAAGTCCTGAAGGATTGTGTCGTTGTTGGGACGGTAAAGAGGAACTAAGCTGTTTTTCTCTGCATTTCCTCTCAGATTCAGTTGAGGTGATAGCATAGTACTGGAGAGCATCCATCATCTGTGCCACTTTTTTCTCCTCCTCTATCTCAGTGGCTTTATCTTTGTAAGCTTCTAAGTTGTCTTCTCTCTTTTCAGTCCTGATCTCATCATTAGTTACACCTTGCTTTTGTCCCTTTGCAACTCTGTTATGCACTTTTGATGTTGTTGGACTTTCCTCAAGAAATCTTCTACCCTCCTCTTTGAGATGTATCCCGTCTTTTGGTTTTACAGTTGTTTTAACATTTTGAACAGCTTCTCTGTATTCCTCCTCATGCTGACTTCTCTTCCATTTCTCTGTTTTCTGTTTTTCAATCCTCTGCTCTTGCATCTGGTGATCTGGCATCTTTTGCTCCTGGATGGGATAGATAATTTTGTCATTTTGACCATCTGTTTCTGCCTCTCTATGTTTTTGTTTGTTTTCTTGTATCTTATCCTCAGTTTGTTTAGCTGTCCTTTGCTCCTCTCTTTGCTGCTCCTCAATCAGTGAAGCTCTCCCTTTCTGTTCTTCCACAGTCCTTCTTTGCCAATCTTTATGAGAAGCTCCTGTTTCCTGCTTTCGTAGAGAAACTTTGTTTTGCTGGTCTTCTTGAAATACTCTCCTTTCCTGAGTTTCTTGAGCAGCCCTTTTTTGCTGCTCTTCCAGAATAGCTCTCTTTTGCTCTCCTTCTTGGACAGCTCTCCTTCGTTTTTCTTCTTGAAAAGCTCTGCTTTGCTCTTTGTCATGAACAGCTCTCCTGTGCTGCCTTTCTAAAACAGCTTCCTTTTGCTGCTTTTCTTGAACAACACTCATCTGCTGTTTGTTTTGAACAACTCTCTGCTGTTCTTCTTGAGCAGTCCTACTTTGTTGTTCTTCTTTCATGGTTCTCCTTTGCTGTTCTTCTTGAATGGCTCTTCTCTGCTTCTCTTGTAAGGTAGTCTTTATTTGCTTTTCTTCAGTCAGGGCAGGCTTCCTTCTTTGTTCCTTAATCAATGCAGTTTGTCTTTGCTGCTCTTGATGAGCAGCTCTCCTCTGCTCGTCCTCTTGTGCAGCTCTTATTTGCTGCCCTTCTTGAGAAAACCTCTTCTGCTGCCCCTCTTGAGGATCGTTCTCCTCATCTACATGTTTTAACAACTTTATTTCTACATCTTCTTTTATATGCTTTTCCTCTTCTCTTGGTTTAACTCTTGTTTCTTCCTCGATTATTATTCTCTTGTCAATTTCATTTATATTCCTTACTTCTTCCACTGCCCCAATCAGCTTTTCTTTTTTAGCAGCATTCTCTTCCTTGCTTCCTTGTATTACATTTTTTCCTTCTTCACCTTTTCTCCCTGCCTCTCTCTGACTTTCCCGTCTCTTCTGGATTTCCATTGCTATAGCCTTCCTCTCTGTTGCTCTCCTCTCTGCTTCCCTTTGAGCTTCTCTCCTCTCTTCTTCAGCCAGAGAAGCTCTACTGTCTTCTATTATGTGTTTAATTCTTACATCTTCAGCTCTTTTCTCTTCCATCCTAGAGAGTTGTTCTTTCTCCAACTCATTTGCTCTCTTCTGCTTTGTGGTATCTTTTTGCTGAGATGCAAGCCTGTCATGTCTCTTTTCTAGTCTCTCATCCCCAGTCTTACCCAACGTGTTTTTGTACGTCTCGTCTTTTTTGACCATTGTGGGTTTGATTTCCTCTTGTGTCCAAGTGAGTTGGGAAGAGATATTTTCATCCAGACATGGATTTCTTTCAACTTTTGAGGAAAATCCTCCAGGATTTCCAAGTGGGTTGGAGTTTTCAGTTGATTTAAGGTGTTGTGATGTATGAGCGTTTCTCGGCCTGCTAACTATAGAAGACGAAGATGCTTGAAGAGGAAGATTAGTTGACTGATGAACATGATCTGCTAGATGAAGGCTCTGGGCATCAGCTAATTTCCCAGCATCTTCACTTATCTGATGCTTGAGATGATTTGTTGGTAATTTGTGTCTCCCTTGGAGATTTGAATGTGTCCTCCCATTGTCTGACGAATTGTCATTCGTTTTGGCATCTACAAGTATTTTCTCTTGTCTGTCTTTGTCTCCAAGTTTGAACATCCCAGTCCTTTGATGTTCTTTTTCTGTAATGGGAAATACTAATGGTTTGGGTTCTTTGCTGACCTTTGAGCTGATCGCTGTCTTATTTGGCAAACTTTTCTCTTTCACAGACAGGTCCTGTGGGTCAACAGTGAACACTGGACATCTGCTATGACGACTCTGTATCAGTGGAAAGAATCCTTCCTTTTTGTTGGGTGGGAATTCCTGAATTGTATTTTCCCGGTCTTCGGAAACAATCACTTTTAATCTGGCATAGTCTGCAATTGCTGATATTTCAGGTGGATGTGTGGATACTCTTTCTTTTGGTTTTGATTTAATTTCAGATTTTTCTTTAATCAAAGTTTCCCTTGATCTGTTTGGATTTCTTGAACTCTGTTTTTCTCTTGCTGATTGGTTCTCTGTGTTTTGTTTACTGTTATAAATAACTTGACCTGTCTCTTTTTTCTCAGTCTGTCTGTCTGTGGGCACAGAGTTCTTATTTGAAGTATAACTTTCTCGAGCTTTCCTGTTTTTCCTTTTAGTGTCCTCATCAATTACAGAACTTGATACTCCTGTTTTAATTTTACTCTGATCCATGGTGAAGTCATGTTTTCCTTCATTGCCTGACTCATGGCTGACAGCTGTCTTTGTTGGGATTAATCCTGCAAGTTCAGCTGCCTTTGTAACAGCATCCAATGCATCTCTATCAATTCTTGACTCTTTACTGGTCTCTGCTACCCCTTGCACTTGAAAGTAATCCTCTTCCATTAGCTGGATTTCTGATTCACTCACTGATTTCCCACGTTCATCAGCTGATTCAGGGTTTCTTTCTTTTACTTGAGTGTTGTCATTGTTTGCATTTACAATGTTCTGTTGCTTACTGATTTTCAATGAATCGGGTTGTTTTTTCATGCTCGATACTACGGGTTGCACTCCCAACTTCTTTTCCACACCATCTTTCATTTGCCTCTCATCACTTGCTAGAGAGAGATCTTTAGGTCTATCTGGAGTGTTTAAAGTGTTTGCCTTTTCTTCATGAATCAATGTATGAAGGGCTTTGTGGTTATTAGCAGCATCTACATTAGATGGTACAGTTGGGACATTTCTGTGTGTTAGGTTTCCAACAACTTTTATGTTATCATTTTCAGTTGCTGCTGGTACAACTGTGATGGCAATTCTGCCAATGTGTACATCAGAGTCAGTTTGGTTATTTTCTCCTAGGGGTGTCTCTTTATAATGATGTTTGTCATCTACATGTCTATGTTCATTACCAGTTAAAGGGTTAGCAGAATTGGTTTTATACCCTGATTCTACTGGTGTTATGTCATGTCTCTCATCATCCAACAGAAATGAAATCTCATAATCTTTAGTCTTGTTTTTGGATGGATTCATGACCGTAGCTGTATCGTCTTTCACTGATGGCTGGGTACCATGACTCAACAAAGTTTCAGCATGGTCTCTGATTGAATCTTTTGCATGACTGAGTCCTGTGTTCACAATTTCTGTTGTGACAGGTTCACTGAATGGTATAGCTTCCCTTATGGGTGTGTTTGTCTTTTCAGTATTGTTCTTTTCTTCATCTTTCTTTATGCTCTTTCCTGAGTTCTCTGTCTTGCCTTCTTTTGTGTCTTGAGCTGTGTTATGTTTGCAGAGAAAAGGCTGAGTATCAGCTGGGACATCAACAGGTCTAGACACTGTAGAAAGTGTGCTTTTTTCATCCAGCAGTTCCTGGTGATGCTTTTCTTTTTGGGTCATTACATTTGCAACATTTCCATAGCTAGAACTCTCCTTCCAGGGACTAGTTTCTTCTGCTGTTAACTTCTCAAATACTTTGTTCAAATGCACGTTCAAATGTTTTTGAGTGCAGTCATTCCTCTGGCCACTGCTCACAAATGGCTTTCTTTCAGTCACTATTATTCCCATAATGTGTAAAGTGTCATCAGCCACAGAAGCCTCTGCCTGACACATGCCAATATTTAGTGTTGATGCAGAGTCTTCATAATCTGCTTCATGTTTAATTACATTATTTTCAGTCACTATAGGTTCTGAATTTTCAGCTTTGACCAGGGATGTAGATAGTGGTGGATCTTCTTTCTTCTTGTCGAGATGGTTGGTGCTTACAACAATATTGTCTTTAAATTTTTCATTCTGTTTTCCAGACATTTGACCGTGCATTTCTTTTAGTTTTCCTTCCTTCTTTGGTACATGTTCTTTACTTTTTATGAGTGACTTAATTTCTAACTGATTCTCTTTCTCTGTGCTCATGGCATAAGTTACAGTCTCTTTTGCGTTTGCTACATTTTCATTGCTCTTTATTGGTTCTTTGGGGACTTGTTTCTGTGAATGGTCTGTGAAATCACTGGAGGTTGCTGCACACTTAACTGGTATTGTAGTAGGGTTGGGAGATGAAACCGACATGGCCAGTTCTGTCTGTACTGCTGGAACCTCCACCTGAGCTTTTACTGTGGCATTACTGGACAGCGTGCTTTCCTGTTTCTTTGACACTTCCCTGGATGATGGCCTCTGTCGTATGTTTATGCTTTGGCTACCTGTAAATTGCTTGGTTGGTGTTTTAGATATAAACCCGTCTCGTATAGCAAAGCCCCTTTCTTTAATTGCAGAAATCTCTTTTTCAGCGTGAGCTTTGATCCTTGAAGTTAGAATCTCCTGTTTGGTTTGAGATCTCTCTTTTAGGGATAATGGTCTTGTAGGGGTAAAAACTGATTCATGAACTTCACCTAAACTTTGCTCAGTCGACTTTGGTTTTCTTTCCAGGGGTAGTGATTTATCCGAACCGGAATCTCTTTGCTGTGAAGCATTAGTAAAATTTAGTTTTTCACATTTTTCCATTTTTTCAACAATGCTGTCCTTCACTTTCTCACGTTGGGCATTACTATTTGCTCTGTCTAGATCGGTCAGTAATCTGTTAGTACTAGATAATCTGAATTCTTTGGAAGACTCACTGTAAACATATTGACTTGCCGTCATCTCATTGGGTTTAGATATGTCTAGCCTCTCTTTATTGTCTATATTAGGTGTTGCAGGTGTTTTTGTGGGACTGAGTATTTTTTCCTGTGATTGATTGTTTTTTATTACCTCAATTTTATCAATAGGTAAAACTGGTGTTTCATTATCATTTAAAGAAAAATTTCCTTCAGCCACCAGTATATTTCTGTTTGTTGATGTTGTGTCTGTAAAGCCATATTTTTCTCTAATACGATTATAATCATCAGCTCCTCTATTAACTTGAAACACATCCTGTACAACTGAGTCTTCACTTTGTTGATGCTTTTGTGCTGCCCGTTCCTTGTCATAGTGTTCTTCCCTTTTACTGATGTTTACTGTTAACTGCACCTCATTCTTTATCCCATCCTCATTTGGGAGAAAGGCATTTCTGACTTCGTCTGACTGGTCACTCATCATTTTTTCCTTTATTTTTGCCAATTCTGCTTTAGTTTTAGCTAATTCTGTCTTAACTTGCTCAATGTTATCAGTCTCTCCTCTGACCTGCTGTTCCTCTGTTATTTGAACTACAGGTTTAGCTAAACTTTGCTGTAAGTACTCGGCCAGCTCTGGTTTAGCTAGTTCCGCTTTGGTTTGTTTCAACATTGACAGCTCATCTCTTTTTATTTCAGCCTTTTTGTCTTTAGAATTACGCATTCGTGTTTCAAGATGGTCTTCATTTATTTGACCCTCTTGAACTGAATCCTCCTCAACTACTTTTACTTTACCCTGTTCTGCTGTCGTTTGTTGACTTATGTCTTCTAGTCTAACAATTTCTGTTTCACTGTTCTCTTCTTCAGTCTGTTGTGCTACAATGTCATCTATTCTAACTTGTTCCTCCCCCACCCGCTCCTCCTCAAGTTGTTCTGGTTTGAACCCTGGTTTTGTCTCCTCAGTTTTGGTTTGCGTTATTTTTGCCTGCCCAGTCTGCTCAGACTTGGTCAGTTCAATTTTTATGTGTTCTTCTTTTAGCCTCTCTGCTTCAGCATCTTCTACTGTGACGTGTTCATCTTGAACTTCTGTCATATGCTCGGCTGCTATTTCTTCAGTTACATTTTTTGTCTCATCTGTTACCTTCTGTACTCTAGTTTGAAGTGTCTTAGTGTGTTCCTCTCTGCATTGATCTATTTGCATTTCTGTGGATTGATCTGTCTGTTCCTCTTTCCTTGTATCTTTAATATGATCTACTTTGCCCTGTTTTACATTCTTGTGCTCTGTTAGTTCTGCTTGAGTCTTGTCTGCTATAACTTTCTCTGGACTAGTCTGCCCTGCTAAAATTAGCCTGGCTGACTGCTCTAGTGACAACTCCCCTTGAAGAACATACTCTCCTGTCAGCTCTGCTTGTGAGTGTTTTGGTTGTATGTGCTCAGTCATGGCTTGTCCTTTTATCTCAGCAAACTGTCTTTGTTTTGTTGGGGTTAGAACTGCA
Organism: Antennarius maculatus; assembly: GCA_013358685.1. NCBI lineage: Eukaryota > Metazoa > Chordata > Actinopteri > Lophiiformes > Antennariidae > Antennarius > Antennarius maculatus. The sequence goes on along the minus strand of CM023616.1, from coordinate 9,450,125 downwards.
TCTGAAGATGCATTATCCGGCTTAGATAATGTATCTTTCTCTGTATTATATTCAAACTGTAGTTTAGCATCTATTGGCTGGAGAATGTGACTGCCACATCCTGTGGGATTTAGTTTTCTTTGACCTGTTTCTTGTGTGATAGTTTCAAAGTTATTTGAGTTAAATATTTGTTGGTTTCTGTATCCATGATCAATATTATGATTCTGTATCAAATAATTGTCTGCCTTTTCATTTTCCACATTTTGTCCATAATACTTTTGGAGAAGGTCTTTGTTCTTAGGTGCTTCATGTTGCTGTTGTCCATCATATGCCGGTTTTTCTACAGTGTCAGTGCTAAATGGAGCATGCAGTTCCCTTTGGTTAGAACTGTTAAAATTGACCAACTCTGTATTATTGTGAGACGTTCTAGCACAAATGCTCTTGTCTGACTCTGTGTCATTAAATTCTGTACTTGCAGTTTGCTGATTTTCTCCTGTGTATTTTCCTATTGGAAATTTCCATTCCTCTTTTATCATGGTTGCTCTTTCAAAAATCTGTGGATGTTGTGGATTTTCTATGTCTTGGCTAGTTGTTTGTTCCCACCCATTCTGCGAGGACACATTGCAGTAATCTTTTTTGAGTGGCTGATATTTTTCCATATGTGTGAATTCCCTTTCAGCTGTTTCATTTATGTGCCCCTCAGTTTTGACCTGGCCTTTTAAATATTCTCTGGTTTGGTCGCTGGGAACATTACTCCTCTGTATTTCTGAAGATGTATACAGTGGTTTATCTCTCATAGTTTCTGCATTATCTGTCATGACCTGTTTAGCTGGAGTAAATGGTAATAAGTCATAGTCTAGCTTCTGCCCATTAGTATCCTGATGACAGGTGTAATTTTCAGGTTTAAAGCTGGTGAATCCAGACTGATGAACCATTTCACTTTGCATTTGAAATGGCTGGTATGTGTATTCTGAAAAATGGCCTATATGTTCTGTTGCAGGCTGAGAATTTAAGGTTGTTAGTGACAGTCCAGTGTTATGATATTGGGTTAGATGTTGATTTGAAGCAGAATTTGTGCTACTGGATTCTTTTAAATGAGGAAACTGAATTTCTGAATCTTCAAAATCAGGAATATCTATCACAATGTCTCTAGTATCCTGCACAGATGGTTGTTTGTTTTTCTCCACTGTCTCCAGGCCTTTAAATGTGGTCGGACTGTAGGTGCTTTTCACTCTTTTCCTGTTGTCTTTGAGATTGAAGAGAAGACTTGAGGCTCTGGATCTGTAGCTGGACATCCTAACATCCGAAGTGGCTCCCCTGCTTTCTGCTCTCACTGGAGGATGCTCTACAGGTTCAGGAGAAACTGAATTCTGTTGGATCTGTGATATCTCTACACCTTGAGGTCCACATACTAAAGGTGTGAGCAGTTGGCTGATGTTGAATGGAGTTGTATTTGTGCTGCTGTTGACAATATTTGGTGCAACTGTTTTTATATTGTTGCTAAAGGGAATTACATTTTCTTTTCCATAAAATGGTTCTTGCTGCTTCTCTGTCATCCCAGTTGCAATATTTTGCTGGGTCATCATTTTGATTTTTTGTTGGAGGGCTTTGACAGAGCTGATGGTGTCCTGAACACGTCGAGACATCTCGATTGTGGGTGATGCTGTTGATGGGCGTTGTGTTGGGAATCTGTTAGCTCCCAGGCTCCGTGTATTCTTCCTGTGAAGATATTGACCTGCCAACTCTGACTCACAACGTTTCTCTACAGCCAAGGCTGTCTGCAACATTGAGGTGGATTGTGAAGGAATAGAAGGAATTACAGATGCCAGGTTATTCCCCTGGTGTGTGATATCTCTTTCCTCAAACCTATAGAGACCCTGTGGTTGGGCCTCCAGGGAAATATCCTTGTACATTGGTGTCCCATACCATTTAGGGAACTCTGAGCAGGGGATAAATCCTGAAACTTCTTGTTGGAAGGGAAACCTGTTGTGGCCCCTCCAAACCTTGAAAGGACTGAGCTCACTGTGTATAAAGAAGTTGGAGTTGCCGTTGTGCTGTGTAGATATGTTGTGTTCACTGTGCGAATATCCAATAAAAGAGGGTTCAGAATTCATGTGTGCCATTGCTGCGACTTCTGCAGAGTAGAGGTTGGTGTCTTGGGATGAAAACAGGCCAGCTGATGGGAAATGATTGCTGTTACATTGTTGCTGGTATGATGTAGAGAATTCAGAAAGTTCCCTTTTGATACTCATCAAAGCTGATTTATCCCAGCTTGTCTCACCATTCCCCTCTTTGAGTTTGCCATCCAACTCTGTTCCGTCCTTGAGTCCCTCAGAGTTAAAAGCTCGGATGAGAGAGGAAACTCTTGAGCGACTCCTACGATGCTTTGAACTCAACTCTGTGGCTCCATTGGTGAAGATCTGCTCTGCCCTCAACGATTCCTCTTGTTGAGAGGCTTCCACAAAGGACTGTTGGAATGTTGCAGAAACCCTCCCCTGTGCCCTTTCCCCACAAACCATCCAATGTGGATCTCTTTGGATTCTGGCTTCATACATTCCACCATGAATCCAGTCATGCCCGTATTGCTGCATCTTGAGGCTGAAGCTCTCATGTGCAGCTCTCTTAAGTTCTTCCCTCCCTCTGTCCTCTTTGTCGCTGTCCTGGCGTCTCTGACTAAAGGCCTGTTGTCTGTCTCTCTGAGTGCAAGGTGAAGATGAACAAGGGTCTGAGTCGTTATAAACAGCCTCATCTCCAATGCAGAGACTCCTGAATGCTCGATCTGTCAGATTGCTGACCTCACGATCAGTCTCATCCAAAAAGGAGCCACCGCTAGAGGTGTCGCTGTAGCCTCCGTCACTGTGCTTTCGACGGCTGGCATTCTTTCGGCCACTGCGTCGCTTCTCAGCTGAGGTCATGATGCAGGTTTGCTACTGAGGAGCTCTGTCTTCAGTTGTCCTCAGGTACACACTGTTCCTGCTGTTAAAGCTACAGGGCCGAGGATATAGGGCCCTTATCAGGGTTTTGTACAGCCAGTAGCTCCTAAGGCATTACGCCTCTTAGTTGGCCTTTATACAAAAAAATCCTGGAATTAGTTGTTTGCCTACAGGAGAAAAAACCCACAATTAGATCTTACTAAATTTTAACTTGTAATTTCCATAACCCTTTTTAAAAAATAAATAAATAAATAAATATACATATATGTACATATATATACATACAGACACACACACACACACACACACACACACATATACACACACACACACACATACACACACACATACATACACATTTATATATATACTTCATTTTTGAATGCAGGCCTTTATAAAAAAGCCTTTGCATAAAGCAAATATGTACTGTATGTAGTTCTTAAAACAGCTCTGTAAATCCTTCTACTTAATCACTGTGACCTTCAGAGACATGCTGTGAATAAAACTGCATTGTTGCTAGGTGCAGTAAACAGTCTCACGTGAGTTATTTTGGGAGAGCAGGATGCATCTATAAAAACATGATTACCAGACACACTCACATTTGATTATCATGTCATAAATGCTGCCTTTCAATATTCCTTTAAACAATGCGAATTTCAAACCTACCAAATATACAACATTATGAAAGCATTAATGTCAATAAGAGATTAGACAAGCTAAACCAGCAGGTTAGGTTTCCATCAAGATGTTCATTTTTGAGTCAAGGATTCAAACCTTCGATTAGGACCAGTTGAAAAAACATTACACTGAAATCTATTGTTATGAGGAAACCACATTAATTTAATTAAAGCAGAGAAAGAAAAAGCCAATTAAAACATTGTAAAAAAAATAAAGCAATGGATGCAAAATTGAGGTCCTTTAAGTAAAAACAGAATGTTGACGTCTCTCATCTAAAATATTAAAATGTGTCATGTGAGTTAATGAACAACTGTGTTTTAATTATACAGGATCAAAACATAACATTGTAAGTAATGTTCAAACACTTAGAGCTGAGTTTGTTATGTAGTTTGTGACACTTTCTGCACAAAGATCGTCTCATAACTAAAAACAATATACTCAGATTTGTGAATGCGAAACCGCCAAGACAGTTTGTAAGAACTGTTTGTGTTTGATGACATCATGACATTGTTACTTTCACTCATCACTTACATCACTTGATAGATGCATAGCTAATAATTAAGTCTTGTAGATGAAAAATAATAATGCATAACACTACAGTAACAATTAATGATTTTTCCAACCTGAGGATCCCTGTTAAAGTCTTCTTGTTACTGCTCACTGTGTGTTCCAGTGTTTTTCAAATGATTTTTTTATTTTTTTTAAATTTAGAAGCAGCGTCATGGGTATATTCTGGTTAAATTTACTGCAGGTCCCAGGCAGCCGTCACCTTTCTCAGAATATCCAATAGTTCATTAATATCCTTTGACCTGGATGCCATCCAGTTTACATGCATCATCTACATAATACAGTGCTGCACCGGCAAAAATGAAAGGAAGTTGATAAATCTCATGCCCTACCTTTACAGAAGCTTCCTAAACAACAGTCTCTTCAGTGGAGAAAGAATAATCTGCAAATATCAGAAAGAAACTGTTCCTAACTTGAGCTCTTTGCACACAAATTCTTGTCAAACTGTCATGGAACTTTCTGTTCATTCTTAAATGTGATAGGTTTATTTTTGTCTAGTGACGGGCCTCCAACTTTTAAAACCTGACACCGAAGAGGCCTAGTTTTCGGAGGGAGTGTGGTGAAAACCAAGACTGAACAGCAAGAAATCTGTCATTTTTAGTAGCAGAAAGTATATGTCTAGATGTTTAAAAATGCCAACAACTGTCATTAAAATAAAATAACATTCTGTCAATTTATACTTGGGTAAATCAGTATACATTTATTTTTGGAGATTAAAGCAGGCATTTTTGTCATATTCTTTCACTTTTTTCTCTTTACTTCAACTAAATATCAATTCTGACAACAACACAAAATTTCCAGTAAGAACAAGAATTGTAAATGCTTCTCTTACCGTCCAATTATATAATCCATAATTTGGGCCTTATTTTTGTAAACTCCTCAAAATGCTCTGTGTCTCCAGTGTCTCTTCCCCAAAAAAATTATTTATCTGATCCCGAACAATCAAAAGCAAAACTCTGCAGGGTTCAGGTCTCAGAGCATCTAACCACAGGCAGGCAGCAAGACTCGGGGCTGGAGACCAGACAGAAATAGAAGACTAGTCCAAAAGAGAGTGCCCAGCCTGGGGGACAGAACGAGGGCTTCAGTGAGCATGTGGAAGTGTACGATCCCCCGGTGTCAAGTGTCAGACAGATGAAACAAACAGCCTCACAACTATTTATATATTCGGACAGATAGCTGTTGGCTGTTAGCAGCTAAAGCTAGCAGTCGCTGGGAAAGTGTTACTGGTAAGGCGGTCGTGTGATCCTACAGGAGGAAAACATAATTTCCTAGAGATTTTTTTGTTGTTGTTGTGAGTGGGACGGGGTGGAGAGGTGGAGGTGATAGGGTTGTAGTTTGGGTGCTCCTTTGGGAGACAGAAATAACTCAGTTGGATCATATGGCAGTCCCACCTTCTTTGTTGAACAGAACTGACAAGCACAATATGTAGTGTCAACGGGTGGCTCTGGGTCACGACCACCTGCTGTGATCATCACACACATGAATGAAGCTTTCTGTCGAGAATGGAATCATGTGATCAAATGCTTTGGCAGAATTGTCACGATTTCGCGATTATTTTTTTTGTTTAATGTCTCAAGAGGTTCATTTCATCGAGTATTTTGATCTCACTTTTTTGCAAAACAAGAAGCCTGGTCTCCCCGGCTACAGCTTCAATCATCTGCCAGTGGAAAAGGCCATAGGGCAGAGGAAAGGGAGGAACTGAACCTCCCCTCATCCACTCTTCTGTCTCCCTCCCTTCATACTGCCCACTGCTATAATAGGAGATTGCTGTAGCAAATAGTTTCCTGGGATTCTTGGCGGGTGCAGAGCGGCCTGGTGGGATGATGGACACACACACATGGGCCTTAATGGAGAAGCACTCCTTCACATATACCCACACAAGCATGCACACATACAGATGGTTTTGCATGCAGCTCACTGAATTATGGGAAAGGCTGAGGTAATCCCTTTTTAACTAATCTCTTCCCTCCCCTCTGAATAACCTCCACCCACAGGCCCTTCTCATACACAGTTTTTCCCTCCACACTGGACTCTCAGCAGTCAGTGACATCCATCATTAGATTCCTTCCATACAGAGGAAATAATTACCATGACAGATCTCATTCGCTGTTTTTCAACTTGCTGCTGTATCTTATTTTGCTACTTATTTTTGGCTCTCAGTACTCATCACCTTTAAAAAATGTTTTTGATTGATGAAATTTAATTTTCTAAAACCTCCATCTGCAATAATTACTGAGAGCATGCTTGTCTGAAATGCTCATATTGTATTTGCCTCTGAAGTTTGGAGGCTGTCCTGTTTGTCTGAACTGTCCTGCTCACTGCTCCCCTCTAGTGGATGATGTGGGAGCAGCCATCCAAAATCAATTTGATCTCTTCTAAAAAAAAATGTCCTTTTCTGATACATATCACCTTTGAGTTTTTGCACAAAGCAACTCTCCAACTTCCCTCCAATCTGTAATTGTATTGTTAAGTTACTGAGGAACATAAGCATTGATCACAAACGCTGAGGATGCTCTTCCCTGTGCTGAGTAAGGAGGAGCAGAGCTGTGGTTATGTGGGAGGCAGCAGACAGGGACATTACGTGCTGCATTAAGACATGCTTTGTTTGTATTATCTCCGGTCAGAGATTTGCCTAATTGATTCTAGCTGATTTGGTGATCGATCAGCTCTGTTGTAGAGATGTTGCAGAGTGTTTTGGCCCTCCAGTGTACCAACCCTAAATGTATGACTTTGGCAGTTGGGTCCTTGAATAGCAAAAATTTAGGTGTTGCACCCAATGTCAAGAAAAGAATTGTATGTATGTGTCTTTCTTGTTCCTACAGTCTCTTTCTATGTGCCTTTTATTGTCTGTGGTGGTTGCATATGCACAACATCTCCCTGTTTCAGGACATATTTCCCCACATCCCTGCAAAATATTTCATTACTGCAACAAAAGAAGTCCATTAACTGCACTGTAAGAACAGAGTTCAACTGCTGTTCCCCATATTCACTATGTTTGTCTGCTTTTCTGGCCGCTCTCCAGCTAATTTGATATAACAATGCTCCACAAAACCGCCTCAGGACTTTTTTTAGGTGACAGAAAATTATCAATGACGCCACATGCACAGCTGAATGTCAACACCAACTTGACTTGTTTATCAAATATTAAAGCAGTGAATTATGGGCACCATGCAGAACTTAATGATGATCGGAGTCATTATAACTTCAGCATCCTTTGTTTTGGCTAATGATTAAATTCCATAACCACTGTATTCAATTTTGGGCAGATTGAATGTGTTTTCATATCTTTTGTGTGAGTTGGCTGGATTTCGTCATCCATATTGGAACATTTTAGAAAAGGACCTGATTTGTGTAAGGATATTGTGTTATCATTAGCTGCCATGTCAGGGGACTTAACATCTTTTCTTTCTCCATGCACTTAAAGCAAAACCATTATATTAGGACATGTTTTAGGTAATATTATTTGGGGCATGAACAGATACAGCACCTGGTGTATTAAAGGGACAGTAAAGTTAATTTTAAGTGACATATGTTATTCATCATTATGAAAAATAGAAGAAAAAAATCAATTTTATATGTGTAGCATCACCCGTTTGGTCCAAAAAGCTTAAAATCTGCGCCGCAGCAGCTTCCGCTTTCAGTGGTCACGTGAGCGTCATACGTCACTGGGGCCAAACAGAGCTTAGTAGCCATAAGAAACAATGCAATTCTAGACGCGATTAACACCAAAAATATCATGGCTAACTGTGCGGTGAACAGTCGTGTCAACAGAACAGCAAAAAGACGCGAAGACAAGGACCTGTCGTTCTTTAGAATACCTTCTGGGAAGGTATCGCGCTAAAAATGCTCATGCGCTAGCCCGTCAATGGGATTGTCCATATTATGTTAGCATTGAGCTAACCGCCATTTATTACCATTGGACTGTGTGGAATTTATAACAACTCTAGTTGTTACTAATGCCACAGTGAATTTATTTGAAAGTCGCGTCTTTTTGCTGTTCTGTTGACACAACCGTTCACCGCGCAGGTAACCATGATATTTTTGGTGTTAATCACGTCTAGAGTTGCATTGTTTCTTATGGCTGCTAATCTATGTTTGACCCCAGTGACGTATGACGCTCACGTGACCACTGAATGCGGAAGCTGCTGCGGCGCACATTTTAAGCTTTTTTGACCAAACGGATGATGCTACACATATAAAATTTATTTTTTCTTCTGTTTTTCATAATGATGAATAACATATATGTCACTTAAAATTAACTTTACTGTCCCTTTAAGGGCGCACAAAGTTTTTATGCCAAATATGTTTAAAAATGCCATCATAATCTTTAATTTTGGATTTTAATTTTGACTGCGTTTTGACATTTTCTAGCAAAAATTTATTTATATGAATGGTGTGTGTTTTTTGTTGGGAAATAATGTGTTTCAATAAAAGGAAATTCATGTGTTAATGTCACCAGAGGGTGATTCATAGTGAGTGGAAAGCATCACTTTATTGGAGTATTTTTAAGGTATTTACAACATACATAACGGTGTAGAAACAGGGTGGGATGCGAGTGCCCGTACTCAGTGAACAACCTGGCACTGACATTATCTCCCTCTTCTGTGTCACCAGGGTGTCGCCTCATCAATTATTGAACTGGTACTTCATGGTAATACATAATTTCTTATCAATTATTCATGATAATGTGTGTGTAGTTTACTTAATTGTGTTATTGACTATCAAAAGTAATTCCCTGAAAATCCTCAAGGACGCAAATTGAATCAGTCCAACTATTGGTCGTACGCTCCACGGTTAAGTATTCTCTATATGATCAGCTGATCCTTTATTCAGGAGTCATTCTAGCAGGAGAGATATTTAGGAATAATAAATTGACACATGCATTGCCTGTGATGAACTGCTCCACTGCAATGAGCCCCAAGGTGAACGGGTTTATTTTTAAAAAAATGTAAATTCAGTATTAATAAATTGCATATATCATGCTTTATAGGGTTTATTTTAAAAATGCTCAGAGACAGAAGAGGATCTGCATTCCTAAAAGTAAATAAATAATAAGAGTCACCATTGCTCTCCTCTCCCGGCTTTAAGGGAAACTGATAAATTATGTATCAGAACAGATGGCTGGAGTGAGAGGCAACAGGAGAGGAACATGAGCGACTACATCTTTAATTGTTTTAAAGAACATGTCACAACAGGATGGGTGTGTTCCCTGTCTGCCGATGCTACAGATGTGCTAACAGAGCGAAGGGGACAGCCACTGCTCTGGCTCTGCCTCAGCCTGCCTGGGATTCACACAAACATACTGTATTCTGTACACATTTACACTGAAAATGGCTGATTGATATTAAAGTGCACTTTCACTTTAAAAATCAGAACAATGACAGATAGTTTGAGCCCATTGCCAACCCGATGGCATAAGCTTTATATTGCCAAAATCCTCACTGTCCTGCCATCGGTTCTACAATTACAGTTTACATGCATTAACATTCACAATGTAAACATTTATCCTCTTCATGAAAATGAGTGGAAATGCATCAGCATTATTTAAATTCACATTATCAAATAGGTCTTTGTTTGCACACATGATGCATCTATGTTAGTCCATCAAATAGAGCCCAAGAGTCCACAAAAACACAGACACATCCAAAGACATACTTGTGCTTCAATGAAGTTAGCAAGTCCTCAAATATTTAGCATTTCTCACAAACAATAATAATTTACTGTCAAATTAATAATTTAATGTTTTCATCCATACACTGTGGTGGCGGTAAAATCTTCCGCAGGCTGTGTTTGGAGTCAGTCAATAGTTGTGCTTTGTTGCTTGTAGGACCAGCGTGATAACAGGCACAATCACACAGATTTAGAGTATCTGTACATCCACATTTAAGTGCAGCGCCTCACTTTTTCTCCAGTGGTTCCTTGGAGCAGTGAGGGTGTTTGTCAGGACTGCTTCCCAGGACTTGGACCTTGTTGGTTGGGCTTGGACTAGAGCTGTCTGCACCTCTTCCCACAGTGCCAGGCACGTCGATGGCGGGGCCTGCCGTGGGCCTCGACACACCGGCGGTGTTCACCCCGACTCCAGACAGGACTCCCACACCGGCACCGGGACCAGTCGCTGCACTCAGAAGGTTGGCAGATTGTAGCACAGCCTCGGAGTGCTCACGTGCCTTCATGCGTAGGGCAGCCACGCTGGCTGTGCGGTTACCCTGACAACCGTAGGGCGGCAGGAAGGACAAGCCCATGGGGTCAGAGACACAGCAGGAGCACAAACCATTACCTGGATAATAATGAAAGTTGGATTTATATTGAGACCACTTAAAAACTAACATCATTTTTAATTACCGTCTTTATTTAGCAAATTGATGAGAATCTTATTTACCTTTCAGTGTGGCGACCTGCGAGAGCGCCTGGGCATAGGTGGCAGAGTTGAGGAGGGTGCCGGGTATACACGATGGGAAAAACGGACCACTTGGACCCACTGTCCTGTTGATACTGGAGACAACACAACCAGTTTACAAATGAAGAATTAAATCCTGTTTATACACCTACATTACTAGAAATATCAACAGCTGTTTTTGTTTTTTTTTTAAATTTATTTGCTTCTTTTTTTGTTTTTACTTTTTAATTTTTTAAACTACAGTATCCAACAAAGAGAATGATTTCTCCGTATGGATTTTTTTTAATCACCAGTTCAATTTTGAGATTTTATTTAAGGACACTATATAAGGACACAGATCTAGATGACTGTAAGAGTTTTGTGATGTCAGCCTCTTAAATATTTTCATCACCCATCAGCTATTCCTACGTACGAAAAACACACCGACTCACCACAATAACACCCACATCTATCACTGCTATTTTTCTCACCTCTGCTGCATCTCCAGAGGTTCCTTCAGTTTTCGGCTGTGGTCCACTGGGGACTGAGAGTTGATGCTCCGAGATGGAGGAGTGCCCTCACTAATCTGCTCTTTGCCTCCTTCGGGGTCTGCACTCCCTCGTTCTGTCTTCCTCCACTTTGCTCTGCGGTTCTGAAACCACACCTGCATAGACAGATTAAAAAGAAGCCAAAGTCAAAAAACAATCAAATTAAATGACTGATTATAACTGAGAAAATTGCTGCAATTGCTTGAACATTATTGGTCTGGAACTGTTGAAATTATTTATTGATATTCATGGCAGTTTTTTTTTTTAAAAGTCACCTACTTATTTGTTTGAAATGTCAGAAAAGCATTTTGACTCTTCTTTTAATTGAACTTTATTTTATTTTTTGTTTTGTACACCAAGGGCATTTGAATGTGTCACACGAATGCTGAAATGTACCATGGTTCTCAAATTATCTAAAAAAAAAAATTTCCACCATCCACACAGCTGAGAACATATAGCCAAGTTCTTGTGTCTTAATCGAATGAAGGTCACTGCCTATAACAACATTTAATTGAGCAATTTTTCATTATCATATTTTAATGACTTCCCACTGACAGTTGTGCTGCCCGAGAGAGAGGCAGCTATGATGAAGTCGTTTATTTCCCTATTTAGTGATTGTTTGACAACATCAGATTCGATTAGGACTTGGTTCTAGCAGGCATTAATCTTGATGTGTGAATGGAGGTTGGAGCCGGTGTGCATGTGCCCTGCGTCCCGCCTATTGTACTGGAGGTATAAATGATGTCAATAGCCAAACAAAACACATGCATTCATTCGGCATAAAGAAAGGACAACATTTTGGTGGCGGGACAACAATACAACCAATGGACTTATCTCACCCCTGCACCTTCCAGCTAGAAGTCGCGCACCCCCCCCCCCCCACACACACACACACACACACTCACACACACACACACCCTCTCTGAATGGGCTATAATTGCTCCATTAATCTCAATTTGCTGCGTGCTCTTAATGCGGGGGGAGGCCCATTGACACTTTACAAAAAGGGGGGCAACAACACTACAACAGAAAGGAAATTTATTTTCTAATAATAATGTAAGTTTAATATCCCTGCATACTGCGGTGGATTCATGTTCAGATTTAATAATAGGAATGTGGTAATCGGATTACGAGGGGAATAATTTGTTTACAATCCCTAATTTACAGCGCTGGATTCCATTATCAACCCCGCCATTGGGTTTAAGCGATAGTAAGATGACCCTGGGGAACAAAAGGCAAACTATTATATTTCCCACAATTAGATCTGCGCGCACAACAAAACCCAAAAGCGAATCTGGAATGCAGGAAATTACATACAGGACACATAACTTAATTACATCTGGCCAAGTTTATAAGGCGCATATGTGGAGGGCAGCAGCGGAATATAAATTGGTAAATTTAAGGTGCGTCTTTTTTTTTTCCTTTGTGTGTGTGTTGGTGTTTTGAAGTGTGTGTGTGAGAGAGTTGGACACACACATAGAGGAGGAAGTGTGGGGGAATAAAAGAGTTTTAGATTCTGCAGGTTTGGAGAAAAAAAAAGGGGGGGTCAGCGTGGATGATGTAGCTGTTCCTACCTTTGAGACGCTGACAAATTAGTGAGGAACATTATCGCTGCTTAATTATGAATGACCGATTAATCAAGCTAATCTAATATTCACCATTATGTTGATGTTATTAAAGTGCATCGCCGATGACAGAGTGGCTTAATTTTCCCTCTTTCGCATGGTCGAACGTGCCCAGGACGCGTGGAGCTGCTGCAGCCTACCTGCACCCTGGCCTCGGTCAGGTTGATCTTCATGGCCAGCTCCTCCCGGGTGAACACGTCCGGGTAGTGGGTCTGCGCGAACACCGCCTCCAAAGCCTCCAGCTGCGGGGACACAGAGCAGCAGGAACACCACAATATCAATACATTTATTTCCACTGACTGGTAGTTATCATTCTTCTAATAAAAAAGTTTTTTTTTCTTTCTTTCTTTCTTTCTTTCTTTCTTTCTTTCTTTCTTTCTTTCTTTCTTTCTTTCTTTCTTTCTTTCTTTCTTTCTTTCTTTCTTTCTTTCTTTCTTTTTCATAAATCGTTCATTCTCTCTTTCTATCTTTTAATAATCTGCCTCATTAGTTTTATATTGTTTTAAAAATATTTTTTTAAATATTTATAATGACGAGGAAAACTGATGGCGAGATAAAAATAAGTAAAGAAATCAACTTAAGATGAAGTTGCATGTGTAGTGATAACATAATGTCCTCACGAGAGCTTCAAAAGTACAAATACTAAGATCATTTCTTGATGTTCTTAGTTGCATTTTTGTTTTTTGAGGAATTTATTCAATCGGAAATACTAAGGAGGTTTTTTCATCACCTGGAAAAATAAATTGATAACTCTGTCAAAATCCTTAATTTTTAAACTTCATGGAACCAATTATTATTTTCTCATGTGCCTCCTCCACGTAACGCTTTTTGTTTTTCATCATTTTTGTCCTGGAAAAATTACCTGTTGCAAAGTAAATGTTGTTCTGTTTCTGCGCTGTTTCCTCCGTAGGAATCCATCATCAAAATCAGCCGGGGCGTGGTTGCCAAAACCGCTGGAATTCACTAAAATAGGAGAGATTGGTAGACAGAATTCAGTCAGTCGACGAAATCAATATTACAATTTAAATCTTTGCGTATAAAATAATTCATTCGGTTAAATGTGTTTATAAAAGAAAACTTGGATTGTAGACATAAAAATGAAAAGCAGAGGAAAAAAAAACCAACAGGCCTTTTGGCAAAAACAATCAAGACTGGAGATGTATTTTCTGGCACAATTTGAATCTCTATCACTTGCATGAAACATTGATGTCGGGTGTCTGAGGGGAACCATGACGGACTAAGAGGCATGACACCTAACATCTGTGCCCGGGACAAAACGCCGCTCTGCCCCGGGGCCAAACCACCAGCGCTTTTCATCAAAACAGCCGGCTGACTCGACAGACCCGAAAATCAGACTTAACCCTTAACATCCACTTTTGAATTTAAGGGAAAATATAGTTTGATAGACTGATACAAATACCTACAGAGATCGTCCATTACGCGTCAGGTCTTTTGTTGGATATATTACAGATGGAAATGTTTTCATATTGTTAAAAGCACGGATTGATTCAGCGCGTGGAAGTCTTTCAATTTTATCCTTAACTGAAGAGGATCATTTAAAAAAAACAAATAAAAGAAAACATCTCCTCAGGCCTCCCCGCTCCTGGAGCTGTATATGACTAAACAGCAGACACTTTTTGCGCTTACACGCACAGCGCAAAACTTTTCACACTCCGTCTTTAAGATATATTCCATCTGAAAATGAGATAAACTTAAAAAATATGTATTGAATTCAGAAGCTTACACGTGTTGGAGCGACAGCACTCTCCTTCAAGCTGAGGCGGACAGTGAAAGTAGAACATCCTGGCGCGTCTCTGGGCTCCGAAACTGAACCTGGAACAGAGACAAAAGTTTCACGCTGAAGCCGCAGATCGACTACAGCTGCTGCGGTGCAGTTCAGATGTAGGGTGGGATATTTAACAAAATTAAATCGTACTTGTAAAAGGCGGAAGTTTGAAAGAAGAGTCAAAGTTGAGGCGACAGCATCCTACCTGCAGTGAGGATGCTGATGTGAGTGACTTCTCGCTCTGGAGGGAGGAGGATGATGCACTTCATCTGCCGACTCTGTCTGGGAGTGTCCAGATCTCTCTCTCTCTCTCTCTCTCTCTCTCTCTCTGACTCTCTCTCCCTCTCCCCCCCCCTCTCTCTCTCTTCCACACATAACACACACGCACACGCACACACCAGGGGTTGGGGGTGAGCGAGACAAAGCCGTGTTAATCCGATTAGGACCAATTAGGCGTGAGATTCTGCGACACTAGCTGAAAGCCTTAACACTCTGTAGACAGTTATACAGTTATAGAGACATCTGGACACTCCCAGAGAGATGTGTGTGTGTGTGTGTGTGTGTGTGTGTGTGTGTGTGTGTGTGTGTGTGTCTCAGAAATAGAGATAGAAAAAGAGAGTTGGAGAGAGAGAGAGAGGGGAGAAAGGGGAGATATACCCAGGGTGGCAAACGGCAGCTCTTCTCTGGTGCCAAAAAAAAAAAAAAAATCATCACAAGTGATTGTTATTCCAGAGTCAAGCATATTCCCTAACCATAAACATGCACACATACCCGCTGCACTTTTTATTTGGTTCTTTCATATATTAAAAAAAAGGAGGATGACTGCTTTTGGGTTTTAGATTGACTGTCGGGTGGGTTAATTGCTCGTCAGGGTGTGTTAGGGGGTCCACTTTACAAGGGGTTGCGCATGTTGAGCACTCACAAGGCCAAATTTTTGATTTTGTTCACAGCAAGGGGTCCCGCGATTTATTTCGCTTCCTCAGATAAATGATCTGCTGCGGGACCCTTTCAATTAGTTTTAAAGCGCATCTGGGACGGCAGAGCGCAGACGCCATGCGTCTCTGAGGTGGAAGCAAAATGAGGCTTCGAGAAGCAGCTGAAATTTAGAAGAGGAGTGCGGGATTGGAGTAAACCACATAAAGTGCAGAAAATCCCTTCTAATGGCGCGTAATTGGTTCTGTAATATCATTACAGGCGGATAATGGCCAGTTACAGGGCCCCGCGCTATTAAGGGTTTCCCTGGCGTGCAGCGTTTATGTTATTAAAGGGGGAATATAATGATATTTTAGTTATTAAATGCGCGTAATTAATTTATGCACCACTGAAAATAAAGTTGTTATTATGACCTCGGTGAGGTGCGTGGAGAAAATTGAAATCAAATAACGGTTGATAACTTTATCTCAATATTTGGTGTAGACAACTCTGACAAGATAAAGGCCTGCAGTGTGTTTCTGCTTCCCGGCAGCGCCTTTCTGCTTCATCCTGATGGTTGTTTAAGTGTCTAAATTCAATTATACTCATCTTCGTTGGTTATAGAAACAAATTGACAAGTTAACATAACAAGGCCTCCTTTCATGATTTCTCTAGTCATCCATCGACTAGAATTCAGGACCTTGGACAGTACTACACTTCCACACTCAAGAAACACTAATTTCTGGGAGAGGTCACATTTAAATATTCATTACTCAGTTATTTTGGTAGGCACGGAATCCAAATCTGTGCTTGAAAGACCACAAATTCCTAATTAAAAAATTACTTCACACAATCCTGATCTTATCCAGAATTCCTTGAACATAATCTAGGGTACGTTGTATCTTAAATAAGCAAACGTGAAAAACTTGCAAAGGTTTATTCATACAATTTATGCAAAGTAGCAACAATATGTGTGATCACTTGTTCACAATTACAGTATTTGGAGTGGATCACCTTTCAATGGTGATTTGGTTTACGATGTGAAAGAGTCCCTGACCTTAGAGAATGGGACACAGATGACACTGTTGAGGAGCACAAGTTGAAACGAACATATTTGAGTCAAGGAAACCCATTACTGTACTAACTTTCATACAACCACAGATTATGTGAATTTAAATGTATTAAAATGACAGAAGCATAAATCTCATCAAAGTGCAGTGAACCATCAAGACTTTAACTAATATTCTCATGGTTTATTAGTTAAATCACTTATCTATTGTACAGTAAAATGACTCTGTTTGTAACAAACAATAATATTGTAAAAATACCCATTTTGAGTTTGATTCATATACATTTGCCAGACAAACATCTATATTAAAAAAAAAAAAGCCACATAGAAAATCCTGAAAGCAGACTGATACAGTCGGCTGGAAATCTAGACTTATAGAAATTCCCCAGACGTCTCGGTTGAGTCTGTGTTTCACTCAACGGAAGTGTTCCTTCAGTCTCCACATCCCCTCCTGTCCCGACGTCCTGTGGAAGTCACAGATGCTCCTGAGCAGCTCTCGGAATACAGGTGCCTGCTGTTCCGTTAGCCTCGGTTTGAAATATTCCAGCACTTCCTGAGTGGAGGCCTGTCCGTCCACATGGGCCTGGAAGGCTACAAAGTTACGCAAATCCACCAGCAGCTCATCGTGCTCGGCGTGTGGAGGTGGGGAGGAGCTCGTTTCTTGAGCTCCTTGGTTCTCTTCTTCTTCATCTCTTTGGCTGGAGGGAAGGCTAAGGTAATTACGGACTTTCATCTTTGCCAACAGGGCGGAGGAGGACAGCGGGGCTGAGTCTGACTCACTTTCTAACCCCTCCCCACTGAAATGAGCTCTTGAGCCAGGCTTCTTTGAAACGGAATTCTTTATTATAGCAGCATCCTAAAAGAGAGAAAGAAAACCCCACTTCAACATAAATACAGAAGAACTGTAACCACATTCCTTTTGTTTGTCACCAGAGCACCACTGTTACCTTGCATTTGCTTGGAGTGGGGACAGACTGAACAGGAGGTGCAACCAGCAGAGAATTTTTCTTTTGTCCAAAGCGTTTCCTGAAAGTGGAATCAAGGGAAACATTGAAACATTTGTTTTAAGTGAGGCAAGCAAAGCTCTCATGGTGTGACCGTGAGACTGTGTACCGTGCAGGTGGAGGAGGGGCTCTGTTGTAGGGCAGCCTGCACTGCTGGCGAGAAATCTTTAGAGCTTTCAGGGCATCTTTTGCCACTCTGGTGGCTTCTGCCTCCACAAGAACGTAGTCAGGGTTAGAGGACTCCATGATGGTGTCATGTTGCATCACACTGTGGATACCTAAAGAAGACAAAGACAAGAAGAAAAATCAGCAAAATACTGAGAAAATAAACAATATTTGTTAAGTTGGTGTGGTTTGTTCACAAAAACAAAACAATACCAGATTTTCGGAATAGTTTTGCCAAAACATAATCGTCTGATTTTTTCTGATCATCTGGCTCGTGGTCTTCTTTCTTGTGAGTCCTTTTTTTTACCAGGTGAGGGATGCGATGGCCTTCAAAACGACCGTCCTTGACGTGCTTGCGTTTCTTATGTCTGTGGTTTGTTGATTCAGCCGAGTTGCAGTGCTTCCTCTTTTCCCGATGTTTCTGTGGACTCGTCAGGGGAGACTTGTGTTCGTGCTGGTAAAAGCTGGATGAGTCTGAGTTTTTCAAAGCTAGTTTGTTCGAATCCCAATCTCCATTATTTTGTCCTGTTCGTTGTGTAGTTGCTGAAATATTTGGATCTATACCTGTACAGGTTTGGTTGGTGCTTTGACAGTCTACTGAGGTATTTGATTTATCCTGAGAGTTTTCACTGCAAGGAGTATTAGTTCCCACTCTTACTGAAGAAATGTTTGAGGGGTGTCTATTATCTGCACCAGTATTATTCCAGTTCAGTGAGTTTTTATACACATGGCTCCCATGTTTCATTGATGATCTTGGCCTCTCAGTTTTTCTGGGTGCCTTGACATCAGAACCTGTGCCTGTATGAGAAAGAACACCAAACGTCCGGGGTGAATTTTTTGGAATAGATTTTTTTTTTTTAAATCTGCACGATTACATGTTTTAGACAAAAATGAACAAGCAACATCTGCAGACCTGCAAATATGGCACTGGTTTCAGTTCCATGAGTTCCATCAGGATCAGACAGAGTGAAGAGCTCATAGATATCATTAGATTTGAAGAATCGTCTTTGTTTGGGATCCTTCAGAACACGATTGGTCAGAAACTGTTTGAAGATTTGCCTGAATTACAACAGACAAAATACAGAATTAGATTCTAGTGAGTTACTAGTTTACCTCAGCAGGCAACACCGTTCATCTGTCACCACAGAGTACTTTGGCTGATGGATGAGAAAATTAGTTAACCGCACTACTGTTGGTACCAAAATAGAATCCCTGCAGTTCTTCCAACTTGCTTTTTTAAAGCACTTTACAGACACAAACCAAACAGAGCAACAGTTTAGAGGTCCTAGATTGGCCATTTAATAATGTAGGAAAGCTTTTCAATTACTGAGATCTGGGAGAGTGCAAGTATTAATACAGCAGTGATGTGAGCAATTAGTCATGTTATTACCAACATTCATAGACATGTGAAGTCAATGGAAAGAAAACTAAATTGCAAGGACGAGGGAGACAGTAAAGGAAGTGCCAGGTTTGAATATCGTTCGGAAGGAATTGCCAACAGTCAAACATAATGAAGTAAAGCTGCAGTCTGACCGGTGGTAGATTTTCTCCTCAATGGTCCCTGCAGTCAGCAGCCTGTAGATTGTCACTTGATGCTTCTGACCTATCCTCCATGCCCGCTCCCGTGCCTACAACACATGTAAATATATGATTACACTAAAAGATCTGAAACAAAATGTCAAGATTTGTTTTTGGGAAATGTAGATTTTACGTTCCACAAACATGACATACTTAGTAAATGTTTTACTTGAATTATTGAACGTGTGTGTTTGTGTCTGTCTAACCTGTGTGTCAGTACTGGGGTTCCAGTCTGGGTCATAGATGATGACTCTGTTGGCTCCAGTCAGATTGACTCCCAATCCTCCCACTTTTGTTGTCAACAAGAAGATAAAAATGGATTTGTCCTGTAGAAATGAAGAAAATGTCACAAATTAATGAAACTCATTTTATACTACTTTTCAGAATCACTTTGGATTATGATCTTATCAATAAAGCTTACTAGTAAATTGTTGACTAATAGTTTATTATATCATAATATGAAAGACTGACCTGGAATCTCAAATTAAATCAGTCTATTTAAAGAGGATGACATATCTTAATTCAAACCAGGCTTTTCATTATTTAATTCTATCTGCACAGAAGTATAGTGACAGAAGAAAAAGAAAGCCATTAAGACTGGACACTACATGAAATAACAACACAATAAATTTCTCAATTTTGCCATGCATTCGAAAATGATGGAAGGATTTGATGAAATCATATTAACTGATTTTAAACGGCTCTCTCTGAAGATAAATATATACACTGAGACCATACGATGCATCCACTTTGAACAGGTTGTCACCAATTAGCATTTCCACCTCAGGGTGTGCATGGTCCACTGAAGTATTGTGTCCCCCAGGACAAGGTTTTCATGGGAAACACTCAGAGCCATTAGAGAGGACTAATCCTTACCTCGTTGTAGCGAGCAATGAGGGGCTGTCGGGAAGCTATTGTGGTGGTGCCATCCATTTTCACATACGAGTAGTTATTCTCTCTGAGAAACACCTCAAGGATATCCAGCATCTAGGAAGGAGTGAGAATACAGCAGTAAGACGGTGAGAAAAGGAAGATGAGATGATAAACAGAGAGAGGAAAGGAGGGGCTGAGGTTTGGATTATCTCTAAAAGGATTAGCACAGATTAATATTACATGGACAGAGATACCGACAGGGAGGATCTCAGGTTCTCTCTGAGGTATAATCTCATTGATATTGACTGCAACAGCTGGGGCCTCTCTCTCTCACACACACACACACACACACACACACACACACACACACACACACACACACACACACACACACACACACACACACACACACACACACACACACACACACATTGTCCCTCTTACACGCATGCAATGTTACAAGCAGAAGGGTTGCTCAGATGCAGAGACAACACTTACAAGTAACAATGGCTGATTTATAAGTGACTAGCAGGCACAGAGGGGCGCACCACCTACATGACCCTCACCTGTCTTGACTGAGTGAAGAGAAGGACTCTCTGGCCTTGTTTGAACCAGAGACGTAGCAGCGACTCCACAACTATAAGCTTTCCTGAGCGTTTCCAAAAGCCAAAATGTTCCTCTTCAGTGAGCTGGTCTTCTGGGATTCCTTTCAACATCCTGGGGCCTCCAGAGAAAAGGTCCGGATGATTACAGATCTTGCGCAGGGCTATCAATCCTGAGAACACCTAAACAGAAAAAAAAAAAAAAAAAAAAAAAAAAAGGGAACAATCCTTCGATTGATGGATTTGTTTACAAACACAGAAATGATCATAAAACTATAATAAAATAAAAAATAAATAATTATTTGAAAGTTTGATAGATTTTGCTGCACTTTAGTGTCGCACCTTTAAACAAATAAACACATTTACTTTAGTTTGCAGGAATGAGTTACATAATTTATTTACAGACATTAAAGGCCGTGTTTCTTGATGAAGGCCCAACGGTCACTGCATTAGTAATGGTGGTTAATGGACTGAGAGTGACCACTGATTATGACTATAAGAGCAAGTGTGTATGTGTGAGTGTGTGTGCACGTGCAATCTGCAGTGGTCACCCCTGGCTCTCCAACCACGTCCATTTGGTCAGTGGTGATAAATGGTCGAGACTTTCTCCTGGGTCTAGCTAATGTGAGAAGACCAACTGAATAGCCTCTTTAAAGAGACTCTCTTAAAGAATACAGGAGTCAAACTATTAAGGGTTTAACAAAATTTACACAGCAGAAACTCTTCAATTCCATCAATGTCACTTTCAGTTTTTGTTCCTTAAGCATAAAAGAGGGCACACAAATGCCTGTGAGCAAGAGAGATATTCATCAACTGAGATTCATCAGTTAGCAGGTTAAATAATGAATGAGGAAAATCTTGTTCTTGCAAGCCTTCTCCTTGACTGAGAGTTTTACCCTCCTTGTCCTTGTAATGCAATACCAAGAGCCTGAAAGATAACAGCGCAAAAGAAATATAAACATTAAAAGAAAGACTCACCTGCATGTCCCCGTTTAGGATCTGGTAGACCTCTTTTGAATCTAAGAAGCTCTGATACACGCTCCGCTGGTCTTCTGTCAATCTGCAAAAGAGAACCTACATACGTGCACACGCACATACACACACACAAACACACGGCAGTGTAAGAGTGTATAATAAACAATGGAAATCTGCTTTACAGCCCCCTGATGAAGAGCAGTGTGTGTGGAGAAATTAGTGGGAAGCAACTTGTTTTTTGGAGCCACTGCAATCCTGAGGGACTGACTTAATGAGCTGAAGTGGACTGAGGAGTCAACCAGCGTCAGGCGCGAGGACAGACCAGGGACTGACCACCTTAATGAATACACGGGCCTTTTACTTTACCAGGACATTATTAGTTTGCTTCACCTGACAAGGGCCATGCACATTCATCAAATACTCCTTAGATATGGCACATGCAGTCATGTCCAATCAGAGAAACGTTTCCCCAGTTCAGATTTCAAGGTACGTGAGGTCGCTCAATACTGTGACAGAACTGGGTCAACCGTCTTTGGAGTATGATGAATACCTGTTCGTTTTTGTCAGGTAAGGAGAGGTTGGCCTTCACGTCTGCCTTCATTCTTCTGAGCAGGTAAGGATTTATGGTGTCCCTCAGCACACTTGCACACTTAAAAGCCGTCTGGACCTGTAAAACAGTATTTGAATCACAAGCAAACCCTTTTCAAACGTTACATTAAACATTTCAGTGTACAAAACAGCAAAATCAACACCCATTTTTATAGATGTCTCTTGAAGCACGATAGCACCTTCTTTAGCCCTCCCTCATGTTGCTGTCCCTCTCAGCAGCCATTAAACATTGATCAGAGTGCTGTTGCTCTCGTGGGAGAGCGAGCCCTCCTTTTTCATCTATTACAATTTCTACAATGGGACAGCTCCAAAACATTGCTTGAGAAACACTACAAGGTGCCCCACTGTAAATGTGCTGTTACACCTCACTCAGAGTAAAGGCTAAAGGCCTGTTAGCCGTTTTAAACATTAACTCCACAGGAATCCACCATGGGACCAAAGACGCTCTCTGTGAGGCTGGAGGGGACAATAACCTCACTGGAGGTCAGGGTGGAAAAGAAGAGGGCAGTAGATGATCCAGGGGTCCGTGCACAAGCTGCTGAGTGGATTCACATGGGGGTGGAAATGGATCCTGCGTCCACACATTCACCCAGCTTCTCCCCACTCGCATATATTTTTACTCGCATCTGTTCATACAAAAGACATGGACATCCAGGACCTGCTCTGCTGCGAAGAGAACTACGAAAAGAGGATAAGGCAGCCGAGCTTAGCCCTCTCTGACCATTTAATAACATTAATAATTAGTAAAGGTTTTTATTATCGACAGCGGAAGAAGCATCAATAGCAAGCTTAAATAATTAAATCCATACAGTCAGTGGGTTATTAACGACTGAACACTAATGACGAAGGGCCACAATTTAGCTCACTTTAGCTTCTCCCTCTCTCACACAGACACTAGGGATGAAGTGAAGTTCCTTTTCATGGGCCTACATTATCCTATGCTTAATGGCTTCAGTGCACCACTATCTCTCATTCTGACTTGCTTCCATCAAGCTTTCCAAAATGATGAGTATATGCACACGTGTGACTGGTGTTTTCACACTTTGGCTCTTCATCTCTCCCTTAGCCCTAGTTATGGGACGTTTCTGTGCATTGTGTGTACATGTGGAGCAGTACCTGTACAGGTGAGGCATTGCTGTATCCTCCCATGGTAATTGGCACAGAAAATTGCTCCATGAAGACCGGCAAAGTCCCCAGCTTTCCAGGAAAGACAAAGTCAAACAAAGACCACAACTCCTTCAGATTGTTCTGCATGGGTGATCCTGACAAGATGAACCTGTGGGGAGTGCGAAACTAGACAAACAACAGAGAATTCACATGATATATTTCTAAAGATCGATGTGACGTACCACAGAAGGAACTTAATTTCTTGTGGTGTACTGGAATGTAAGGAGCAAAATGTCTGATAAATAAATGGCATGCATTACGTTTTCAGAACCGCAAAGGCAAAGGAAAGACAAAAAGTGATCATGTAGTACTGTGTCAGTACAGTGAGTTCACAAATGTGTCTAAAACAATACCTGTTTACAGGCAATGGTAACTCCAGCATTTGGGTTCCTGATCTTATGGCCTTCATCCAATATAACGTAGTGCCAATTCCAGCGCTGCAAGGTGTCTTGCATAATTCTCACAGCTGAATATGAAGTTATAAGAACACCATGACATGACGCTATCTCTGGAATGAGTTTGGCCTGCAACAAAGACAAACAAACGGAGAACAATTACAGGTTTTTGTTAAAGTAAGTGTTAAAGTTGAGGAGATATGGAGACTTTAGGAAACAAGACTGCATAAACAGACCTCTAGTGCCCCCCAGAGGAAAGAAATACCCGATAGGAAACTAAGTGAATTATCACAGTAGAACAGATTATCAGTTACCTTGTTGCTAGTAAAAGAGCCAGTTTCATGTAAAACAGCCACCCTGAAAGGAGGCCACCAATTGTGGAACTCCTTCACCCACTGGTGCATGACTGTAGCTGGACACACAATAATGGTCGGACCCAGACCCGCATACCTACAAAGCAAACATAGTGCATCCAAATTTAGGGACAATCTTGCAGTTCAGTAGGGCAACAAAGGAACTCAGTGTCCATTTCACTTAGGATAATCTCAGCAAATGTTAGAATATTATTGTCAACATTTCTTACTATAGAAAATAGAGGCTTTTGCAATATTTAAAGTAACGTGTTTTACTTGCATATGAATGTGTAGCACGATTAGACATAAGGGAATTAGAGGAAGCAGATTATATAGGTCCAATAAAACAGAAGCATTATCAATGTGCAGAAATCCATTCATGATCAGCACCTTACAAAGAAAGTGTGTGGACACATCCTCAGCTCTGTGAACATTTACGAGAGCTTTGTCTCACAACAAACACACAAAAAGATACACTAATGGGCTGGCCGGTGGAAGCTATTGATACTTGGCCATAATTGAGTTTGCAGGCAATCAATTTGTGGGCGTCTATAGCAGACAGAGTATTGACCATGAAGGAAGCTCTTCCTAAATGTGAGTGTTGTTTGCGCAGTAAAACTAGATTATCAGCACCACTGTCATGTTTTCCCTGCCTGATCGGTTGTCCCAGACCTGCTCCACACCCGGAGTCCAAAGCTCATTCTAATGATCCCAAACACACATTTATTACAGCACAATTGTTATACAACACATACACGCACAAAGAGTGTCAGTGTTTTCTCTGATGTCTGCAATAAGACAGTGAAGAGTCTGATAATTGAAACATGTTTAATAATTCAGATGAACACTCTCAAGCAGAAATCCCCCTAATCAAATATTCATACTATACAGACACACAGTCTCTGGCCACAATTCGTTTGTGTGTGTGTGTGTGTGTGTGTGCCTGTGTACCTGTAGTTGGATCCTCTGGTCCTTAGTTTGCTATAGCTTAGTCCAGCCAAAAAGCAGATGACCTGGATGGTTTTTCCCAAACCCATCTCATCTCCCAGGATGCCACCTGCCTGTTGACAGTGAAGTTCCCACAACCACCGTACGCCGGTCTGCTGGTACCTGACCATGTGATGAATAGGTAAGCAAGCATTTACATTCAGGTTTAGAGGCCTGACAAGGTGACCCAATAATCACACTGAATTTCAACCAGATTAGGAATCAATTCATTGTGCAGCAAGCACTACAGCAAATTATCTAAACCCCCCAGCTCGAAAAAGAGAAAATGTCCTTGATAATCATTACATCCATACAAAACAATAATATTTGTAGTAAACTTGCTCTGAGAAAGAGCAAATACTAATAAAAACAGAAAAAAAGACGAGGGAGAAGGCCAGTGTGAGTAAGACCATAGA
The DNA here is from genome assembly GCA_013358685.1 of Antennarius maculatus. Lineage (NCBI taxonomy): Eukaryota > Metazoa > Chordata > Actinopteri > Lophiiformes > Antennariidae > Antennarius > Antennarius maculatus. The sequence goes on along the minus strand of CM023616.1, from coordinate 9,424,528 downwards.
TCAAAGCTAGTGCTTTGATCAATGACAGTAGATTAGAGCAACAGCTTTGATCTTTGACCTATGCAAGTAGGTCATGGTAACATTTTGAATGCAGGGGTGCAGTCTGTGACTGCCTTGGTTCTAGTTTAATAGTGAAATAATGCTGAACGTTTTCATTTGAACTTACTTGAAAAGTTTTTTCCAGAGAAAACCAGGCACTTTGAAGCCTTCATCAAATTCTTCATCACTGTCATCAGTAAGGTCCTCGCCTCTTTCTCTTTTCTCCTCCCTCTCCCGAAGACGCTGTCGCTTCCATCTCCTGGATGGAACACAAGTTCATGCTAATGAAGTTCAAGCTACTGTTATGTAAATCGTCAGACAAAGCTAAACAATAACCCTCATTTGATTGTTGTGATATTAATAAAAATTTTTTTAAAAAACTCTATAAATAATTTGAGGATCCACAATAAATACAACAAAAATTTTAGTTTAATTTTGTTCTGGATTGGATTCCTGTTTATTTTGATAAGACCAGTGACAGACTGGAAAACTGTCCAGGGTGAACCCTGCAGCGTCATGCATACTGGGTCCTACTACATATAACACATACACAAGCCAGAACAGAGAACGGACAAATGGATGGATGGATGGATGGATGGATGGATGGATGGATGGATGGATGGATGAACGGATGAGTGCTCCATTTGCACCACTTACACTCTGTGATTTATTTAAAGACTTGCCTACACAGGTGTATGGATAACAAATGTTTGGAGTTGCGAGCATTTCCCTTGAGTGGTGGAATATCTACAGCAAAAAGGGAAATGTAAAGGAGAAGAGTTTTAATGGTGCAGGAGAGAGGGCAGTTAGAGGCACAGTCGTCATGAAGGAAATGAAGATTGATACAGACAATTAGCAGTGCAAGTTCCCCAGAAAGGTGTGAGGTGGAGAGGATAAGAATCCATCTTCATTTGGGCCTGGTCCTGTCACCCTGCCATGAAACTGGTCCTTTAGCTGGGCCTGGGAGACCACACTCTCTAATTAAGTCAAGACTAAGCATTGGTTCAGTTAATTACACTTTTCTGGCCCCCTCCGACCCCCACCCATCTACAAATACGCCCACTCTAATATTATCATTCCTCATATAAGCCAGGCCTACCATCCATGCCATGTCTCTGCTGTTGAATTGACATTCAGTCACTGCAGTGAAGAAAAGGACACATGCCAACACAATTTATTTGGCAGTTATAAATATAAAATCTCATTAGGGCTGCTCTTCCATTAATTTGAGCATTAGAGTGAGTGAGTGTATAAAACCATGTGCAGGAGGATAATTAGGCCAGTATGAGAGCAGAGAGAGAAGAGCAGGGAGTGAATTTGCTTAGTCAAGAAACAGCTGCCAATCTCATCTGGGATTAACTCTCCTTCTGCACTATGGAGCCAGCAGAACACCACTGCTTTCCTCCATAACTAAAGGGAACAAAAATAGCTCATTCACGCCGCTGCTGAGGAAAATGTGATGCAAAGTTAAAAGCTCAGTCTGGTGTTTGTGGAACATGTCGTTTACAAACCATTATTTAAAGTGTGAAAACTTTTCACACCTTTGTCTCTAAAGAACAAAAGAAAATATAATCTGTAATCCAAAATAATCTGTAATCTACACAAATTTATAGCACACTAATATAATCATACCTTATTCGCTGTCTGTAGTACTCCACATTGCCATCATCTTTACATTTTTTGTCTTTACTCTTCTCATCTTCCTCTTCATCTGAACTATCAGGGCAGTAGTCTTCCTCGCTCTCCACTTTTTTAAATTTTTTCCTCCTTTTTCCCTCAGTTTTTCTTTGATACTGCTTCAACTCATACTCCTCTTCATCATCTTCCCCAAAGCCCTCCTCCATGGCTTCTCTTTCCTCTTGGTCAGGATCTATACCCTCGTCACTAGGGACGTACTCTGACCCTTCACTGTCCATCTCTTCTTCCTCAGTGTGTTTCCTTCTTCGCTTTGGGGGCTTTGGCTCTTCCTTGGGCCGAGCCTTAGGATGGGCCTTCAGAGCCGTTATCTGGAGCTTCTGCATGCGCTTCCTCATTTTTTTATCCTTGGAAGAGGACTTAAGACTTTTGTTTTTTCTTCTGCCATCGGGACTAACTGCAGCACTTCTTTTCTTTTTCGAAAGAGGGCCTCTCTTCCTCTCAGTAGCCAGTTTGGCCTGGTCTGCCAAGTACTGGTCAAAGGCTGAGTTCTCAGCAAGCATCACTTTTCGAGGCTCCTTCTTCACCTCCTTCTGCGGGATTCGTGTACCAAAAGGAGTCATGTGACCTGTTCGTATAAGCTCCTCCCATTCAGTCTCCTGAGATGGCATGAGCATGCTGCCCAGGGTGGATGGTCCAGCTTCTAGAATACACACACGCAAACAGAGATTACACTGGTATATACTGGTGTGAACAACACAGATCATTTGGTGAGACAGAAAAATACCACAGCTCCTATGGGCACATTTTAATTTAAAATATCATAACACATTATCTCCTCCCAATAACCTCTCATACTGTGAAATCTTATTACTCTTTTTTAAAAATATTTTTTTTGGTATATAAAGATATCTGACAGGAAATGGTAAAGAGAGTAAGGAGTAGATACTAGAGATGAGCGAGTACACCACTATATGTATCTGTATCTGTTCAACGATCTAAATGAGCTGAACCCTTATCTTTTAGACTCTGAGTGGGCGGGGCTTAAACCGGAAGTGGGTGTGGTTTAACTGGAAATGGGTGAGGCTTAAATTAGTACATTATTTTAAGTCTCAAATTGATATGGATTGATCAGCAGTTGCTGTATTTATTATTTATAATAAAATTATTTACATAACAGCCTCAAAAGTCTGATTCAAATCAATGTTTTTAAACCCAAAAGTAAGAACTATTGACAGAACAAGTTTTTTATGAACTCAGAATATGAATATTCTTAATTGTATGAATGAATATTTACAGAACAGCCTCAGAATTGAGATTCAATGCTTTTGATCTCAATAGTAGAGAAACTATTTACATAACAAGTTTTTTATGAACTCAGAACATGAAGTGCATTAATGAATACAACACTTGCAATAGGAAATTATGAACTACGAAGTATGCACGAACAACAAATGTAATACTCAACACAACTTTCTAATTTTTTAATTTGTATGATCAGTGTTTTTTTCTCAATTATTTATTTAATTTAAAGTTCTTTCCATTTTTTTTCCACACAAAGTTAAACGAAGTTTATTAAGGTGAGTATGTGTCTGTTTGTGTGTGTGTCTGTTTGTGCATGTGTGTGTGACCTAGTGACTGTGTGAGAAGGAGAAAGAGAGAGTTAAAGAGAGAGAGAGAGAGAGAGAGAGAGAGCATGTGTGTGTGTGTGTGCATGCACTATGTAACAGTTAAAATATCTATACAGTATAGACATTATTAATATGAACTGAAATGAGAAAGTGTCAAACTAAGAACAAGCAGGTAAAAAAACAAAAAAAACAACTGGACTGGAGGTGGTGACCGATGCGACACGAGCAGTTTTTGGTTCTGTCTGGTTAAATGCACCGCATACATGCAGCACAAGAAACAAGTTCACCAAATAGAGACAAGCTGAAGAAAACCTTAGGAAAGCAACGTGAGCTACAGTGAAGCCACGAACAGAGAGATCAGTCAATGTCTGTGTGTGTGCGCGAGAGTGGGTCGGCGCCAGCGACACTCTGGCTGGAGTCTCTGTAGAGGAACGGGCGCTGTGTATGACTGGCCAATCACAGAGCGTGAAGACAGTCAGCTCTGAGGATTTTTCTTCAGCTATGCCAGCTAAGATAGGCTCCAGCTCCCCGTGACCCACGCAAGCGGATGAAGCGGTCAGGAAAATGAATGAATCAATAAACGAGCACGAATATTGATGAGTTTTACTCGTAGCATGCTCGTACTCATCAAAAATGCGTTACCTGAACCGGATACTCATCTGAAATGAGTACCCGACTCAAACCTAATTGATACTGTATCCAGCTAAAGTGCGAGCTGGAATTAAACCCATGGCCACAGTACAAGGACCAAAGTCTGTGTGCATGGGCTGCTCTTAAAACTCTGCTCCATCTGTGTCCCATCAGTCACCCTACCCAGTTAACTGAATTGTTCTATCCAGACAAATGACTATTACTGAATCTTTCAGATGAGTCTCCTTCTTCATAGTCATAGTGTAATCAGACTTATGCTGTAATGGTTGGACAAATTGAACAGAAGAAAATTACATCTGTTAAATGTGACCTTACCTTCCTCGCCATCCTCATCTGCCAAATACTCCGCTTCCACCCGCTGGATGTCCTCTCCTCCCAGAAAGGCCTGTAGTCTCTTCTGCTTGGCTCTTACTTTCTTGAGCTGTTTCTCCTGAATTTAGTGTTTTTATGAAAATCCCAGTCAATGGAACAATATGTATAGCTTTTTAATGTACTGTACATCATTTACAATACATTATTTTAAGTCTGTCATACCTTATTTTCTTTTTGTCTTTTGACAGACTCAATCTTTCTACTGATATCCTTACTGGAAGCAGCATAAGGAGTCAGCTGCTCAATAATCTTGTTGATATGTTTCAGTGATGTTGTTACAGACCTGAAATACACAACAAAATGAGGACTGATTTTGGCGCAATTGTAACATATCATCAGACGCGAATGGAACAGTTCAACAGAAAACAAGCAGAGAATTACTATTCCTGTAGTTAACGTCTTTTACCTGACATCATCGAGCACAGACTGGTATTCCTTCTCAGCCTCAGCTTTAGCAGCAACCTGATTGGCCTCGTGAATTGCTTCATCCACTTGTTGCAGTACTCCTTGCTCAAGGACATCCTGGTCATACACGGCCACTCCAAGACCATGAAGTTCATCAGCTCCAGAACTAGCAGATGCTGCTTGGATACGCTGTCTGTTGATGTGAAGCAAGGCTCCAGACTTCTTGCCACCTATAACAAATCACAATGACAGTACACAGAGATTCAAAGCTATTCGTAGTGGTCTGCCTGCTCTGATTTTGGTGTAATTATAACACAGCTCACCGCTGTTGCCCTCCCCAGAACCAGTGTTGGAATGATAGGTTGCAGCAGCCTCTGAACCCTGACTATTTTCAGGCAAAGAGCAGATTGCTGATCCTCCTGCAGCTCCATCCTCCTCTGCCCCTCCAGGCGTGAGGGCAGCACTAGCAGGACTGGACAGAGCGGAGGGCAGCTGGTCCTCTGAACCCTCCACGGGCATAGCAATGCAGCTGTTCGGGGTCCGTCAGGGGGTTATTCTGTCAAATAGTTGGTGAAGTTTATAAAAATTGTGTCTCTAATAAATCCACTCTAATACTTTAAGAAAGGATACAATGTTTATGAAACCATGTAACGTGAATTACCGTGCGTAAAAGCAAGGATCCATTAAATATTCGTTCAATTCTCTGCTGCCTTGTACGTTAGCTTGATTACGCTAATTATATTTTGAACGAATATGATTTGAGATGCTTTAAATAAATTACTCATTCTAACCAAATAATGTCCGAAAGAGAAATTGATAGTTATACACCAAACATTAACGTTACATATCCACATCAGACCCTGAAGTCCATTGTTTACATGTCTACACTAACCCGCTAAGCTAGCATAGCGCCGGTTGCCTTATAGATAACAGTTCGCCTTAAATTTCAGTCAAAAAATACACATAAAAACGAGAACCTTTTAAAGTTACAATGTTATCGTTTTCTATGTTAATGTTGGTACATTTAATAAAGGGTTTAAGTGACAATTACGGGAGTTACTTACGTGCTATTACACAACACCACAGACTTGAATAATGTGATTCCAATGTACGAGGTATCTTCAGTGCCGCTGAATACTATGGCGAGGGTGTACACGCCCCTTTTGACGTCTCTGATTGGTCAGTTCTACTTACCAAAGCTGTTTGGGTGGGTCATGATTAGTATAACTAGCTGGTTATTGGATAAGATTGTGAGAATGATGTCACACTAAACCAATCACAAACAAAATAGGAAGGAATTAGCCTCGCCGTAGTAGCGTTTTTTTAGACGGTTTCATTGATCGAACTGTTGGTTAAGAACTCTCTGTTGGTTACGGGTTCTTACACTCTAGATGGCGCCACCAAACTACTTTTCACAAAGAAATGATGGCGAAGGAATTGGTTGAAACATCTATTCCAATGAAAACGTCCTGGAAGTTGTGACATGCAACACATATTTTGTCAAGGACAGTGTGTTTTTAGACAACAGGAAACAAAAGGTTTTTCAGAGCACTCACCAGACTTTATATGCTATTGTAAGACAGGCGCTACAAACCCATTGTGATGGAATAGTTCTTCTAAAGCTTCAAAATATTTTTGTTCAATTTAATGCATTGAAACAAATTAAAATAAATAAACTCTGTAAACTATCTAGCTAAACTCTACAAACTTATGTAAATTGCACCTCTGCTTTAGCCAAGACATTTTTTCTATTAAAAAAATACAAAATAAAATTTTAGAATTCCACGTTGCCACAGTATGAATAAGTAGATGCTTTTGAATGTTAGAAAGGCACAGGAGATTGGTTAGTTGAAAATCTGTTTATATCTCATAACATAAAAGACAACATGAAAGACAAATTTGTGTTTCCAAGGACAAAACAAAAACAATACATGTATTGTACAACTGATTTATTTTCAAAGAATCACAAAACATTGCATATCTTTAATACATTTCAGAAATAATTTCATTAATAATTTTTTGCCATTTGGTCATTTTTATTTTCTCATTTTCTATTGAGAAGAAATGGGTCTGGGCTTTGATTTACTTATATTCTAATTACATCCCGTTTCATTGGCCAGTCCCAAATTGCCCGTAGGAGTGAATGTGTGTGTGCATGGTTGTCTATCTTTGTGTGTGGCTCCGCTGTGCACTGGCGTCGTGGCCGGAGTGTCCCCCCGTCTCACGCCCTATGCCAGCTGGGATAGGCTCCAGCCCCCTGTGACCCACTGCGGTGGGTACAGCGGCAGAAAATGGATGGATGGATGGGTCTGGGCTTTTATTAACTTACATTCTAATTACATCCAGCTTCAAAGCGGTGATGTTTTGTAATTGTGAGTGTTCGTGTGTTCGTTCGTGAGTTCGTTCGTTAATTCGTCCATCCGTCTGTTGGTATGTCCACCAAATATCTTTGCAACCGTTGCAGATAGAAGGATGACACAAAAAGCTGATTACGCGGGCAGCAAATGATGAAAATTAGATGATGACCTTGACCTTGAGAAAACTAGGTCAAGGTCAAATTTCAACTTTTGTACACTCAGGAACCAGATAAGAGAAAGCCGAGGGAGAAGGCCAGCGTAAGACCATAGATCAAAGCTAGTGCTTTGATATACCTATGCACTAGCTTTGATCTATGGTCTTACTCACTGGCTTTCTCCATATGCACTAGTCCTATGCACTAGTCAGGTACTACTTTCAGGGTACCCTGACCTACCCTGAAATTAGGTCAGAGTAAGTTGCGGGATGTTGCAGTCTCTGACTGCCTTGATTTTTACAATTTTTTTAATTTTAGAAAACCTGCCTGTCATGGATCTCACAAATGTGACCTGTGCCAAATACTTTAGTCTCAGAGGAAGTTTATTTCCAGTGTCTTGCAACAATAAATGAAGAACTTAATTAAAAAATCTTCTCCACCTCAATCAGCAGCCCCTGAGCAAAGGCCAACCATCGTTCCAAACAGTGATGTTTGTATAAACAGACTATCTTTATAGGGGCAGACATTGGTCTCACCCTTGGCTCACACTATGGAGGAAGACGGAGACGCTGCTCTGTTTTATTTGGATCCACGCCAGAGACACTTTTGAAAGGACTGATGGTAAAGGAAAGCGTCTCTTGCTAGGAAGAAGGCCTTTACTTATAGTGTAATTGACTGAAGCCTGTAGAGTGCAGAGCTTTGATTGGGCAGCAGCAGTCATTATGTTTTCTTTGTTGTTTTTTGTCTGTATAGTTGATATATAGTCACAGAGCCAGTAGTCAGAATAAGTTAAATAAAGCCTCAAGCTTCACATGAATCACATATGATGGGAAATTAATGATACAGTCCCACAATGTTATGACTGCAACGTTGCACTGTAGAGAAGAATGCTAACTGTGGATGTAAATCTTTTCTATTTTATGTTTATTCAAGTAATATTTTACAATTGCACTCACAGAGGGGAAGGAGGAAACAATATGGATGTAGTGTGTACATGTATAATTTAAAGGAAAATAGTTAATAGACCACACAAATTTCACAGGATTTAGTGTGTGACAAAGCTATTCCTCTGAACTTTATGTGTGTCGGTGCCCTAATGTGTGAACTCTGTCTCACTGTATGCGGGGGTAACTAGATTTATAGGGTTTAAAAGGGTAGAGTCCAATCCCTAAGGGTGCTGTTGTGACGCTAACACTGCTGCTCTGTGCTGCTTTCCATTCTGACAACACCATAATAACTGGGACAAGATTTAAAGACAAAACATTGCATGTTTATTTAACATGTGCAAAGGATGGCAGGGCTTGCGTAAAAGAAACTTTTGTAGCGATTTTTAGATTTGTGGCTCTTTGACATTCACGAGTTTCTATGTGAATAAATGGTAGGAGAGCTAAAAAAAAGAAAACTTTGCACTATTGCTTAGGGAGTGTGTGGAGTGTGACGTTGTGCTACATCTTTTAGCTCTTGTATACTGTTCTTTCGGCATGAAGCTGGACGCTCGTTTCAAATTGATCACAGGGTCTCATGAAAGATAAACAAACATGCCCACTTATGTTTCAGCCTATTGTCAATATAGTCATTACTTCACTTTTATTGTATATTTTCCATGGTAGGAGGAAGTCGGAGATACTGGAGGGAACCCAAACAGGGAACCCTAAGGTGGATTGTAACCCAGGTGAAAGAACTCCAGACTGCACCATCATGCTTCCAATTAATAACTAAAATTTTTAGATGAAATAATGTTGAAAATAACAGTAAGTTGCAGCACTAAACTAAATATTATCTCACATCTTTGCATTATATTCATATCGTAGACAGAATTGTGGTTAATGGCAAACATGTGCTTCAGAGTTTCATGCATCCTCACACAAAAGATGTTTGCATTTCTCCAGGTGACATCTGCACTGTTGTGCAGTTGAATGAAACATTTGGTTTTGGTTTTTGGGGGTGTGAATGCCTCTGGGATCAACATGAGTAGAGTCTCATCATGTCTGTGCTAATGCATATTACAGCCACATTATACATGTGGCAATATTGGCAATAATGCCTCCCATGTGCTCCCCTGTCCCACTTAGTACATATCTGTGCACGTATGTCTGAGAACACTTACTGGAATGGGCGGGCTTCTCATCCAGGAGCATCAGGCTTCTGCCTTCAGTAGATGCCTCTTCCATCTGAATGTGATTTCACTAACAGCAGGTGTGTGTATGCGGATGCTGGTGGGCACATGGCCACATGGCAACATTACACTACTGTGCTCCCATAAATAACAAAAAAGAATTTTGGAGCAGAACGTTTTAAGATGTTGATTGAGATTGAGGAAATCTTTCTATTAAAATGATTCTGAGAACCAACAGGAAAACACCTGCCTGTAAACCGGTTCTGACTGGACTAAAAATTTCACACATCCTCTTTCATATAGAATGAAGTATTTCAACCGCAGCTGGATCAAACCACACCAGAAGGAATCAGGATGAGGCTTGTGTGGTGCAGTGATACATTACATGTTCTAGAGTGAGACAGCTAGCTTGGGTATTCATTGTTGTCCAGTGATAAATGCAGTCATTTCTCCAACTTGGCATGGAGGAGACCAGACTGTCAGAGATGTAGACCACAGCAGTCAGATCAGGACAATTATGTTGATGCAGACTGGCAGCAGAGTTTCAACACAGAGCATCACCCAAGCTGATAAACACGGAAAGAATACATATCAACAAATATAGACATCACTTGGTGGGTGACTTCAGATGGTCCCACTTTCATGAAGCCTGTTATTCAGCATTGTTTCACACATTGTTAAAACATACAGCACATACCCACTTGCCAAGCTGATGATAGATGTACTCTGGGCTGGTGTCTCTTGTAAAAACAAGTCTTGCAGACAGGGAGCAGATAAGTAGGTTTCATCAGAGGGAAGATGAATGTGCGTTTAGTTAAATGGAACCCTCCTAGAGGAAGAAAACTTCCACTCTACGCCATCCAAATGTATTAAAGTGAGCGATGAATTTCCCCTTAACTTGCAGGTAGATGACATGTTGTTCTTCACAAATGGATGAGTGTGTGTTTGTTTAGTCTTGCTCAAAGGAGTGAATGATCATGTGTTCCGTGCTGCGCTGCCCTCCGACTTTTGTGTGCAGCAACAATCATCAACCTCATTCAACGAAATCATCATATCACTTCTCTCCAGAGCTGTCATTACGATTTCTTAATTCTTATAATAAATTATAATAGAGTGTGAAAAGGGTCTTCCACCAAATTTGGACTTAAAGTATTAATTTTCATTCATTTTCATGTACCGCCGCTGTATCCACCGTAGCGGGTCACGGGGAGCTGGAGCCTATCCCAGCTGACATAGGGCGTGAGGCGGGGGACACTCCGGGCACGACGCCAGTGCACCGCAGGGACTTATAATATCCACGTTTTAATTTACATCTTAATTTCTTCAGAATGTCAAATACTGTACTGCTCATTTTTAGATTTTTAATATATTTCAATGCAAGCAGTCAGAGTTTTCTTGTTTCTGTGCTTCCACCCTTTCGGCTCGATATCTACATTAATTTCTATCTCCTGTAAGCATTTGATCTGCTCTGCTGTTTATAGATTGTTTGTTTTCTTCATCTAATCAGACACATGTGCTGAACACACACAACTTTAACCAGGACCTCGGCACACTGGTGACCTCAGTCACTGGGAAATTAGCATCACAGGAATGATAACACACTTGAGTTCATGTAAAGGGGTATTAGAGGAATTGGTGTCCTAAACAAAGAACAATGCTGATGTAATCAGATTGAGGTTCATGAGGGGACGAACAATAATGCCGTGAGATTAACTTATTCAAAATCTGGTCTGCCGTACATTCATAAAAATGGATTTTTGAAAGAAAACAAAAAGATTTACTGTGTAATAACATTGAATCCAAGTTGGGTCAAGACGAATGGGACCAAAAAGATCATCATGCAGGTCAGGGCTGAGTGACAAAGGTTAAGTCGAGCCCTCAGGTCAGATTGCTCTCTTCCAGTCAGTGAATTATGACAAACTGTGGATTTTCTGGAAACTGGGAACAGGAAGTATCTCTGGACTGCTTGCCAAATCAACACATCCGTGATATGCAGTAGGTTGATCCCCTGAAGTGTAAAATGATGGTGCCAAGTACAGTCAGTTAAATGAAAAGGATTTCCCAGTTATAGAAATAAATGACTCGTCGCAGCTGAAATCGTTTTGGGCTTTTTTCTCAAGAATTTGGAATTTCACAGCTAATAGATTTCTGGAGACCCACTGAAGATTAAATGTCTTGTCTTAGGAAGCGTTTTTGAAGTTTTTCAAGATTGAACCAAACAGTGAGTTCAAACTCAAGTTTATCTTTGCGGCAGGAACCAAATTCTAACATTTCAGGAGCTTTGAAAATGACTTGGTCTTGTTTAGTAGTTGTACAACGTCAAAGTAAGAATATGAACAGATTCAAAGTTACCATCATTTGGCAGATCAGATGATATCTTGTTCAACATGACACATTAAACAGCTTATTGTTCTGTAAAAACCCTTCCTTTGGTTGTCACTGATGAAAAGACTGAAGCTGCTGAAATGTTTGATGTCACGATCTATTCAACCAGATAAAAACTAGTATCAAACTACTGTATGTTGTCCAGCTGTAAAATGATATGTAGGCCTGTATTAACTTTCTCTGTCAGCCCAAGAATCCCAAGCAAAAACTCCACTTTGACAAACAGCAGAGAGCTTTATGTCTCTCAGGACCTCAGCCTCAAGGGAGTCCTTTCTTCATCACTCCCTTCGTCTGCTTTTCTCTCCCTCTGACGCCCGGCTGATTCACCCCAGGCCCGGAGTGTTACACGAAGACCACATGGTGCTTAGGTTGGCTCCCAGTTTGTCAGGGTTTTGAATGGTTGATTTATTCCAGGGAATCACAGTTTGTCGAGATTAAGCAGGGCAAAGGAGCTGGGACCAGGCTCCCATCTGCTCTGGGAGTCATAAATTAGCCAAAGGCTTTGTTAGCCACTTTGCCCCTGCTACACTTACCCTTTATCCCCACTAACTTAGCCCCTCTCCTCACTCAGCATAATTAGAAGTGCTCCTCACGCCATCAAGCCCCCGGCGAACAGAGCTGCAGGGTACTGAATCTAGTAAGGACATAGGAAAGTCTAGATGGCCCTCCACAGTGGACAAGAACCAGAGAATTAATTCTCACACCTGCATAATGCAGCCTGTAACTGTTGTAGTGGGCTGTGGATGTAGACAAATGCAATACATCTATTTAAAATAATTCAGACTTGACACCTTAAATTAAAACTTGTGAAAGAATATGTGAAACAATAGCTGTTTTTAATCCCATTGGAGCGATATGATGAGAAAAGTTGAGAATGGAAACAAAATTGAACGAGAACGTCTGAAGTCTTTAATGGACCAAATCAAGCATACTGACGTCTTCGGAGACACAATTTTTAATCGTGGAGTTTGAAACATTTCCAGCTGCACAAAGATATCATATGTGGGAGGCAGTGACCACGCTTGTAAAACAACCCAGTACATTAGATGAATATATGAAGTGTTATGTGCTGTGTTCTGGTTTCTAGAGTTTCAACAGAAACTTGGCAAATCCACAGCGCTCCGGGCTCTGATTGGAATCTTTTGTGTCCCATCAATGCATAGAAAGTACATCGAATTAGCTGGACGTAGAATGCGAGAACAGCTGAGGATATGACAATCATGTGACCTTTTACTATAGAGTTTGAGGCAGCCGTTGACCCTCTGCCAGGAGTGCACAGGACTCAAGCTGAGTAGATTTATGTATATACACCAAAGACAGATGCAGATAAACGAGGAGCATTACTGGGAAAATGAAGGTCCAGCTCTGGAACAGATAAAGTGCCATGCATGAGAGCCAAGATTCTATTAGCCGCAATGCAACCCAATCTGATATGGCTCTGAGCTGAAGAATCAGTGAAGGAGTCGTGTCAGAAAGGAAAAATAAATGCTTTTTCTGTATTAGAGCTCAGCTGGGAGCTTTTTAGACCAAGAGGAGAAACAAACTGTAAAATGTCTGTGTTTCTTCTCTTTCTTATTGTGCCTCTGTGCACCCTTTTCTTCCACTACATCCTCTGTCACGTCATTTTATATTTTAAAACAAAGAAAGGATCCAACCATGGAAAATACAGTTCCCCTCTGCTGCCAACCAAGTCCCCATCCTCTTCTTGCCCACAACTGTCCTTCCTTCCTCGCTGTCCTCATTCAGCTCTGTATGCCTTTGGTGTCGGAGATCATGAATTGAATTGGTGGGGAGAAGACTGTCTCCTGAATAAACACAACAAGATCAGTTGGCAATCAATCGCTATAGATTACTTTGCTGATGGAAACCACTTTGTTCAATTCACTTAATAAAGTTTGTGTGTTATTTTCATACCCCTACAACATTCCCTGATTCTCACTATAATGTTGAGTAAGAAGTTTAGCCTGGGTCAAGCTGTTTCTTTCACCTGAGCCAATGAAAACAGGTTACCTGCTCAGCAGCTGCCACCAAGCCGAAACTCATCTTCATGATCTTCTCTGTGCCTCCAGCTACTTCACCTATTTAATATATAAATACGGGAGTCGTGCCAAGCTTTTTATTTAATTCAACAAGACACAAGGGTCAATGTGTGTCTGCACTGTTAGCAAAAACCTGACTGTACAATGAAAGCAGTTTCAGAATTCACAATGCGAAGAATCACAGAATACTGTTTTTTTTTATTGTTGCATAAGGCATCTTCATTATTTTGTTTCCCTAGAAGTTCCTGAAGTGAATGATGATTGTTTTATTTTTTTTGTTGTTGTTTTCTATCATCTTAAACAGTTTTGCAAACATTGAACTTTCTTGTGTCAGACTTTGTGACACCGACCCATTAATTCTAAGTTTAGAGAGGTCATGCCATTATTATTGTCACTTTTCAGCACAGGTTGTTGTGCTTCCTGTTTTGTAACATTTGTCTTTCTTCCAAAAAGGGTTTTGCTCTATTTTGTGACATCCTGAGGGAAGCCATGGTCTTCGTTACTGGAGGTCTTGTTATCTTACCACGTTTCTGGTGACCTGGTGTCCGTTCAATGGGAACATCCAGGGGAACTCCTCGCCAAGGATGGTGACACATGGTAAAAAGGAAAAATAGGATAAATTGGGATCAACAGAAGAATGTAACACTTCGTCAACAGTATAAACAGCGATTCTCAGAAGAGGTTGGCCAAAGCTCTGCTTCAAGTGAAAACACATATTTATTCGCATTTACTGCTATTACATTTAGATTTTGCAAACTTTAAACGAATGACCAAAGATTTCTAAATGATAAGAGAGTTTTGATTTTCTTCATGGAATGTTTTTATATTTGTGATAGCCCATTGTCATCATTACATTTTCATTTATTTGTCATAATATAAGTTTAAGTTTACTCAGTTTATTTTTCGGACATGTTAATATAACAGACTTCACACCTTCATCACATTTACAACACCAACAACAACGTCCGAAAAAAAGGGCTGACGGGTAGAAGCCAATAGGCTTATAGTGACATTATTAGCTATCTGTAGCTGCTGTTGTGATTGTGCTGATGTGGATTTGGATGAAAATGCAAAACTGAGTGTGAAAATTAGAAGAGGAAATGTGGGCATTTTCATTCTGAACAGGCAGCACAAGTCATTTCATTCAAAAGTTAATTTGTGTTTGAGGCTGATCAGGTAAAAATGAGAGACTTTCCATGAAGAAAATAAGTTGTTTCAGAGTTAATGATACTTTTGATTAGTGGTGGAAAAAGCCTCTTCTCACACAATTACTACTAATAAAGCTATTATAAAGTCTAATTAGGACTAGGAGGAACAATAGGTTAATATGAATAATTTTTCACTTTTTAACTTTGTGGGCAATTTGTACTTTTCCATATGAATCCTTTCATGTAAATATTTTATGAAAAATCACTAAGAAATTTGTTTGCCTACAACCTCAACAATAGATAATTTCTGTTTCAAACACCTTATTTTTGTTAAAGACTTCATAAATCTCTGAACAGACAACAGGACTAAAATAATTAGAGGTAGTTCAAGCATATACTGCATATGTCTTTGCTGCTCAGTTGTGCTACATGCTAATAGTAGCTAATAAAAAAGGCTAGCTTTTGCT
Source organism: Antennarius maculatus (assembly GCA_013358685.1). Taxonomy (NCBI): domain Eukaryota; kingdom Metazoa; phylum Chordata; class Actinopteri; order Lophiiformes; family Antennariidae; genus Antennarius; species Antennarius maculatus. Next base: position 9,409,128 of record CM023616.1, on the reverse strand, counting down.
TCTTTCTTTGACATCACCATGCATTAAAAATATAGGAATACTGTACTACTTCTAATGATTTATTAATCACTGCTGTACATGTGTATACCATGACTCTGTGGGGTCTCACCTGGTCATCAGCTTTAATGCTTACTTTCTCATGAGTTTGACTAATTACCAGAGAAAAAAACAGTTGATTCAACATCTGTTGTTTACATACAAAATATTTTTAGTAGTTTTTTGGCCTCCCAGACAAATGAAGCATACAATCTCTGCTGTGTTTTCTGGCCCAATGAGTTATAATATGTCTCTCTAGGTCTATTTGTCAGTTAATAACAGATGCTCAAGTTTGGATTGTATGACCACTACAGTGTTGGCGATGTTGTGTTCTCATTGCTTCATGGAGTTGGCAGACTCTCTTCATGATGTGATCAAGGGACGTATCTCCACTGCTTGATGCCCAGTGAAATACAACATCCAAAAACCTTACGAGGAATTGGAGACAGAAACTTGATTGTGATTGAGTGGTCAAATAAATTGGCAATTTATCATTCAGGCTGGACATTATATGGGTCTTGGATAAATTGCATGGTATTAAGTATTATACAGTAAATATGTTATCCTTTGATAGTCCCTGCTTATATAAGTAGTTTGAATAGAAACTAAAAAATAATAAAGAAAAAAAATGTTCCTAATTGCTTTCTGGCTGCGTAAGTCAACAACAGCACGTTTACACTAACACCATTATGAAATCTCTGCATCCAAAACTTTGAAACTGACATTGAGTTCACATAATTCATACAAAAAAAAGCCAGTAAAAAAGAAAAACGTGTTTCATATGGGTTACGTGCCTGAGATGTCAATCTGGTGGACTGTTAATTTTACACATTAGTTTTTGTACAAATACAGACCAGCTGTTTCCACTATTTCCAGTTCCTAGCTAAAGTAACTTGCAACTGCACATCTTAGTGCATAAATATGGCAGTATTGTTTTAAATATTCTTTACTACTGTAAATCCGATTAGCTTTCCTTTAACTTTAAGGTCTTTGGATTATCACAACCTTGGCATTACATGAATTTCTGTTGTTTTCAAATGCAATTTTGTACCACTAATAAAAATACATTCACTTCAGTTTGTTACTGATATATCCAGACTTGTAGAAAAAACATCTGGCCACACTTTAGCTTGGGGTGATTTGTGTGAAATAATCATTTACAGTTTGAAGTTCTGTTTGTGGAAATGTCAACACCTTTTGGAAAGATTTTATAGTCTGAAATGTGGGATCTAAACTACAACATTTCTCATGTTAAAGTACGGCCTCCCTTACACACTGTCGACACCTCCACACTAACATTTAAGTGTTATATCTATAGATAAGGAGAATATATGAGGCTATTTCAGCGACAGTTTCTTCACATTAATACCTCCCTCCCATGTGCTGTAAGTCATTTTTAATAGATCATAAAACACAGAAGGGATAAACATTATCTATGATGACAAGGAATTTTCACAGTTGTGAAGAAGTAACACCCCCACCCCTAATCCTAAACCCGCGCAGGTAGTAAGAATTCCTGTTGTGATGTTATTGACTCAGCTGGGGTCAGTCAAGTGTTGCTGCTGGAAAGGACCCCTCATTTGTCCGTCTGTTATCCACCAACAACTTTCAGACCCTCTTAAGGCCTTCTTTATTATCCTTAACACCTACTGAAGGCCACACTCGGCCTTCCTGTCCCTTCTCTTTTCCCCTCTGCTGCCTTCTCCCTTAGACTCCTGCTGTCTCTCCCTCTCAGCTTCCCTTCATCATTTCTTCCCACTTAAAATTTATAGGTCTGTCTTTTTGATGAAAAGCTCCAGTGTCCATGTTTTCAGAGCCCCTCTGAGAGGTTAAGGGTCAGTGAGGTTTCAGGGTCCTAAACATTTTCCCTCAGGGGATTATCGGTCCTGAGACAAAACATCTAAACATTCCGTAACCCCGTTGTGCCGTTTGTATCGGCCTCTGCGTGCGCGACGCTCCTCAGGCATGAACCTTATAAGGTTACATTTTATCATCATAATACCAAGCTTATGATAAAATCTTTATGTGATGTGTTTCCCATATCCCACTGATTCTGGAATTGACTCTGAAAAAAAAAAACAGCTATGGAAAATACAGCAAGTGTTTGAGTGTCAGACCCCAGCTATAAACTTTAAAACGTTAAAATCCAGTCCAATCCAGATTATCTTTATTAGACTTTTACCACATGCAGCTGTTGACGTCATTCTAATTAATTTGGGGGGATTTTTTGTATCATGTGATCTAAATGTTTCAGTGTTTCTTTTAGTCCTTTTTGATGCATCATATTTAATATTGCAATTAAAATAAAATTGTTTAAACAATGACCCCATTAAGAAACAGTTATTGGTCCTCGCAGCATTGCATGATGCAGTTACTGTTCATACGTGTTCTAACGACTTCAGTCTGGAGTATCTAGCCATCCTCTGCAGCTAATGGTTTATTGGATTGTAGTCGGTGATTCCTCCAGTCCTCAATTTCAGCGACCGATAGCAGCTTGTATCCCCGAGAAAGACAAATAAACATCCACACCAGCATCCCTGCGGTTACATCTGAAAACAGATCCTCTCCCCCTCCTGGAGCTACAATAACAAACTTAATATCTGTTTTCACAGATACCTGGCGTCCCCAGAGAGTTCATCCCTCTGGCGCGACAGGGCGTCCTGTTCCTCCATTCTCCAGTCATAACTGGGAGTATCATACAAGCAAGGTTAGTACAATACAAAACACATGGACATGTGGCTTCGATAGGTAGCAGCATGTTAAGCTTTGAAGCCAAACAGGTCACTTCCAGGGCAGTGTCAGTAATGCATCTCAGAAACCTGTCGTTTTCTCACCTGATTTTCATTCAGTGTGAAACAAACATGAGCGCAAGAGCTAGAATATCAGATGATAACACAATTAGCAACATTTAGGTGAAGATTAAAACCTTAAATTGCAAAACTGTTTTAATTTTCATACACTGATCAACATTTTAACTGTTAAGTCAATGCTAACTAGGGTTTTTAGTTCACGTGTTTAAGTTTTATTCTGTCTTCACTCGAGAGTAAAGGCTGTTTTTTTTAATCCATTTCCCATCTTTTTTCTTAATACATAATAAATAATGATGTGCTATATGCATATAATTCTCATATTTTCTCATTTTTTTAAAGACATAAGGAGTGCTGGGCTCAGAGTTACCTAAAGATTACCTTAACATATTCTTATTGTCACTATTTGCTTTATCTTTAAATGTTCTTTTGTAATTTGAAGTGTCTTATGGACATTTCCAGGGAATGGCTTTCCACGAAGTGTCATCAAATCACTTCATCATCACTAATATTTATTAGTTTTGTTAGTATTCCAAATTCAAGACCAAAAAAAACACTGCCATATGTGCAATATGTTGGCAGCAGAGAAAAAAATGTCAGGTTGATCAAACATGACATGAATCAGTTTGGAGGTTTTTGACAAGTCCTGCAGATCCTTCAAGACAGACAAACAGTAAAAGAAATGTGTAACCTTCTCAGAGGAGGAAAAACATTTTTTCTAGAACATGAGAAGACAAGTTCCCATCTTCTGGAGGTCAGTCCCTGAGCTGGGAACTTTCTCCTGTCATGAGTTAGACCTTAGTTGCTCCTTATGCTGACTGTAATCAACAATTTTTATGGAAATCATATGCTTTCCTTTTCTCCAGTGTGGCTTAATCACCACTCTGTAGGTTTGAGAAGTGGCTGTTTGATGACTGTGAAGAATCATTGCAAAAACAAGCTGTGAAATGGATCTGAGTGCTTGTGGTTGTCACTGAATACAGGAGCTACAGGTCGTGTGTGGTGGGATGGATTCTGGGTATGTCTGGGGCAAAGTAAAATCTACAAGAGATCCATCCTAAAGTACCTTACTCATGTTCTTCTACATCCACTTCACATGATGTGATGGATTTTTTCTGTGACAAAGCGCTAGACTTCCCTTATAATGTCCTACAGAAGGTTTGTTTTTCTTAAAAACAGAGGTCAGCCTGAGAAATGCTTACAATCTTGTCATCTTGAGTAGAAGGCCAAACAGAGTCTAGCTGGAATTCGGTTTGAGAAGCGAGACTGATAAAATTCTCCTGTGAGCCAACAAAGCCATTTCTGTTTCTGTAAACATTTACTCTGACTGTGGAGTGGTGTTCTATGATGAAAGCATACGCAAGGTTTGTCCATTCTTGTTTGCAAACACAACATTTAAAGTTGCAGACAGCAAGAAACATAGTTGATTGTATAGCTTATTCCAGCCAGTCCCAGATTTTGAATGAGACCCAAAATTCTTTCTCCAGACTTGACACCCAGAAGCATCCAACAGCAGCCAAATACGATGAAGATAATAGAATACAGGCATGCTTCTGCAGAAACAGACAATGCCAGTAGAAGAATGGAACTGAGTGGGAGGGATTATGTTTGCTATTACATTTTTTTAGGAAATCCAGCAAAGCATATCATCAAGTCATAAATCCAAAGATGATCCTGATTCTCAGCTTAATCCCACATCTCCGCACCAGTTCAATCTGCTCCTCCATGCAAAGATAACATAAAAGATCCACAATGCTTTGGCTTCATTTTTGTATCCCTCTTTCTGTACATATGAATTCACATCTGTGTGTTAGAAAGAGACTTGAATCCACAAAAATGCACATTTACCTGCAGAGCCAAAATCCATTTAGATTGTTTTATTATTTCTGTATTCAACAGAAACCTCACAATCCCCCCGAGCAAGCACTTTACAACAGTGCGAGTAAAAACATTTTTCAACGGACAGAAACCTCAAGTGGATCCAAGACTCAAGATGGGGGGGCCCTCTGCTTTCACTGGTCAAAGTGAGAGATCTAGAGAGAGAGACAGATGTGTAGATAGATGGTAGGGAGAGAAATGGGGATGACAGAGGTAGACAGAGCGAGGGAGTGCGAAACAGTACAAAAGAACACAATTGGTGATATTAATAACTTCTACAATAGCAACACTATAAAATAATGGTATTAATAACATTGATAATAGCAGCAGTAGTAATAATCATAATGAAAACAATGATGCACTTTCCTACCTGCAGCCACGCTCTACTGCATTTGTGCATAGTGTGCATTTTTATCACTCAGTCAGCTACAAGCACTTTGAAACAGCACTAACCAGAAAACTCTTTCTTTAAGCTACGTGGGAAATTCTTTTCTGAAAATAAAGTCTTGAGGATAAAAACCATATCAGGCTTCATTGATTTTTTTTAAAATTATAACAGCTTTATTTCTGAACCAGAAAAGTCTTGAGCAGAAGTCTATCCTTCAGAGAAAGTCTGTCATGGAGATCTGATCAGGTGTGGGATGAACAACGATGATTGTTGAACGGATGTCTTTGTGTCTATTGTTTGTGTAAGACCAGTTGGATTCAGTCTCGCTTTTATGAGCACCACTATAAACTGACAGCCGATGTAATAAGTTGAGAAGAAACAGCACTGAGAGCAATTCTCAGGTCCATCCCGGGGGCTGGACAGGCAGGATAACATGCATGTAACCTTAGGCATTTCTGGACCGCGGTATAATTACTGAATGGGACTGCAATAACGGCTCCAATCTCTGGGGTGAAATTGGGGTGAGAAGGTGTGAGATGCTCTTTCACCTCAGAGGAAATTACAGCAAATTCAGCCACTCATCTCTCTCTGACACATACGCAAAGGCACACACCTTCAGCTACACTGTATTTTTCATAAACTGTGCAACAAAATGAGGGAAAATTATTATTTTGGTCTTCCTCTCATGTTGGCTTATTCTCCGTTCCTGCACCTCATCATTCTTTATAATGCATTTCTGCCTTCTCTCATGTCTTTAAAAGGGTTCTAATTTTTTCAACTTATCCTTCTCATCTTCTACATTTTATGTCTTCATTTTCTGTGAAGGGTAAATATTTGAATCACGTGATGAGCTGTCCTTGTCAACTCTAAGCAAACTCATCTTTCGCATCAGTTATGGCTTGAAATGTCACAGGCTGCAGACAATGAAAAGATATACAGCAACAACTGTCAGTATACTTTTCATGCACACAAAATCCCTTTAGTTTAGTTATCCCTTTAGTGTTATTGTTACTGAAATGTCATTAAAGACATACTGTTAACAATTATTTGGTTATTAACTCTTCATGGTTAGATACAAGTAATAAAAAACCTGCAGGGGGTGGATGCAATTGTGTCCTGAGCTAACCATCAAAAGCAAGTGTAGAGATAGACAGCATAGCGGTGATTTTTACGAGGCTCAATGAAACTCCCACAGCTCAGAGAGAACAGAGACATTTGTCAGCAACTGTGAAAATTACAGACGGGAGGGGTCCTGTTAGCATTCGTGTGGGTGTACATGTCAAGAAAGGTTGTCAGTGTTGACATAATTGTTTTTCTAAGTGTCCTTGAGAAGCTGTAAGTTTGTGAGAGACGGATGCGGCCAGCTGCCTGGTGGTTGTTTGACAGACAAGCAAACCACTTAATGAGTGCATTGTTTCCCTCTGACAGAAAGTTAAAGTCTCATTTGCGCCAGATTACAAAATTTATACCCTTCAACTGCTTGAGAACTATGTAATTGGAACCAGTAAGCATAAACAGCAGAAGGAGGTGGAGCAGTTAGCTGTCAAAGCTTCGATCCACCGGGCAGCCAGTGAATGCTGCACCCTTTCTCCAGTCTTTGCATTCAATGCTGTGTTTGCTTAAATGACAGACTCACAAATTCACTGTCAGATGAAATAAGATTTAAACATGTTGAACATGTCAGAGATTAATAATAAATTAGTTTAGCAAAATTTTTCTTTCAGTCAAATACTAAGATATATCTCTTAATCTGACTCTGAATAAAGCGGACGAAGATGAGATGAGATGAGATCTTTTAATCCTACATGGTAATTTTGGTTTTGCTTGTCAGCTATACATTTAGGGGTAGACACAATGTTGTATATCTTTGTTTGATATTATATAACATATGTGATGGATGTCACTTAACATGTTCATTTTCAAGCCACATTCAACCAAACTACACCCCAATGACAATATTAATAACAAAACAAAAATATAATAACAAAATAAAAATATAATAATAATAATAATAATAATAATAATAATAATAATAATAATAATAATAATAATAATAATAATAATAATAATAATAATAAATGTTTGTCATATAATCCTTAATTAATTAATTCATCTTGTTATCCACTTCTTCCAAATAAGAAGTGGATAATCACAGCAACCCCCGCGATAAGGTCACGGGGGTTGCTGGCACCTATCCCAGCTAACTTATGGGCGAGACGCGGGGGGACACTCCAGACATGACGCCGGTGTAGCGTGGAGTCACACGAAGGACAAAAATCACTCATGCACTCCCTCACACCCATAGGCAATTTGGAATGATCAACTCATGTTATTGGGAGGTGGGAGGGAGCTGGAGAGCGGAGAGAACCCAGGCAGACACAGGGAGAACACACAACCTCCACACAGAAAGGACTCGAAGGTGAAACCCTCTAGCTGTGAGGTGACAGCGCATCACCATGTCGCTCAAACTGTAATCAGATTTTGCATATTTACCATTAGTGATCTAATAGCAAACTGTTTGTGCAAAACTGACCCCAGAAGAGCAAATAGAGCTTCACATTTTCAGGGTTACTTGGGGACACTACTATTTTCTGTGTTTGAATCTGGAGTGAAAACATGTTGCATCTGACAAAAACAGTCACTGACAGGGAGTCTGCAATGCATTTGGCTAGAGTGACATTTTAAATCAATGATCATTGAAAGATAGATGTATGGTCTTCTAAACTTAATTGGTGCATAACCCATATAAAATCCCAGTTTACCCTCATTCAAAAATATAGTTTTAGGTTGAACCAGAAATAGAAGGAAATATTTAAAAATTATTACAGAATAAGAACCAACTGTTTGATGTAGAATTTAAACATTTCCAAATGTTTCTTCAAATGACACAAGTAACATCAAAGTGCTCTCTGCACATGGCAGCCTGACTTCACCATTAGTGAATGCGTCACATTTCAGCTATGATGCGACCCCTGGAACCACATCACACCATGATTAGGACCGCTCTAGATAAAACAATGCATTTCAGGAGCATTGAAGAAACATTTTTTTGTGTTGATCAACTTTAAATATGTACCTGTGTTCAATGACAAAACTGCACAAACCAGCAAAGAGAGCACACTGAATAGAACAGGAAGTCAGGAATCTTCTTCTCCTTCTTCTTTTTCTTTCGGCTTTTCCCTTCAGGGGTCACCACAGCGAATCAGTTGCCTCCAACAGTAAGTCAGGAATGGTGACAGGAAAAATATTAAGTATCCTGTCAAATTACAAAACAAAACAGTTAACAATGCATCCTATCAACTTACATATCAACATAATACCATAACAATTTATGTGTCACCTATGTATAGATGACAGAAGGACAAGCATTAATGAAGAATGACCAAATCAACTTCTAAAGTCAGCAAAAATTGAGAAGACCAGAAGGACTCCTGATACAGAATGATGCCGCAGTGAGGGTGGAACTAAAGAGTGCCACGGACGTCAAGGGCATGTTCTCAGCATAACAAATAGATAAGTAAAATTGTCCTGTGCTGTGAAAGCTGATAGAGAACGTGAGTTGGTCCAAATCTCATGTTGCCAGACTAATCCTCTGTTTCACTGTCCTGTTCCATTCTTTCAATTAAAATTTTACATTTGAAATAAACTAGGGCTCGCGGCTCTGACTACTTTAAAAGTTCACTGTGGATTTCATAACGTACATAAGAAAAGTACACTAAAGTAAGGACAGAGTTATAGTTCAACTTCTCATGCAGGTATGGGGAAATGTCTCATTGCACTTAGGGATGCACATGTCGGCTGTTTTATTAGCTTTTATTATCCTGCTCGGGAAAGTGAGGGATCACTGTATGGGTGGAGGTCATACAGAATAGTCTGAGTGAGAGGATTATTACTTCTTCCAATAGGCTATCTATTTGTGGGCTTTTGTTTTTCTGTCTTTTAGCAGGACTAGTCAACTACAATCACAATATGAGTTTGAGAAGCAACAGCATCACGTTCAGCCTCTGGTGTATGTGGAGAGACAAGAGTTTTTTTAAGAATCAGGGATGCACATGTTGACTGTTTCTCCAGCTTTATTAATTTTTTTTCCTGCTGAGAAAGTTTAGAGTAACTTTGTGGGAGTAAAGACAGCGAGGTACTAAAACCTGCAAGGGTTATTGCCTCCTCCAGGGAAGGGATCTTTTTGCAGGATTTTGATTGTTTGCATGTCTTTTAGCAAGAACTCTCAGAAAGTAATGTAAATTAAAAGGGATGATGAGTTTTTGGATAGAGTAGAGAATGACTTGGTGAAGAATCCATCCAATTTTGGTGTTGATCCAGATCACAACTGAACTCCCCTTTTCTGAGTTTGTTCTCAGTTCTGAAAAGGCTCTTCAGTTGTCCATCATTTGTTTTTATGTATTTCTCAATAGAACAGTAAAAAATCAGATAAAGCATGCGCTTCAGGTTGATTGGCCGGTCCCAAATTGCCCGTAGGAGTGTGTGTGTGTGTGTGTGTGTATGCATGTTTGTAAGTCTTTGTATTTGTATATGGGCAGTACAGTATTTGACATTCTGAAGAAATTAAGATGTAAATTAAAACGTGGATATTATAAGTCCCTGCGGTGCACTGGCGTCGTGCCCGGAGTGTCCCCCGCCTCACGCCCTATGCCAGCTGGGATAGGCTCCAGCTCCCCGTGACCCGCTACGGCGGATACAGCGGCGGTACTTGAAAATGAATGAATGAATATGTTCATCTAACATTTACAAATGAATTTTCAATATTTTTTTCTGTCATTAACATACTTGTTACAACACTTCTGGCAGTGATTTGTGGTGCTATCTGAGTGACTGACTCACATTCCTGTTTAATTTATTGAATTTGTTTTTATTGTTGTCATCCCACATGGGAAAAAACTACTTGTAAAAATGAAAACATACTAATGCTAATGTAATGCAACACAAGTACATCAAACCTAATCAATATCAAATCACAGATAAAAGCCACCAGATCAATGAGTCAAGTCTTACTGAAATTCCTTTCAGTGAACAAATAAGAATCAAGCGTAAATAGATGAACATGTTTAAATGTCTCTGCTTCCCTAACTAATTTTGTGTGTACGAATTCCTGTCTGAAACAGATGAAGTGTAAGTTATCTGACCATCATTACTTATATTTATATAGTCTTGACTATATCAGTGTGATTCCGCAATAAATTTTATTGTCAGATGTTTGTTAACAAAACTCCAGCCACAGCTATTGTATATCTTGTTTTGCTTTTATGGGTTTGAGTTATATCTTTTGCGTGTCCACTTCATTTTGTCAAACTATTTTGTGTATGGTTTCGTTTTTTTGTCTCTGGGCCAAAGTACACAGGCGGGATACATGGAAAAATTAATGGAAATATTTATTATTAAGGAGGCAGCATTACACGGCACATTTAAGATCAGTCCCACAGGACCAAGAATACGCTACAGTCTGATTTGTGAGTTGCCATGAAAA